>CM021108.1:282973959-283308567 GCA_007115665.2 Sequoiadendron giganteum | reverse complement strand
TCATAGACTTTGTTTTGATTAAAGCTCATTAGGTCTCTTTTGAAACTATCCATTCCACCTTCCTTGCAACATGCACTGCCATTGAAAACCTTCAGGAAATCATTGTATTCAACTTGATTCATATTCATTTTGTCACTCTACATTTCATCATTCTTATTATCATATGACAAATCTTTGTCATCTTCAACATACAAAGTGTATCCATATTCAACAAAAAGTTCATAGGCTTGATCAATATCATATGTTGTTGAATGATCAAGCAGCTTCACTGGGACCTGAAAATCTGAATGCTTTTCTTGGAAATCAAAAACTTCTATCTCATCAATATTTTTTGAAACAATAAAATCACTTTCCATTTCTTTCCTATCACCAGTTGGCATTGACACACACATTTGATCCATACAGTCTTCTTTATACATACTTGAATCAACAAATATTGAACACTCATCATCAACAACATGCAAACCAACATCCTTTTCTTGTAGGAAAGAATAATTTAAATCACATACCTCCTCTTGGAAACAAATAGATTCATGATGAGCTTCAAAAATTTCATCACTATGAGAGATGGACATGGAACCATTTAAATCATTACACATAGTACCTTCATTGTCAAAGCATATATAGGTTGGAATGAAAACTCTGGAATCATCTTTATGTACGTACTTCTGGTATTCCAAAGTCAGTAAATCTGAAACTTGCTCACTGTTGAGTGAATAGGTCTTTGCTTCCATATCTTCTACCATGTCTCCAACTTCTTGATAATCATCCTATTGTAGATCAACATCCATCACTTCATCCTCACAATTTGAGTATTCAATGGATCCCTTATAACATACACTGTCACAATCTGTTATGTAGGAGATATCTTCTATATCTTCATCCTCCTCATGCATGTTGTTATAGGAATTATTTTGACTTTCCCATGTCTCATCTTCTAGCTGTGTTGCTTGATTGGTTTTTCCATACTCAGCAGTGATTTCACCATTTTTATGCCTTTTCTCATCTATGATACAAATTAACTTATTCATCTGGTCTAGAGTAACTGGCTTCAATGAATCAGGCCAATGAATGGAGATAGGCTCATATACCCTCATGAAATGCTCAATGAAGTGTAATTTAGACTTATTAGGCAAGGAACTAATAGGTATTTGCATATAGGCATCTTCCATTCTATTGAACAAAGCATGTCCCCATTCTCCTTCATGTCTCCTTATATCAAAAAATGGATCTATGGGGGAAATTCCACATTCTGATTCTATGATGGAGTCTTGGCTTTGAGAATGTGCATATTCATCCTCTTTCTCCTCAAGTTGCTGATTTTGACATGTATTTTCAAGAGAGTCTATGTTTTTTTTCACTGATTGATCAACTCTACCACTGATATGATTGCCACCATCCTCATACATCTCCTTATCAATGATATCAATTAGCACATCTACTTGGTCAAAAGTGACTAGTTTTACTGACCCAGGCCAATGAATTGAATCAAGCCAAGATACTTTCATAAACTGCTCAATAAAAATGGATGTGTTGGGCCTGTGATTAATAAGTATTTGCACACAGATATTCACCATTTTGTTGAAGAGAGAGCATCCAAATTCCCATTTGTGTCTCTTTATGCCATAAAACTTTTTTAGAAGACTTTAGCTTATCTTTTGAAGACAGATAACAGGTTCCACATTAGGTGCAAATTGATGATAATGGACATAAGTTGGACAGTGGTGTGTAGGGTATTGAGGTGGGTGGGTTGGGAAAACAAGGCCTTTTATACTTTGAAGACATCCCATTTTGTTTAGAAATTGTATTGTTCCAAGTATTATTCATCAATTTCTTTATCAGAGTCGCCACTCACTTTCTTAAAAGTGAGTAAATGAAATTATTTTAATTCACCCAACAGAGCCAATTTTCATTAAACTTCTTAACTATGAATCTCTCTTCAATGACTGCTATCTCCTTTCTTCTTCTTCTATCTTGACAAAGTATTACTGCTTCACAAAATCCATGTATTATTTATCAAATGAAACAGAGTTGCCACCTACTTTTCCCAAAAGTAGGAAAATGTAAAAGATTGTTTTGGTTTGCCCCAATGGAATCTCCAAAAAACAAATGTGAAACTTCGTTGACTTTATAAACGGATAGGCTGGAAAAAAATTCCTAAGTACATTCCCCAATAGAGTCGCCAAACTATTGTGTGTGTGACTCGGATGGGGAGCTGCAAACTACCCAAGTATGATTCTTTGATTGAAGACCAATTTTGAAACTGTATGACTCTATATGGAAAGGCTGGAACTGAATTTTTTGATGTTTGTCCCCAGCGGAGTCACCAAACTATTGGGTCTCAAAAATGCAGGTTTGAACCAGGAGAGGTTGCCAAGCTCTCACAACTCTTTTGGCCAATGCACAAGGCCAATTGATGCAATTGAACCTTCTTCTCTTTAGGTTTTTCTAATCCAAGGCGGGTGAACCTATATGAATGATGCAAATTGAAATGTACTTCCTGGTGAAACAATCTATCCAGAATGGCAAGTGGAAATGGATAGAAAAAATCACTACAACTATACCTACTCCTACTGCTCAAAAGAAAGGTTTTGAATAGGTTGTTTGATATGAAATTTTATCTCTGGGTTGAGGCAGATCAACCTTCTATCCGCATGGGCGATGGAGTCAAAAATCATGAATTATGTGTGTTTCCTTCTCTGGTTTAATGCAAGTTGTTAGGCACTTTATAAAATAAAATCTTATGACTGGCATATAATTTCATTTATTTATGACTTGCATAAATAAGGCTGGAATGTTTTCTTACCAGATTCTACTTCAACAATCCAAAAGATATCCTAAAACACTGTGACTTACTTGAACGAATTTAATTCTGACTTGCAGACATCAACACATAAAAATCACACAAAGTGGAAAAATGCACCTTGATAAATCAAACATATGCTTGATATATTGATTTAAGTGATCAAAGGACTTCAAGTTGGAGACAATTAGATAAGAAATATATATAATTATAACACAAAAACTACACACATAATGGATTTCACCAATTCAAACTAATTTTTCCATTGATTTACTTCAAAAAAGATTTGTACATTATATGCATTACCCAGTCCATTTTCTGGAAGAAATCTAACTCCTATAGTCTAACTCTATCTACTGCTCTTCTAACTGATTTTTTGAAATATTTATACATTAAAATACCAAGGGTCACGATCCTTCATTAGACCAGTTACAATTGTTTGTATTCGCTGACAACAAAAAAAAAAAATTAATTAAATTGCCTATCAGAAAATTAAATATTTTTTACACAGTCTCGCTTTTTATTTTTTTCCTTTATACCATATCCGCTCCTTACATTCTATTTTCCCACAGCTTTCTTTATTTCTTTTACCGCTTTACCGTTTTCTTTATCTTTCGTTTCGCAGTATCACGTTGTTATTTTTTGTCTTTAACTGTCTACTACATCACTGTAGTTCCTTTTCTGGCCGGTCATGGTATGGCGGTAGCTGCCATCATTGCCACTTCGCTATCTGTCTCTGCTCACCGCACCAATGTGGTCTTGGTCTTAACTACCGGTGGTTCCGCGGTACCAACATTTACTGCTAGGGCCTCTGATGGATGGATGGATGGAGGAATGGATCAAGATGGAATGGATGGAAGGAAAGATGGATGGACGGATGAAAGGATGAAAGATGGATGAATGGATGGATGGATGGACGGATGGATGGAGGAAGAGGATGGAGGAAGGAATGGATGGATGGAAGGATGGAATGGAGTGGATGGAATGGATGGAGGAATGGAACGGATGGACGGGAATGGAAATGGAAGGAATGGCCGGACGAAAGGCCGGATGGATGGACGGAGGGAAGGAATGGATGGATGGAAGGAGGATGGAAATGGAGGAAGGAATGGATGGATGGAAGGAATGGACGGATGGACGGAGGAATGGAAATGGATGGAAGGAGGATGGATGGAATGGAGGATGGATGGATGGAAGGAAGGAAAGGATGGAATGGAATGGAATGGATGGAAGGAAGGACGGAATGGAATGGATGGATGGAAGGAATGGATGGAAGGAATGGATGGAAATGGAATGGATGGAATGCAAAGTTGTACTCCATGACACCCAATTGCCTTCCTTCCACTTGGCATTTGTCTATTGTGTTAGTGGGAGAATATTTTTTGGGGATGCATGTGTAGTGCACAAATGTTTGTGTGGCACGCTATCATCCCTAACGGATTCCTACATCTGAGTTTGGTAGAGGCTTTACACTTTCGATTGGGGTTGATTTGTAACATCTCTCTTCGACCAACCAACCCCAAAAATGGTAGATTCTTCCTCATTCTCCTTCAAATTCATTAATTCTCATTCCATTTCATCTTCTTCACAAGTCCTAGCATTCTCTTCACTAGCAAGCAACATTTGAACACTCAATTGTAGCAACAACACTCTATGAAGTCCACAAAGCAAGTGTGAAGCAAGCCATTAAAATCATTGGATTGGAGTCTTGTGAGACCTCCCTTCATCACAGTTGAGGTTGTGGTGACCTTTCCAAGTCCATCTTCTCCTCCATTGGCTAGTGAGCTCTTGGGTGGAGGGGGTAACGTTTCACTCCTCTCCTTTGTAATTTGGTTGAGTAGCTATTTACTATTTTGTAGTGTTTATTACATGTCTACTTTCTCTACTTCTTTATCACATATTTCTCTCTCATTTCTATATGGTTGTCTATTGAGGTAGAAACACCAAAATGGGGGTCTAACTGAGGTAGACCCCTATACAGCCCCAACAATTTCCCCCTCTTTCTTGTGTATAAGTGAACGTGCATTTGGAGCTAGCTGGTGAACTAGCACCTCAATGAGATCATCTTTGTCATGTTAGCTCTCATCTATCTATTTTATCATCTCCACTTGTACCTTTCATACTTTATAGTTTTGTTTTGTTCATTTAGGAGTACTTAGCTAGGCCGTTAGCTTTTTTCTAGTGGTTTGTATTGTACTTTTAGTCCCCTGGCCATACAGCTGACATCACACCTATGAGATGTTGGTGTGTTGCGATATTGTCCTAGAACCGCACTTACGTCCTCAGATAGAGAGATTTCTAAGGTACAGTATCAACTCTGAAAACCAACTCGCCTAGCCTAAACCTAGATTCTGGGTCCGAAGAGTGATCAAAGTACTTTATATTCCTCATCATTCTTGACCTCTACCTGAAACACCCCTTTAGAGTGAGGTAATTTTGGGCAGCCCTCTACTCTTGGCTCTTCATGACCTGGAGCCTTGATGTGGTTAGTCCCCCTCTCTTAGATTTTCTGAGTTCTTTTGAGAAAATTTGAATAAAAGAGTGTGTAGTGTGATAGAGGTGTGTTAAGTGTCAATGTCTCTATTTCTTTAGGATTGAAGATACACTTGTGCATTTTGGATATGATGATCAAAGGTGTTTAGAGGTTTTATATCCAAAGTCTTAGGTTTTGGATCATTCTAAAGTGAAAGTTGTGTTTGACTATTTATCTGTCTGTGTAGAAGGTTGTCTGGGAAAAATGAGATTTCTCCACATTTCTCCATAGTAAGGTTTCTTGTCTTGCAAATTTTGGAATGCAATTATATTTTTTGTAACTTCCTTCCCTTGATGTTTCAAGTACTAAGGTGTTCTATAAGGTTGGTTAGTAAGTTGTGTTCTAGGGGAATATGTCTAGTTGCACAAAATGATAGTGTTCTTAGTTCTAGGTAGTTGTGGCAGAGTTGCAGAATATTATAATGATGGAATATTTTGAGATGTTGTGTGGATGTTGTGAAGTTTTTCTACATGGTCCACATGACCTAGAGAAGCATGTATGTGGTCACTTGTAGTGTTAGCTTAGGTTTGGCCAACCTAGCATGCTAGCACTATTTATGAATGTATCTAATGGATTGTGGATTTATTGAGTAGCATGGTGATGTATATTTGAGTCCTAGTTAACCTTGGGTGTTTTCATCATTCAGTTCTTTCCATCACATAGGTGTTTGGTGCTGACCTATTTTGGTTTTTCACATTTTAGGTGCATACATTTCATTAAGGCTAACCTAATTGAGATTGTTTAGGTTGTGGATGGTATATAAGTAAGGTAAATTTTTGGAGATGAGGGTGGATCTATAGAAGGTGTGTGAAAGATGTGAATTTGATTGTGTGGTTATCTAAGTACAAGATTAATGCCTATGACTCTAAAGAAAAGAGTATAAGGGTCAAAATTTGTAGTGTGCTTGGAGTTTTTGGAGGTAGTGAACCAAAGGTTTCATATGGCATCAAGTTTCAGTGGTGGATTTCTCCTCTAGGCTTGAGATAGTGAATCTCTTTGTAATAATCTTCTTCTATCTTCTTTCTTCTTGGCAGTGAGCCACCTAGTAGTGAGCCTTTATTCTTTTTCTAGGAAGTGAGCCCTTAGTAGTGGGCCTACTTGTATTTGGTGTTGCAATTTATATATATGTGAGCTAATCCTCACCATCGTTTTCCCTTCTTAGGTTTTCCATGTAAATCTAGTGTTCTTATGTGTTTGGATGTGTTTACATTGTTGTTTATATTCTACTAATATATGTTAAGAGTTTAATGGTTGATAGGGTTTGAAAAGATATTGAGGGTTTGAATCTTTTAATTATACAACTAATTCACCCGCGCTCTTAGTTTTCCTATTCATCTAACACCTCAATCTCCAACAATTGGCATGGGTTATGAGGTATCCTTGACCCTTGATCTAAAAAATGCTATAGATCTGACATTTTATGCTATACACTGCCACATACCTCCTTAAAAAAAATAGATTTATAATGAATATATATGTTATAACTACCAATAAGATTTCACACCCAAAAAAATAAATTCATGTCAAGGCTACAAGTTTATACACAATTTTATTGGTGAAAGTTAAAGTGTACCACATCATAATTAATATGGCAGTTCAAGTTCCATATATTTATAGTTTTCACACCATCTCTAGTATTTTATTTTATCATATTTTATTGGATATTTCCTACCCTATATACCAAAACTATTAGTTCCATTAATGTGTAGGATGAATACAATAAGAAAATAAGAATATTTGTGTAGACCTTCCTTTGCACATCTCAAAGGGTAAAATTTGGAATAGACATTAAAAATTAATTATTTTAAAGGAATGGGTGAGCTCTCTAATGGTAGATGATTTTTCTCCTTTCCCAATGCTATATGAATGTGCTAAGTGATTTAGATTATCACATTTTTATTTGACAATGGAGGGAAAATTAGGTTTTTAGGCAATAATAGGAGATAAATTATTATAGATGATTAGAGTTTTAACTTTGAGCGAAGGGTAAATCCATTTTTCTATTTTAATGATCTAGGTTTCTTCTTAAATGTGTAATGTGATGTTATAATCCTTGTATAATTAATTAATTATGTAGATCCAACAAATCTATTCTCTAATATACCTAAATTCTACATAGCATCAACTTAGTATTATAGAGGTAAACATTCATAATAAAAAAGTAGATTCATTATGGACATTATGAATTTATAGTGGCATTGATTGGTTTCAAAAATCCCCTTATTGTGTTCATTAACCTCATGAATAGGGCGTCTCACAACTTCTTAGATTAATTTATTCTTATATTTTTTGGTGGTATCTTGATCTACTCATAGACCAAGGAGGATCATATACATTATCTTCTTTAGTGTTTGAGGCCAAACTAGCTTTACGGAAACCTATAAAAGTGTACATTCTTTCAATCAATGGTATAATAATTTGGGCACTTCATATCTAGTTATGGTATGTTTATATACCCATTGAGGATTAGAACTGTTTTGAGTTGGCTAGTCCCAGCTTGTGTGATAGATATTAGGAGCTTCATGTGTTTCTTATATTCTAGCTTAGGTTCTTGAAGGGTTTTCTTTAGGACATTGTACCCTATCACTCTAATTTAGTAGAAAGGGAATATTTTTTAGTGGATATAGTATGAGATATCCTTTTAGACTCTTAATGAATGCCTCACTAGTCCTCAAATTTTAATAATATATAATTCCATTATATATTACATTTTTTATATAAATGCATATATATTTTTCTTGGAGTAGTACTTATGTAGGAGGGATGAGGGATCACATATGAGTCATGAAAGTTCAAGACCCACGAGCTCAATTATCATACCCATGACCTATATGTTTATGCAGTGGCAGATTATTTGGTTAGATGGAGGCAATTTCTTTTGGGGCATCATATTAAGCTTCACATAAATTACCATAGTGTCTATTTTAATTTCATATAAAACATATAAATTATGTCTAAGAAAATTATATGGAGTAACTAATTGGGTATGAATTTGATATCTATTACATCAAAGGAGAGGATAATTTGATTGTAAATCCATTAAATAGGATGTGGCATTAGATTTTGACTTGTACCATAAGAACATATCTAAGTAATCACATAATTTAGTAGCTACTAGAGGATGACTTGTATAGAGAGGTCAAATAGGAGATTCAATCATATAAGGCCCTTAAGGATTTTTTTTAGGTTACTCAAATTTAGATGGGTTGTTGACACATATATAATGGATATATGTACCTACTTAAACAATCCTCAATAGTGTAATTGGTAGAGGATAACATGCCACTATATATAACACATCTAGGTGTGAAGATAATTCATTATAAGCCTTGATAATTATTGAATTGGATAGTTATGTGAATAAAATTAAGATTTTGGTGTTTGATTCCTTGAGTGTTTGAGGGTAAAGGCTAAGCACTAGCACTTAGTAGGAATTTTATACCTTCATGACTTAATTGAGTGTAAATGCGACACAATTTTTTTTTATTTTATAGTTTTTCTTGCCTTTCCTTGATGTCATGATGTTATCATTTTCATGGTCAACAAGTAGAACAAGGTTACATATTTCCCTCCCATGAGAACTAAATACAATTATTTTGTAGTGGAAAGAGTTTTCTTGATAATATTTTTATACCTTAAGTGTTTCCCACACAAGATTATTCTAGATATCAATTTATTTTTTACTTCATTCTTTTGGACCTCACTTTAATAGGCATTACACACTCAACTAAAATTTAGTACTACTTATCACCCAAGAAAAAAATATTAGATTGAGAGGGTGAGCCATGTTATTGAGGAGATGATGCACATGCATGTGATGGATTAGAAGTCTATATGGGAAGATTAGATTCATTTTGTGAAGTTTTATTGTAATAATGTTCTTTATAGCTTGTTATGTATGAATCCATTTCAAGAATTGTATGATAGACCTTATAAGAGTCCATTAAGTTGGTATCACATTAAAGATAAGGTTGTTGTTGGGATAGATATGGTACAAGAATTGGAGAAATATGATATTTTAATTTTCTATTGCCTTTATAAGTTACATTATCACCAAAATAAGTGTGATGATCCCAAGAGATTATATTAAATATTATTACTAGGTGATAAGATTATTTAAGAGTGCAATCACATAATATTCTAATTAGTTATGAAAATAAGCATAATCTCACATTTTAATTTGTTAGTTATTTTGATGGTATAGAGTGGATAAGACCTATAACCTATCATTTGACTATATTATATAACTTATCCCACATCCACAATGTCTTTCATGTTTTTTTATCACTTTATATTGCACCCTATTAAATTTTTTGTTCAACATTTTAATGAAATATGGGATGGATATTAATGTGTGGGATCTTTCTTATTAGATAAAACCTCTACAGAAAGTTGAATTCCTCTCTAAAATAGATGCAATTTTTTTTGTCCAACCCAACATAGAATAAACTTAAAACTCATCCTATTCTAGAATCTTGTAGAGAGAAAGAGAGAGAGAATGATTCTTGGTGAATCCTCATGTGTTATGAACACTCAAAAATAAAACTTGTTACAAGAGAAAAGTGAGAAAAATAAATCAAAATAGTAGGACACTAAGATAATTAAGGATGAGGAGCTTTTCTCTTGATTGATGAGCTCCCTAGTTTTTTGATAATGGTGAGGAGAGCACATCTATGCCTACATAATAAAAATACATGGAGTAGTAAGAAAAACTTGAAAACCTTGATGAGTTGTTGACCCATGAATATAACTATGAGGATGATGAGGGTCAGAGAATAGGATTTCAAGCTCCAATGCAATTTGGGGAGGCTACCACTATTCAAGAGTCTTTGTAGGAACATTGGGGTGGTCTTGTTCTCAAGGATGGAAGGCTTGATACACATGAGGCTGATGATAAAGTTGAATCAAATATAAGAAAACACATATGATACAAGGAAAATAACTTGAAATTTCTTCAAATGAAAAATGATGTAGGAGCATCCCTGGTTGTAAAACAATCCTATATCAACTAAAAAAAATTCATTTCTTGCATTTTAGTCTATATTTGTCTTAGTATTTTCTTTCACATTTTACTATTATATCATTTCTTAGCTTGTAGAGTAGGATATTGGTTCTACACAAGGTCATCTACAAAATATCTAGATTACAGGCGATTTTCATTCATTTTCAGGAAGTTATCACTCTTAGATTTTCATCGTCAATCCTTAGGCAAAGAATTTAGGGCCTAGTTGGCTTAGTTGGTGGTGGAGACCTTTTTCAAAACTTTTGAAGCTTAATGGAACATCATTCAGGCACTTTAGGTCCAAGGGGAACTTTCTTGGAGATCCACATATCATTTCATTTACCAAAGAATTATCTCTCATATTGGAAGCTGACATACATGCTTGATCTTGCATTAGGTTTGTAAACCCTTGAGGTTGACATGAAACATAATTGGAGCTCAAGATTCATATTTAAGATCATTTTTAATCCTTTGGAAATTAGTAAGACATCGTTTAGGAATTAGATAGTTTGATGTAGCCTTCTAGGCTATGGAATGTAATAAGGAAATTCACCAATCGTAATATCTCGAATGCCCTTGTGGTAGGCTCATGAGCCCTAGTTATTTCGTATATGAGGTATATGATGCATGTAAGACTAAATTTTTCTAAATCAATGATTATTCATGTTTATTGAGCATTTCTTGTGTTATTTCCATTGTGTTGAACTCTAAGCTGCATGGTTCCAGACAATCCTTTCTAGAACCTCCATCCATGACTGCACCAAAAAATAATATTTTAATGAATTAAAGATAAGACTTGTAATGGATAAAATCAAGGAGGAGCTTGATGAGGCCCTTTTTAGGATGAGATAGGATATTTTTGGTCATATTTTAACATCAAGACATGATTGATTAAATTATAAAATTATGATAAACTTGAACTTGAGGAGGAAGAGTCCATTCTTCAAATGATCCATAAGAATTAAACCTTTCAAACCACTCGGATGGTAAAAAATTAGATCCAAAGTATCAAATCAACATTGGTTGTTTGAAAATTGTCTTTTTAAGAGGATGCCTTATTATGCATCTACCTTAGTTGGTGACAAGAAAGAAGCCCCATTTTATGCTCACTTCTAAGCATGAAGTTGAATACTAAAAGGAGAAACACTACCTTACCCATCCACTTTAAGTCAACTATAACTATGTCAATTTAAGTGGGTAAGTGTGTTTTTTTACATCCTTGGAGAGGAATTTTAATAGTTGATCAAGTACCTATCACAGCATCGAAATTGGTCACCCTTGACAATTTTACATTAGGTTTTTCTCCCCCTATGTGCTTGGACCTAATTATGCATTTAATCGCCCATTTTATGAATATCCTCATAAAATCAAACAAGGGAAATGAAAGTAAAAATTTAATATTTTACCCCCAACACTTTGGTTCCCAAAAAGAATGGGTCTAGTGTAGGGCACCCCACACCCTAAATCATCTCTATGTGGCTCCAATTTGAATATTTTGGTATTGATTAAGGGAAGGAAGATATAGATGAGGAGGAAGGTGAAGAGGAAGGAGGTAATGATATTATGGGTTAGTATGGTGGAAAATAGTGATGAGATGGTTAGTGTTTATTGAGATCACATAATGAAATAGATGATGGATGAGTTAGAATAGATATATGAGATAAGTTAATGGAAATAGATTGATGTGGATGGATATGATATTAATAGATATTATGCTTTCTATTTGTTATTTTTTTATCATCATAAACCTTATTGTGGAAAATGGTTATATGTACACCAAGGAATGACAAACCAAGGTGACTTTGGTGTCCTTTGCATCATCTTTTACTCTCCAAAAAAGAAGGATTATCATCATACATACCAAAAACAAAAGAACCTTGTTAGAATATGAGAGGAAAATAAAACTTCAAGAATAGCATCCCTAATACAAAAAAGTATTTAAATGACCTTATATTAAAAGGAAGTTTTTCAATGCTAGAAGCCTTTTCGACACACACAAGGAATGTACATGCCCCAATAATACAACAATAACATTCCACAAACACAACATATGAAAACCATGACCTTGCACCATTCTTTCTCCTCTAATAATTTTAAGATATCCTTGAATAGCATAGGAATGGCGTAGTGTGATAAATCCAACAATAAAAAGAAACTGACCAAACAAATCAACGATCATAAGATTTTCTTACCAAAATATATGTGCTTAGATTTGATAATGCCTATTGTAGGAAGGACGCATCTATTAAGGCATGATTGTTTCGATAAAGTTGGCTAGGAAACTAATTGGTAGGTTGTAGACTAGCTTGGTAGTATTATTTTGAAAGCTTGATGTTTTTTTATGGTGTTATAATCGAATATGGGATGTGATGATGATTGGCCTTGGGGGAATTTTTGTGATGAGTTAATTTGGTGAATATGTGAATAGTTTTATGGAATGTAGGTCTGAATGGATGTGTTGGATTTGAAAAAGTGGTATGATGTGTTGAATTTTTGTTGAGGGTTTATGATGTTTTAAGCTAGGTATTATTGATGAATGTTGTAGTTAGATGGGTTCATGTTGTGGTTTTATGAAGGCATTTTTCTGGATTAATGTGTTGTTGAGAGGTCATGATTTTTTTAGAGGGTTTATGTTGATATATGTTTTGTTTAGATGTATTTATATTTTGATTGGTATTTGAGGTGGTGGCCTATGAATATTGTGATGTGGGATTATAGTTTTTCTAGGAGTTAAAGTTGCTAGTTATTTAGGTATGAATGTTACATGTAAGTGGTTGAGAATTATGGGATGTATGCAGATGTGCTTGGGTGTTTATCATTGGAGTGGAAATGTTGGAGTTATTAAATGGAATGTTATGTTGATATAAAAAATTGGTGATAGTTTTTTATTTTGTATCTTGTTTACATTTGTATGCAAGTTACGTGAAGGTGCTTGTGAGATGTGAGATGGAAGTGATGATGTTTGGGGATTTATTATTGTAGTGGGGATGATAGTATAACATGATTTTGTGTTATGTAATGGATTGGTTATTTTTCATGGTGTATGTGGGAGTTTGAGTGTGCATGGGAGGTAATGATACTTGAGTGGAGTTAGTGGGTATGATTAATTGTGGAATAGCAATAGCAATTTGTTGTGTGATATTAGGAGAATGTTAGGAATAAATGGGAGTGTTGTTTGTGGGTTGGATGGTAAGTTTTTTTTGTGGCATGAAAGGTGGTAGGTAAATTAGTTTTTGATATGATTGCATTGGTGTTCATTTCCCCCAAGATCTAGGATGGTATGTTATTGGTGATATTTTGTATAAGTTTTGTGTCAAATGTAGAAGGAAATTTAGCTCCCTATTGTGCAAGTAATAAGAAGCATTGGTCATAATCGGCCACAAGAAGTGAGTCTACTAGTTTCATAACATTAGCATTCTATTGGTATTTATCCAACTTGGATGTTATGTCTCTTATTACTCCAGCAATGGTAGCACTATTACTAGGACTTAGTGGGGGTGGTGTTTCAAAACCTCTTAGTCCAAAAATGTGTCGGAATTCTCCTTGTGTTTCTTGAAAATGGTCTATATTCATGGGTACCATGTTGGAATCTTGTTGCTATTATATTATTCTCTTGGTTTAGGACCTTATTTCTACTGGAATATAAGAGATTCTAGGACCCTTTTTAATTGGATGATATCTTTTGGGTGTTTTGAATGGTGAAATGAAAATTACCAAAAAGTGTATCTATATCTTAGGATTTTATGATTGGTGGATGTATTTTGTTTTAAACTATAATTTTGAGTTCAAAACCAATATATTACAAGAGGGTGGAATAGGTCAACTTAGAATTAGTCAATTCTCTTAAGTCAATCACCCACATATAAGATAATTTGATCTTTTACATAGAGAAGAATAACCTCCAAGAAAAATACCAAACTAAAGGTGAGGTGAATGTAAGATCTAGTAAACTTATTGAATCAAATTTTTATTAGAAATTGATGGTTATGAATGATTGATAGATTTTATCTAAGTCTAAATCTAGATGTGGTTGCAAGACATGAAGGGTGAGAATTGAATGTGGTGAGCAGTGAAATCTTAGGTCCACCTTTGTGTATGCTAGTAGGTGTCAGTTTGTATGTTGAAGTTTTTTTTATAATATTATGAGACATGATGATAGTAAGCACTCTAGATGAGAGAAAAAATATGTTGAAAGGTAGAATAATTACATCATAGTATATGACAATTATGCTTGGAAGGAGCTCAAATACAATTTTTTTTATAATGTCAATATTATTATTAAAATGGAATCAACTATACTACAATCAAGGAAAATTGTGCCACTAGATAAGACAAATGCACCGCATAGTATAATAATTGCACCATAAAATGGAAAAAATTCACCACAAGGAGTAATAGATGTGCCATAGGGTGAAACAATTGTACCCAGTAATATAGATGCACTACAGGTCTATATAGATGCATTGTTTCAAGCTAAACCTAAGTTTTCTATGTTTTTTGTGATAGATGGTTATGCAAAAGGATATATAGTTGCAAGAAAGAATAGTTGAGTACAATTTTTTTAGGTCAATTATGCAACTATATGAAAATTAGTTTGATTTGAGTGTTTTTGGGAAAATTATGGGAAGAAAATAGTCACACAGTAGGCACAATGGTTGATGATATTTCTAAGGTAATAGATTGAATGGTGTCACTAGTCTAAAAAGGTAAAACACTCCAAGAATTACAACCTAACTAGTATTAAAGGTGTGTCTTGGTAGTAGATGCCTAATCAATAAAATACCATAGAAGACCATAGATTCATGAATCCAATCTCAAAGGGGGATATCAAGGTCTCTAGTGTCACAAGTTCTCACCTTCCTCCTCCCCTTGAAGGATTTTACAACCTCAAAAGAACTCTATATCACCCTAGAATAGTAAATGTTGGGTAACTTTATGTATGATGTTGTAAACTACACCCCACTAGAAATAATGAATTTTGGTCTTGAGGATTCTAAAAATAAAGGTTTATAGTAAAAACAATGAATATTAAGCCCATATATAGTGCCTAATATTATAGGGTTCTCCTTCTCTCTTCACCTAATGCATCTAGGTGCACCAAAGGTCACATGACTTGGCTCGAATGACATTGGCCACACCTTGGGGTAAATTTTTTGTTCTCCCTCTTTCTATACTCCACCCAAAAACATGGTTGAGGTCACCCTTGGGGTGATGAAATACCCAAGAAGGCATCCTACTAAATTTAAAAGAAGGAAAAGGATATTTTTTGATCCCCAAGTTTACACTAGGAATGAGGGGAGAGCATATGCATATATCACTTCCTTGGGTAAAAGAACAAATGTGTGGACTCTAAGGTATTTTTGATCCCCAATATTAAACTTAGAACAAGGGTACATCATACATACCTAGGACTCCACCAAACACAACAAATAAATTATTTTACCTTAATGAAATTAAAGCGTGATTTACTCTAGAAAAATCAAGACACAAGACCTTGCAAAAAATACATTAGTATTCTAATGTTTTTGGTCTTCTGCTCATAAAAGTGCCACATTTGCATAAAATATATCAACAACCAAGAAACCCCTATCAAAATACTCTAAATAATTGTGCAACTATATAACACAATTCCATAAAAGTTTGAGATCTAGTTCCATAATAAAAAGTGAAAAATGCACAAAATTAGATAAAAATGAAAGAAAGATAAATTATACTTACAATTCCAACCTTAAAAATTAATTGTACAATTCTAAAATTAGTTATGCAATTCTAGCAACAATTACACAATTCTATAAATAATTACATAATTTTGGCATCAAATGCATAATTTTAGTTACAAATTTGACTTGCAAACAAAGAACACACATATCAAATACACCAAATGGTTGACAAATGTGTCATTTCCTCTAATGGATGCATTTTTTTGTGGAAAAAATGCGCCAAATGGTTGTACAAATGCACCAAATTCCCAAATAAATGTCCTAAAGGCTTGAACAAATGCACTAATCTAACCTGTAACTTCTCAAAACATGAAAGAATCATAGAAAAATGTTAAATTTTAGGGACTTGAGTGTCCCACCGAGTGTGCTAGAATATATGACCTAGAAAATGATAATAAAATTGAATTATAAAAAACAAACAAATAAATTCACAATCAAATTCAAAATTTATCACACCAATACAGGGTAAGAAAGCTGCATATCAAAGATATACAAAGCTTGCATAAAAGGTGTTACACAATAGCCTCACTTTACTCCATTCTTCTCCTAAGTTGCACCTTGGATAGGATGTGTAGTGATGGTTTCTCTTAGATTTTTTACCATAAAACACTTAAGGTAATATGAGTATTATATTGCTGCAATGAGTGTGAGAGATAATTGATGAATGGCAGATTTGATTTATAGATTTTATGATAGATTGAGTAGATCAATGGATGAAAATACATGAGAGGAAATTTATGGATAGTTAATTGACTATATGATTTCAATGAATTAAGAGAATGGATTAGTTAAGAGGATATGATTTATCAAAGAAGTGTGAGTGATTGTGAGTCAGACATGATAGATTGGATAGAAGAATGATTTAATTGATAATTGATCTGAAAGTGAGTGGGAGTTGATTGGTGAGGTGGAAATGCATGAGTAACTAATAAATAATTAAATAAATTAGTTGTTAATTTCATCTATAAAGGAAAAATAATAATTTTATTTATTTTAAAAGAAGATAATGTTTAGAGGAATAATTGGAATAAAAAATGGCTCATGACCAAAAATCAAGATTCTACCCCAAGGGAGTTGATGATGGCTTGAAGGTGGGAAAATAAAAGGAAAAAAGATGGGAGAATCTAGATCACATCCCTCCTTTCACAATAGGGAAAAACCAGATTCCCCTTGGCCAAAGACATTTGAGCAAGGATGAATTTTAGGGGAATGAATTGAAAGTCGAATCCCATTAGAGGATATGGACACCTATAGTGTAGAAAATTGTACTCCTTTCTAAGTGAAAGTATAATTTCACACTTAGTTGTTAGAAACCCTAGATCAGACATGCAAACCTAAACACCTTCCACAGAAGAGAAAACATCAGAAAAGCAGAGCTTTGCATGTAATGTGCAAAATAATATTATTCAGGAAATTCAATATTACAATGAGATGATTTGATTTACAAAAGAAAAGTATGCAACCCTAATGTTGACCTAAAATTAGCTCAACCTAAGTAAAGTTATGCAAGTGTAATTAAATATTAATTACACTAACATTAGTTTGGACTTTTTTTAGTGACCTTGCATTTATGCATTTTAAACCTCATTAATGGGTCCCTAATACCCTTTATTATGCATCCCAAGGCCTATTTTAGGATCTAAATTCAGGTTCTAAGTGTCAATTTTTAGGATCCAATAAATGAGAAATTAGGAAGAAAGCCTATAAAGCTAAGTATTTCAATCATTTTCACTAGACAAGAGAAGAGATTCACATGAGATCACAAGGATTTGCATTCAATATTAAGGAGAAGTAAATTGAGCATTCATAGTTAAAGTCTTGGAGAAACATTATATTTGTTTTTGCATGTCTTCAATCTCATTTTGCCAACAAGAGCAAGCATTGCCAAAGATTGATGATAGATGCCTATGGAGGATCATGATGGATTATAGGTTTTGAGAGATGCACAAATCCATTCAATGAAGCCTAATGAATTGTTTACTAAGTGGTTCCATCTTCTATTATCATTCTAATTTCTGCTTAAAGGAAGGTATATTCAAATTTATGATCTATTAGGGTGATTTGATATCTCCCAAAGTAAGTAATTGTCACTATTCATTCTTTCATCTAGGGATCCTATTCTAACAAATTTGAGTAGGGTTTCTTTGAATTTAATCTCTTGTAATCTTAGACACACTTAAGATTAGGGCTCACACACACTTTCTTGTTTTAGATATGTACTTTTCTTCAAGGTTTAATTACCAAACTAGGGTTTTGATAGAGGAAAACCTCCATCCACCACTAAACAACAATTTTTTTTGCAGATTTTTCATAGGTACAAATCTAGGAGTGAAGGTTCGGAGGTATAATAAAAAATTGCAAGTTTCAAACTTAGATCTCAGTTCTAGATTTTCTCAAAAAATGAGATCTAGACCCATTCACCCATGGGCAAATGAGTCCCTAACAGCCTTGTAGAAACAACATTTTATGATAGGTACATTGTGTTCTCCTTTCCCAGATCTGCTAGAAGCTTTATTGCTTCTCTTATTTTTATGCTCAATCTACTAAATCCAAGTGATAGCTTGCATTTTGGAGTTGATTTTCTATTTTTAGTTTTTCTCCCAAAAGTGTTGTTTAACCTTGACCCCCATCCTCAAAGCATAAGGAAATCTGAAGATTCTCATATTGGGTTGATTCACCCAAGGGTTGTTAATCAGTTCATTTTGGAGATCTCATTTACTAATGAAATTAGGAAGATAGGGTCTATTCTCATCATCTTAGACTTATGTTTCCATTTTTGGAAACCCTATTTTTCTATGTTTCAACACCTAATAGAAACTTTAACAAAGGATGTATTGGAAATAAGAAAGTGGAATCGGTTCATGAAGAAGAGAAAATGAGGAATATCAAAGGAAATCATATGCTAACAAAAAAGAAATCATCATAAACACGAAGGTAATCTAGAATGAAATAGAAAGGCTAAAGGAAAAGATTTTTTTGTGAAATGGGTTGGAAGTCGAATTCCCTATGTGAAGATGCAAAAATGGTGGGAAGATCAATGGGGGAAGGAGGTAAGTATTAAATCCCTATCAAATGTATTATTTTCATAGAATTTATCTCTAAATAACTAAAAAAATAAATCTTATGTAAAGGCCATTAATTTTAGAAGGCTATGGTTTTTTATGATGGAATGGATTCTCGACTTTGACCCTATACATCATAGTATTGGGAAAAACCCAATATGAATAATACTTTATAACATCCCTACATAATATTGGAATAAGGAGGCATTGAAATAGATTGGGGATTCCCTAGGATCGTCCATATAATTATATGAATTTGTTTTAAGAATGATCTTGGTGAATATGTAATAATTTACATGCAAGTAGATCTTAGTGAAAAATGTGGGATGACTTGGAGATAATAATAGAGTTTGTGTGATGGAAACATAATATCTAATTGGATCCCACTCTCTAATATATGAGAAACAAGGTTATGGAATCCTAGCACCAATCAAAATTGGTATAAAGAATCCATAAGAATTGAAATTAAGGAGCCAATCAATGCTGAGAAATGTTGGGAAGAGGAAGAAAAAGAGGAAAGGAGAGTACAAGAGGTGGAAAAAGATAATATAAGGAAAATATCAAGGGATTCATCTTCACCGAATGAATTAAAGGAGGAGATTCTCAATCAATTGAGTAGTGGGAACCTGTTCAAGTGGAAAACATGAACATGTGTCATAGGCAAGGTAAAAATTCAAAAGAATTGGGTGGTTCTAGAGAAAATTCTCATAGATACTACACTATTCATGCCAAATTAGAGGAGAAAAAAGTTTTCAACTACTACAAGGTGGTTAAGTCAAGGTTCCAAAAAATGAGTGTGGAGCTAAAGAACAAGGGATAAAGGAGTGTTCAAAAAATATGGAAAATCTAATCAAATGTGTAGTTAGTGATTTATTTGGGATAAAAATAGCCAAAGGATAAACACATTGGAAAAAGGTAAAGAGAACCAATTAAACCAAATTTAAAAATAAGAATGGGATGAAATGCCCACTTTGGAAGAAGGGAAATGAGTGGGAAGATTGGAGGGTTAGATCTTACAAGAAGAAAAAATTCTACCAAGATGGTGGTGGTTCACTTTGCAATGAGAAAATAAGGACAAAGTAGAATGAAACCAAGAAAATGTCCCTTGATTGTGGGGAAGGTAAAAAGAAATGGAGAAAGGCCAATATAGAAAAATGGAGCCAAGAAGGTCATACCGAAGGGAAAATGAAAATCACAAGGCTGTTGAGATATAGGAAGGGAAAGATCCTTCCTAGAGAGCCATTAAGATCATATCATAGAATGTTCAAGTATTAAATTCCTTTGACAAAAATTTATTAGCTAAGTGCTTCATGGAGGTGTCAAAATATGATATCTTGATGATACAAGAGACAAAAATATTAGGCAAAGAGGTAGAACTCTTCAAAATGAAACTAAGATTCTAGAGAGTAGAAATAGTGGAGGTTGAAGGTTCCTCTAAGGGGTTGGTTATTATATAGAAATTGCAATATGTATCATTGGAAATTATGACTTGAAATAGATCATGGATGACATGCAAGGTAAGGATCCTTGTGGAAAAAACATATTTATATCTAATAAATGTTTATGGTTGAACATCCCCGCTGGAAAAAAAACAATCCTAGTTGGAGATGGAGGCTTTCATCAATAAAATTCCATAAGATATGTATATAATAAGAGGTGACTTCAATATCATCCTTCATACTCAAGATAAGATTGATGGTGTGTAGAGGTGATAATAATCCCAAGTATATTTTGAGGCATTTGTGGATAAAATTTCTTTGATTAAAGCTCTAGTGAAGAATGAATGCTTCACTTGGACAAATAGGAGGTTACGATTCAACAACATACAACAAAAATTAGACAAGTTTTTCATCAAGGAAATATTAGCTCAATCCCATTCACATTGGAGAGTACTATTATTCCTTCCTTGGGCTCAAATCATTTTATAATTCAATTGATTCTAATAGGTGAAGTAAAACAAGAGAAGACCTTTAAAATTTGAAAAAATGTGGATGCAAGACCCAAAATTTTATAAATTATTATCAGATTGGTGGTATGAAGTGACCTTTTATGAAACCAAAATGTATTGCTTGTCAAAGAAACTAAAATATATGAAGAGGAAATTGAAGGAATAGAACATAGCTCATTTCAAAAACATATTTGAAAAAATGGAAGAATTGGAAAAGGAGATTCATCTCCTCAATGAGGAAGTAATCAAAGATGGGATGGGCCAAGTCAAATATCCAAAGGAGAAGAAAATTTTAGAAAAATATGAAAATAATCTAGTTAAGGAGGAAATATGTTGGAGACAGAAGTCATGAGAGGTGTGGCTAAAGGAAGGGGACAAGAATTCCAAATTATTTCACAATTCCACCAAAATTAGAAGACAACAGAATAGGATTAGCCAACTAAAACTATCAAACAAGACAACCATAGAAGATCTAGGAGCTAAAAAGCAAGAGATGGTTTTATATTTTCAAAACCTACTCAGTAATTGAGAAGGCTCAAACAATAGTTACAAAAATATTTTTCTAGGAAAAATTCCCAAAGTAGTGATAGAAGACCAAAATAAATTGCTAAAAACATCCTTCACAAAGGAAGAGACAAAAATAATGCTTTGATAGTTTCATCAGGACAAAGTACTTGGGCCAGATGGTTTTCTTGCATCCTTCTTTAAAAATATTGACAAATAGTGGGTCAAGCTATGTGGGAAGCAATAGAAGATTCTTAGAGAAAGGGAAAAATATTAAAGGAGATAAAAAATACCTTTATAGCTCTAATATCAAAGAAAGAAAAAGCTTTGGCTCTAAAAGATTATTGGCCCATTTCATTATGCAACATAATTTATATTTTTTTTGCAAAAGAAATGGACAATAGGCTTAAATAGATCCTACCATAGATAATCATAGAAGAACAAACAAGTTTCATTCTAGGGAGATCAATACTTGATGGTGCCATCGTTGCCCAAGAAGTAGTCCACTCAACATTAAGAACAATGAGCCAATAAATGTTGGTTAAGTTAGATATGAAGACAAAATATGAAAAAGTAGATTGGAGATTCTTATTTAGCATTGTAAAAGGCTTTAGATTTGATTCAAGCTAGATAAACTAGATTTTTAATTATGTGGAAAGCCCTAGATACCTAGTACAAGAAAATGACTCCCCAAAAGGCTTCTTTGAATCATCTTGAGGGTTTTGTTAGGGGAACCCTCTTTCTCCATTCCTCTTTGTTATAATGGTAGATTTTATGGGTAGGGCATTAAATAGAGCTTGTATAGACAAAAATATAGAAGGATTTAAAACCACAAGCAATCTCAACCTGATAACCCACTAGCAATTTATAGATGACACAATGTTGTTCAGGGCTACAAAGAGGAAAGAACATAAAGGCATAAAATAAATATTGAATAATTACTTGCTAATGTCAAGATAGGAGGTCGATTTCCATAAATTGAAAAAACTATTCTTCTTATCAACCCATTCAAGGAAGCAATAATTGTTGAAATACAATAGTCTACTGAGGGAGGGGTGAATCAATAGATATTCAAACTTTTACCCTTTATTACTTAGTGTAGATTAAACATTTAATTTATTAATGTACATATAAAGACCTAATAAGAAAACACATGAGAAGGCACTCATACAATCATCACATAACACCAAATGTATGTGGAAAACCTAAGATTGGGAAAAAACATTGTGAGAAATGTTGCTAGGGTCTACTACCATAATCTAGCCTCACAAGCATGAAGTTCAGTTACAATGCTTTAAGGGCACCGACCCTAAGGAGACAGCAATCCCCTATTTTTAGGAGCACCCACTCCCTAATTTGAGCACCTACCTAGATATCTGATGGCACCCACCAATCAGATTTATAATACAGGATATTCCACTTTGATTACAAATCTATGTTTCAACTTATTTGCAACTACACATACATGTATGATGCACTCAATACAACTCTTCCTATGCATTGCACCTCTTTATCTACTCTTTATTTTCTTTTTTTTTTGCACCTCTATTCTTTGTATCTGCTGCTTACTCAAAAACACATCCCCTTTTCATAATGCCCCAGATTGAATGAGAGGAACCTAAAGAAAAATACAAAAACACAATCACGGGCTTTTACTTTTAAGGTGCAACAAGATAAAACATTCTCTCTTCTTCTCACTGAATGTAAAACCAAAATATAATCTCTAATTTTTGTTTGGATTCAACTTATTCAAGCTAAGTGTATTCTCTATATGAAACTCCACTCTTCACACACTTTTTCTACAAATCCTTCTCTTTATCTCTTCTACTATGATACTTGGAGACACCTCTCACACTTCAACAATTTTTTTCTTTCTTTTCTTCGCTGACCTGTAGTACCTTCCTCGAGTTGTGTACCACTAAACAACACACCTAGATACTTCTATTAGGGTTTTCTTTCTTTCTTCTTCAGGAAGTATACTTTGCATCGAGCCATACCCACATTAATTTTTGTTGCAAAAAATCTTCTAAGATTAGCGATTTGCAAACCCTAAGATTGGATATGCATTTAATGTATTCTTTTGTTCATTGGATTTGAACCCAATCTCGATTAACTTAGCACTCTGTGCCACCGTTCTGCAACTAGACCAATTAAATCAATTGTTGGAGTAGGGAGACCAATTAATTTCACTCTTTTGGTTGACTTCATAAAGTAATTAAATCGATTGTAATCGATTGTTGGAGTAGGTAGACCAATTAATTTCATTCTTCTGGTCGACTTCCAATTAGAAACTACGTACATAGAATTATTATTTTGAAGCCTTCATCTTCAAATTTTGACCATTGACTTTGTCTCTACATGCCATGATCCATGTTTCTCCCTTCATCCAAGCAAATTTAAAACATTATTGTTAGATCACTCTTCTTTAAATATCTATCATCGATCTTACAATATATGATAATCATGCATGTTACATTAGAGAGACTTATAAGTTACTCACTCCAAAATCTAACTGTCACTTCAATGACCCTTTATCACTCCTTGAAAGGGACACCTCAAGAAATCCTTTTGACACCTTCCTGTCACCCCGATGAGATGTCAACCTATCATCATCGCTTTCTCAACTAATAGTCACCATGTGTCACAATCCCCCTCGCTCGTGGGGTCAACCTGGGTCAACTCTTCCATATGGCAGGATGGTGGGATTTTTCCACCTATTCATCAATTCCATGTCATCATCATATTGCACATCACACCTTACATCCATTCAATCTATACCATTTCCTACTATACCACGAGACTTCACCACCAACACAGTGGGCTGGTGATAAGGCCATGTTCTACCTCTACCACTTACCACAAATATCATAGAGCTCCATCACATGCAATGCGGGTTGGAGGTATAACTGTTTAGTCTACACCATCCACTGCTATACCACAAGACTCCAACATAACTTCTGCAAGAAGGTGGTTCCTTCACCATTCTTTATATGCCGCCATCATAGTGTTGAAGAGACACTAAAACATCTCCTTTCGATGCCATGAAGTCCTTTCAAACAACTTTATGTGAAATCCATCATAACTTCAAAGAGACACCAAAAGGAATCCTACCGACATGTTGCAGTATCTCTGATATTGATACACAGACTTCACCAACATTCACATAAAGGACTTCGATATATTGAAGAGACTTCAATTACTATCTCTTCAAAAACATAAAGTCATTTCAATAGTCATTGAATGTAACCTTTGAACATTGTGACTGTAAACTCCTCATCACACCATTTTAATCAACTTGTGCAACACTTTACAAGATGTGCTCTCTACACCATGAACAACTTGCACATTTCCAGAACCTGATCCATACCTTTTAACACCAATGACAATAATATGTCAACAATCCCCCCTTTTTCATAGATTGCAACAATAATGATAATAATACGCCAACAATATCCCCCTTTGTCATTTATGGAAAAACTCTAAATGTCCATATAACATTAAAGCTCTATACCACTTTGACCATAATCTATACCAATTCAATTATTCACACAATATCTCCCTTAAATTATTCACACAACAATCCCCCCTTTGACATACATCTCCTCTTTTTCTCATCATTCTCCTATTTTGAGAATTCGCACACATTTCTCCCCCTTTGAAATCAATGGAAAAGGGTTGGAGCATTTGTGTACCATTTCTCCCCCTTATATGTAGCACTTTCCCCTCCTTTGACAAAGGGTTCAAAGAAAGAGAGATAAATTCATTAATCAACAAACATCAAGTCATGAGAAATTTGTAAAACCATATATACCTAACTTGATATCTTTTGTTCATATTCAAAGATGAATGAAATACATATGAAGCTCCCCCTCAATCCATTCCTTCTTACTAAAATTTAGTGAGATAATGTAGGAGCAATTACTCCCAACTTCTGCCTCAGATATTCAAATTGGTCCTTGGTAAGAGGCTTGGTGAAAATTTCAGCCACTTGGTCTTTGGTGGGAACATACTCCATGTTGACCACTTTATCTGTAACCTTCTCTCTGATGATGTGATATTTAATAGATATATGATTTGTTCTATAATGCATCACATGGTTCTTTGAAATGTTTATGGTGCTTGAATTATCGCAAAGAATTGAAATTGGTTCTTATTACTCTACCTTGATGTCCTTAAGTGACTGCTTCATCTAGAGGACTTGATTAGAACACGCATCGACTGCTACATATTCTAATTTATAGTGGATAGAGTGATTGGTTCTTACTTCTTTCTCATCCAAGAAACCAATATATTTCCCAAAAATAATGCTCCACCATTGGTTCTTTTCCTATCATCTACACTTCTTGCCCAATTTGCATCTATGTATGTTGTTAAAGAGAAATTCTTGCTCTTGAGGTACCATAGCCCATAGTCAATAGTAATTTTACTATGTTGACATGAGATTCTTTTGGTGTAGCCTGAAACCTTGCAACTAGACATACTACTTGCATAATATCTAGCCTTGATGTGTTTAAGTACAACAAGCTACCAATCATTGACCTATACATTTTTTGATTTGCATCTTGAGATTCATTTGATTTTCTCAATTTGCAGCCAGTTATCATGGGGGTATTGATTATTATACTATCCTCCATTCCAAATTTCTTGAGCATTTCCTTAGCATACTTAGTTTGAGATATGAATATTCCATTATTAGTTTGTACAATTTGTAGACCAAGGAAAAATGACAACTCTCCTAACATTGACATTTAAAATTTATATTGCATATGTGTAGAAAATATTTGACACATTTTATCATTTCTACCTCCAAATGTTATGTCATATACATAAACAACAACAATAATCATTTCCTCACCTTCTGATTTAAAATATAAATTGCTTTCTGCACACCCCTTTTTAAAACCTTGGTGTTGAATATATTGATCTAGTTTGGAATACAAATCTCTTGGTGCTTGTTTTATACCAAACAAAACCTTCCTTAATTTGCAAACATAATCCTCATCTTTTGAAAGTTGGAAACCTTTTGGCTGTTCAATTTAAACTTCCTCTTCTAGGTTTCCATTCATTAATGTGGATTTAACTTCCATCTAATGTACTTTGAATCCCTTGTAAACTAAGAATGCAAGAAAAATTCTTATTGCTTCTAATTTTTCCACTGGTGCAAATATTTCTTCAAAATCAATGCCTTCAAATTGTGCATACCCTTTGCACACTAATATTGCCTTGTTCCTAAGCATAGTTCCATCTTCATTTATCTTATTTTTGAATACCCATTTGGTTCCTATTACATTTTTTCTTGATGGCCTAGGAACCAATTCCCATGTCGTGTTCTTCTCAATCTGATTTAGCTCCTCTTCCATGGAAATTATCCAACTCTCATCCTTACTAGCTTCAACAAAGTTCTTTGGTTCAATCTGAGATAAGAGAGGAAAAATTTACTTGTTCCTTATTCTTTGCAAATCTCCTCCTAGTATGATACCTTCATTTTTTTCACCAATTATTTCATCTATAGGATGATCATTTTGCACATATTTTCAGGTGCTCATCCATTCTCTTCTTCATTCTCTTCTTCTTGCTCTTCTTCTTCAACTATTGCACCTACATCATCATCTTCAAATTCAATCTCAAAATTGTGTCTGCTAGGCTTACCCTGACTTGTATTTTCATCAATCTTGGCATTGATGTTTTCTACAATATTATGCATCCTCTTGTTGTAACACTTGTAAGCTTTGCCTAAGAATATTCCTTCATCACATCTTGAATCAAAGCTTCATAAATCTTCATCTTCTCTCTCAATATAGCATTTACTACCAAACACCTTGAAATACTTGATGGATGTAGGATTGCCAAACCACAGTTCATATGGAGTTCTACCACTATTTTGTCTTAGGAGGGGTTTTTTATGAATATACACAACAATATGAATTTCATCCTTCCAAAAAATATTTGCCAAAATTTACTCATTTAACATGGATCTATCCATTTCCTTCAAAATCTTGTTTTTTCTTTCTACCATGCCATTTTACTGTGGTGTTCTTGGTGCTGAATATTGTCATTTAATTCCATGATTTTCACAATATTCTTTGAATTCACTTGATGTAAATTCTTCATCCCTATCTAATCTGAGACACTTAATTTTTCTTTTGGTCTCCTTCTCTACCAACTTTCTGAAAACTTTAAACTTATCAAATGCTTCAACCTTCTCCTTTAGAAACATGACCCAATCCATTCTATTATAATAATCAATCAACAACATAAAATATCTCTCACCTTACATCCCCCTATCCTTGTTGGACCACACAAATCAGTATGAACTATTTCCAAAGGTTTTATGGTTGAATAATCCTTTGTTGGAAACTTAAACCTTGTTTGCTTTCCTTATTGAAATCCTTTGTAGATTGGATTTTTAGGCTTTTCTATCTTAGGCATTTCCTAACCAATACTTTTGACCTTATTTTTACCAAATTTTCAAAGTTTACATGTTTCAATCTTCTATGCCACAACCAACTCTCAATTACTTGGCTGATTAGACAAGTGTGGCCTTTTACATCATAAAGATTATAGAGATTACTATCAGGCCTTACTCCTTGTGCAATCATTTTACCATTCTTCCTTATCTTGCAGTGATCAAAATTAAATACAACCTTGTACCCATTTTCACACATCTAGCTGACACTTAGAAGATTATGTTTCAGACCTTCAATGTAGTGGACATCTTTTTTCTTATTCTTCCCATCTATGCTCAAAATTCCTTTACCACAAATTTTGACAGCAGTATTATCACCTAGACTTACTGATTCTCCTTTTCTCATCTTGAGTTCAATGAATTTTATCTTATCTCCAATCATATGCTTGGAACAACCACTATCAATTACCCAAAAATCTTCTTTCTTTGCATGCAGTGTTGTTTGAGCAATCATAGATTTATGATCTTTCTCCTTTCACTCCTTCTTAGGTTTCTTTTCAAATTTATCTTCCTTTTTCTCAGAAACCTTATTTTCTTTTTCTACTTTGGGAGGTGAGGATTTCTTCTTCTCAAACTGTACATTTGGTCTTGTAAATTTTGTTCTACAATCTCTAGCTACATGACCAAAATTATTGTAATTGAAACAAACTACATTCATGTCAACCAAAGGAGCAAATTAATTTTTTCTTACAAAGTTTGTATTTATCCTTGGAATGTCTTTACAATCTCTAGCACTATGACCAAAATGATTATAAGTATAGAAATACCCATAGAATTATGATGAGTACCTGGTCATGGCATTTCCTTCAGTTGGATGTGAAAATATTCTTTGTCTAGGCTTTCTTGGATAATGCACTCTTGTGAAACTTTCATCATCTATCCTTTTTTGTGGTTTTCTTCTTCTTTGGCTGATCAAGGGTTGTCTTGTTGTCTTTCTCATCTTCAATCAACTTCTTCTCTTTATCATATTTTTCTACTACAACAGACTTCTTGTAAGCTTTAGAGACATCCTTATTGTCAAAATTTTCATCATTAAGGAATGCATTTTATTTTTCACTAAATCTTTCGTAGAGTTTTGTAGAGGCATCAAAAAACAAGCTCTTTCCTTTCTCCAGTCCTAAACCCAATTTTTCTTTATTTGCTAGCTTTTATGTACTTATCAACTCATTCAGTATATTTGAACCACCTTTTATCTTTAAACCCTTACTAATCTACTCATTAGCTTTTTCCAATTCTTTTCTTAAGGAAACTATTTTTGTCTCAAGCTTCAAACATCTATCCAATTCATATTCTAGTTTGGACTTCATTACATATTCACCCCTTTTAGCTTCTTGTACTTGAAGTTTCAGACTTAAAACCATTTGATTAGGTTCCTCAAGTTCTTGAGTTAATCTGTTAGTCTCCTTTTGAGAATTCTTTTTTAGTTTCTTGTTTTCCCTCATAAGATCATCAAACTTATCTCTTATTTCATCAAGATATTCAAGAGAACTAATCAATTCTCCCTCAAGATCAACAACTACTCCCTCTTCTTTCTCATGTGAGTACTTAACCTGTGCATCATTCTAATCCTGAGTATCTTTGGCCATGAAGATAAATTCTTTTCCAACTTCTCTCATTACAAGAGAATGATCTTGATCATCATCTGAACTATCTCTAGCATTAGATTCATGACTTGCTTTTTGAATGTATAGGCTCTTCTTTTTCTTTCCAAAATACTTCCTTTTAGGATAAAAATATTTCTTCTTTTTTCTATCTTCTTCTTGTTTAGATTTTTCCTCTTTATCATAGGGCACTTAGAAGAAAAATGTCCTATTCTTCCATAATTAAAACACTTGAAGGGTAGTTAACCTTTATATTTTCTATATCTTCTCCTTAGTCTTCTTATAAAGTTTGCTTCTTGCTCACCAGTTTCTTCATGATCTGATGCAATGGTTGTAGCCTTGTCTTTCTTATCTACTTCACCCTTTTCTCTGTTTACAACCTTGAATGCAACTTCTCTCCTAGATGGCTCATGATCTACCATTCTCATCTCATATGCTATAAATATGTCATGCAACTCATCAAGGGTGAGTTTATCTAGTTCTCTTCCTTCTTCAATTGTAAAAATATTGGAATGATATTTAGTTGTCATAGACCTTAGAAATTTTAGCACAACATCTTCTTTTACTTCTCCTCCATATCCTCTAATAGTGTTCACTATATCATCAACTCTCAGAAGATAGTATGTAATCTTCTCCTCTTCAATCATCTTTGGGCTTTCAAATTTGGCTCTCGGCACTTGAAGCTTTTCTAATTTTACGTTGGTATCTCCTTCATAGAACTTTCTCAAAATTTCCCAAACATCATATGTAGTATCACAATGCATAACCTTGCTATGCACAAAATAAGATAAATTGTTCATAATGGCGAACCATGACTTTTCATTATTCTCATAATCCTTCTTTCCTATAGCATTAGTGGGAGGAGTAGAGGGGGCAATGTATCTATTCTTGAATGACATCCAAACATCATGTCCTAAAGATCCCAAATATCCTTTCATCAATGAGCTCCACTTAGCATAATTTGTTCCATTGAACCTAGGTGGCTTGCTTGAACCTTCTTGGTTGTTCATTGTCTTCACACTACTAGAATCTACCTGGGTTGATTAAGCTTCACCTAGGGAACCTGGGCCTCTGATACCAATTATTGGAACACAACACTCTATTGAGAGGGGGGTGAATCAGTAGATATTCAAATTTTTACCCTTTATTAATTAGTGCATATTAACCATTTAAATTCTAAATGTGTAGATAAAGACTTAACAAGAAAACACATGAGAAGACACTCATACAATTATCACATAACACCAAATGTATGTGGAAACCCCAAATTTGGGAAAAACATAGTGAGAAATGTTGCTAGGATCTATTGTCCTAATCCAGCCTCATAAGCATGAAGTTCAATAACAATGCTTTAAGGGAACCAACCCTAAGGAGACACCAATCCCATGGTTTTAGGAGCATCCACTCCAAGGAAGCACTCACTCCCTAATCTGAGCACCTACCCGGATATCTGATGGCACCCACCAATCAGATTTATAATACAAGATATTCCACTTTGATTACAAATCTATGTTGCAACTTATTTGCAATTGTAGATACATGTATGTTGCACTCACTGCAACTCTTCCTCTACTCTGCACCTCTTTATCTGCTCTATATTTTCTTCTTTTTTTGCACCTTTGTTCTTTGTGTCTACAACTTACTCAACAACACATCCCCTTTTCATAATGACCTAGATTGAATGAGCGGAACCTAAACAAAAAGACAAAAACACAATCAAGGGATTTTAATTTTAAGGTGCAACAAGATAGAACATTCTCTCTTCTACTCACTGAATGTAAACCCAAAATAGAATCTTTTATTTTTGTTTGGGTTCAACTTATTCAAGCTAAGTGCATTCTCTATATGCAACTCCACTCTTCACACACTTTTTCTACAGATCCTTCTCTTTATCTCTTCTACTATGATACTTGGAGACACCTCTCACACTCTGAAACTTTTTTTGTTTCTTTTCTTCACTGATTTGTAGTACCTTCCTTGAGCTATGCACCACCGACTAGGATGCTTCTATTAGGGTTTTATTTATTTCTTCTTTAGGAAGCATACTCTACATCGAGCCATACCCACATTAATTTTTGTTGTAGAAAATCTTCTAAGATTAGCGATTTGCAAACCCTAAGATTGGATATGCATTTAATGTATTCTTTTGTTCATTGGATTTGAACCCAATCTGAGTTAACTTAGCACTCTTTGTTGTCGTTTTGCAACTCAAATCACCAATTAAATTGATTGGTGGAGTAGGTAGACCAATTAATTTCATTCTTTTGGTCAACTGCCAGCCAAAAACTATGTACACGAACTTATCCATTTGAAGCCATCTTCAAATTTTGACCATTGATTCTATCTCTACGCGCCATGATCCATGTTTCTCCCTTCATCCAAGCAACTTTAAAACATTTTCATCGGATCACTCTTCTTCAATTCTCTATCATCGATCTTATAGCTTTATGATCATTGTGCATCATTACACCGGAGGGACTTATAAGTTACTCACTTTGAAATCTAATTGTCACTTCAATGGCCCTTTATCATTTCTTCAAAGAGACACCTGAAGAACTCCTTTTGACACCTTCTTGTCACCCCGATGAGATGTTTTCCTGCCATTATCACTTGCTCAACTAATGGTCACCACGTGTCACAATCCCACTAGCCCATAGGGTCAACCTGGGGCAACTCTTTCATATGGTGGGAGGGTGGGCTTTTGCCACCTATTCATCAAAGCCACTTTATCATCATACTGCATGTAACACCTTTCGTCTATTCAATCTATACCATTACCTACTATACCATGAGACTTCACCACCAACACAGTAGGCTAGAGGTAAGGCCATGTTCCACCTTTACCATTTACCACAATATCATAGAGCTCTATCACATGCAATACATGATAGTGGTATAACTATTCAGTCTACACCATCCATAACTATACCGCGAGACTCCAACATAACTACTACGATTAGGCGGTTCCTTCACTGTTCTTTGTATGTCACCATTGTAGTGTCAAAGAGCTAATAAAAAATCTCCTTGTGACACCATGAAGTACTTCTAAACAACTTCATGTGAAATCCATCATAACTTTGAAGAAACACCAAAAGGACTCCTACCTACATGTTGTGGTCTCTCTGATATTGATACACAGACTTCGCTAGCCTTCACAAAAGGGAATTTGATATATCGAAGAGACTTCAATTACTATCTCTTCGAAAACATAAAGTCACTTTGATAGTCGTTAAATGTAACCTTTGAACATTGTGACTGTAAACTCCTCATCACACTATTTTGATCAACTTGTGCAACACTCTACAAGATGTGCTCTTTGCACCATGAACAACCTGTACATTTCTAGAACCTGATCCACACATTTTGACATCAATGACAATAATATGCCAACAATCTCCCCCTTTGTCATTGATGGCAACATCAATGAAAATAACATGCCAACAATAATAAATTATTAAAATCTTTTCGTTTGAGAGTGGTAGATTTCTTAGTTCTTACCTACGACTCCCACTAGCACCTAGGTTGAGGTCAAACAAGATATGAGACCCACTAATAAAAAGAGTATCAAATCCAGTTACTTCCTAGAAATGAAGGTGTTTATCTTGGGCTAGGAGGATAATTATGCTGAAAGAAACCATCACAACAATTCCCATCTACCTAATGGCATGCCTACAATTGATGAGTAGGGTGGAGCAAAAACTAACAAGTATAATGAGGAAACTATTTTGGCAAGGCTCCTCAAAAAAGGAAAAATTGGCTCTTATAGCATGGGATATGGTCTACAACCTGAGAGAGGATGAAGATGTTGGATTAAAAAGATAACTTCTCCAAAATAAAGCAATGAGAGCAAAAATAGTTTGGAGGTTATTTAAACAATCCCAACTAAAATGGGAAAAGATACTATAAAATAAATACCTAGACAACACAAATCCATCCAATATTCTAACCACTACATAACTACCTTAGGTCTCAAGGATATGAAATTTCCTCATCAGTTTTTGCTCACTAGTAATCGACTATCTAGCTTGGGAAATTCATAACAATCATAAAACCCTCTTTTGGGAAGACTCTTGGGGTGGATATACTCTTGTTGAAAGAATAGAAGAATTGAATCAAACAAGAAGAGTAATAGAGTGGAATTGGGGTTCTAAGGTAGGTGAGTATTTGGAAACATGTCAAACTGACAAAAGAAAAAGGTGGATATTGAAGAAATGCAATAATCTAAAAAAAATCCTATGTAGGAGGTAACACTTCTGGAGAATAATTTAAAGGACAATAGGATTGATCTATATCAAGGGGATGATAAGTTGATTTGAAATGGGGCTAGTAGTAGACAATACAGTGTAAGATAATGGTATAGGTAGCTTAAGGGAAGTAATGGTGATGAAAATATTCACATTCATTTATGTTAGAATAATTTATGCCTCCCCAAGTAGGTTCATTCACATGGGTTGCTCTTCAAGGTAGGATACTTACAATAGATAGATTTCAAAAAATTGGATGAATCACCCCAATAATATTGGAGGTGGCTAAGTGCCAAACTTGGATGGATAAATTCTCTACCAAGTGATATACCGAGTTTATTAAAATGTTCAACTCTAAGTGTTGAAAGAATGAACAAGGTTATCATTAATGAGTTTTCATTGATGTCAAAAATACATGATGGATGTCAAAATAGTATGAAGGATATTTATAGAAGATTTATTTTGCAAAAAGGTTTTTTGTTAAGTGTCTACAATGACAATTTCAATATATAGTTACCTCTGGTAATTTGGTTCACATTTTTTCACCCATATAGATCTAATTTTGTAGTTCTAATATGTTTCTCATGAATATAACTAGCATATTATTTTAGAATCTTAGTTGTTTTGGATAAGTGGTTCAAAAGTTGTAAGTAACAGAAGATTGATAGATATAGTTTACATAATTTTTCATGTAGTAGTTATGATCTACCTAGTCCACATTCCTCTATGGATTTGAGTTAGAATTTTTGGTTTTGGGAGAATGTTAACAGGTGTCAGTACATTGTATTTCTAGTTGGAATGACATTTTGTGGTGCGTGTATCTTATGGTGATGATCAGTTGGAGTAATTTTCTTTTAGGTCCTATGCTTGGCCAACTTAAGGTATGCAAAGAGTTGTAGAGATTAAATATGTGATGTGAATGAAAAAGGGAGTTATTATAGGTCCATGCCAACCTATATTGCATGTGTTTAGGTAGGAAGACATTTTAATTTGAATTGGGTGCCAACTAGGCATGTTTTTTATGATTTAAGGCTACATATAATTAGGTTGACCTAATTGATGTTTGCAATGGAGTTTGGTGCATATACAAGGTTGATTTGAGTTTGAGATGATTGAACATGAATGCGTATATGATTAAAATGCAAGGAGTGATGTGAAATAGTGTGAATAAGTTGTGAATGTTGAGAAAAGGTGTGTGAATATAGAGTAGTGTCGAGACTTGTAATCTGAGTTGATTAGAGTGTATTAAAGTTTATGATATGAGCTTCAAAGGAACTAAATCCAACATATGCTAGATGCACTTCTATTAGTTCAAATCCTGGTTGTGAAGCCACCTCTTTCTATTTTTATTTTCTTTGTGAACAGTGAGTCCACCTGGCAGTGAGCATTTTTGTAATATCTTATAATTGGTTATAACATATTGTGAGTTAATCCTTACCATTTTTTTTCCCTTCTTGGGTTTTTGACGTAAAATTTTTGATGTTCATGTGTTGTGTGTGTTATGGGTTGTTCATGCTTTCATTCCTTATAATTTCTAAGAATGATTTATAAATTAGATGGTTAATAATTGGATGTTTAATTAGAATATTGATTCACCCCCCCTCTCAATATTCTAAGTGTTCAATAATTGGTATCAAATCTTGGTTCCTTGGAAGAATCCTAACCTCTTTGGGAAGATCTTGGAAATTAAACACATGGTTCCAAAAGTGATTCTTGCTATTGGATACATAGAAGAAGATTGCATGTTTGACAAAGATTGAGAACTTAAAGTTTTTGTTTAATACCTTGACAAAATTGATGTTGAAAACAAAGATCTAGGGTAAAATTCTAAAGAAGAAAATGAATGCATCAAAATATTGAGAGAGAAAATCAAAAAGTTCAAAGAAAGACATAAGGAGATCAATGAACAATTGAAACAAGTAAATGAGAACATCATTGAACTAAAAGTGTAAGTGGAAAAAATAAAATAATTGAGGAATGTCTAAATGCAATGGTGAAAAGAAGGACTGATGAATGCATAAGGCTTGAACAAGAAGAGGTAAATCTGAGATTAGATCTAGAGAAAGCAATAATTCATGAGGAAAAATTCAAGATAAGTTCTAGAATTGTGATATTTCTATCAGGATTCAACTGTGTAGTTTTACGAGTCAAAATCATTGACCCATGTTCCATGAGTAGTGGTTCACAAGAACCTATCTCTCATGATAATTAATGGTCCACTTAACACTCATTGCATCTAGGTGATTCTCACAGAGGTGAAGCACTGGGCCTTTCCTAGGAGGTCACCCATCCTATAAATGATCTAAAGACAAAGGTGGTTTGGGACTTGAAAAAGGATAAAGCTCAAAAGAATATCAAACACCTAATGCAAATAAGATAAATGAACTAGAGAAGATTGAAGACAAGAAGAACAATGGAAAATTCCATAATCAAAGAAGCAATGCTAGAAGAGCCCCACCAGACAATCAAATGCTCAAAGTTACTAATCCTTTAATGGTATTTATTATTTTTGCAATAGATTTGGATATAGAGCAATGGAATGTAGAAATAAAATGAATCAAAATATTCCATCCTTTACTAGTCAATGCCTTACATGAAAGAGGCTTGGGCATAGAGCAAATGGATGCAAAAGTCAAATGATGAATGCATATAATAGTGGTAGAATGATTTAATCTTTTAATGCTTACTGCTATGAATTTAGACACAAGGTTAATCAATGTAGATCTAGAATGAATGAAAGGAATAGTGCTCTAAGAAATTCATATGCAACAATTGCAATAAACTAGGACATATTGCTAGAATTTGTAGGAGCAAAAATACAGGGAAGGACAATTTGGTAAAAATAAATGAACAAGTTAAAAATATTGATCCGATTGATGTAAACAAGGAAATGGAGAATATTTGGAGAAAGAAAGAGGAGCTTAAGAACAGGGAAGAATCAAAGACTACAAATGAATATGTGCCACCCTCTGGTGCAAATAATACCTTCAAGAATTGAACCTAGGCATTGAATTAGGGGGATAAATAATAGAAAATAACATAACCCCCTACTGATATGATGTGTAATGGCTTGACATGAAGATGTGAGATGGACATGGATAGTATGGATCTTTGGAAAAAAAATTGGAAGAAAATATGCAATTACAAAGATTTGTGAAGTGATTTACGGTTTACAGTTGCACTGAGAAGGTTTTACCGAATTTATTGATTGATACATTAAATAAAAATTAGGGTAGAATTGAAGGGATTATATACCTATCATTTGTTGATCTCATTAACCTTTATGCATTTGAAGTGAGTATAGTGAATTGAGGTGAATTCAAGAGTTCAGAGGTGATTTGAGAAGCAGAGCATCCAAACCCTAATTCATGATGAGAAAGAAAAAGGTATTTACCATTGTCTAAAGTTGAAATAGAATTTGGTTTTCGAAGAATTTGAATTCAATAGGAGACGAAAATTCCTACAATAGTAAATTTGAGTGAGAAACCCGAACTGAAACTCAAGAAATTCCCCATGAAAGTGTTTGAGAATGACCTTCTCGAAACTTTTTTTAGTATTCCATATAGGGTTTTTCCTACAGAGGAAATTCTAGGGCATACATCCATGAGAAAATGGAAGAGTATAACCATACAAACTTACAGACCTATGGATAAGCCTATTGCCTGGAGATGATTTCAACATCAAACCTGAGTATTAAAACCTAGTGAAGAAGAAACTGGATGTCTAGCATTGGTTTCCATGCTTCACCTATAATGATGAACTTAAGTATGTGAGAATGGAATTAAGCAGAGTGCATGATAAATTCTTATGGAACAACATGCCTGCTTTGATATCTAAGGAAGTTATAAGGGAGATTGTTAGAATTTGTGACACCAAACCTATACTTGTGTTAAAATTCGTAAAGAACAAGGATGTGATGAAATTAACTAGAGCCACATTTGATCAAAGGGCTCTCACTATGAACACCATACCAAATCTTGCAGTATGGTATGCATCTATGGTCATAGGATATAATATATACTACATCAAAAAGAAAGAAAGAGAAAGCTAAAAGATAAAAGGACTTGAGTGTAAAATTTGAAGAAGAAGAAGAAGAGGATGAAGATTCCGCATTGATTCTAAAAAGTAGTGATGTTTCAAAGAAACAAAGAAAAGATATTTCTAATACTTTAGATGAAGAAGAAATTGAGAAGGAAAAGGAATCCTTTTAAATACATGTGTAATCTGTTGAAGGAAAGGAAGAAAAATAAATCAGACATAGTGGATCCAGAGAAGAAAAAGAAGAAATCTATGGAAAGACCGCTCAGTCCAATGAAGATGGAATCATTGTTCAAATATATATTGCATCATGAGATGTTGAAAGAAATAGCTACCTTATAAAAAAAGGAAAATGAGGAGAAAAAAACTACTATAATAGAAGCAATCATCAAACTCATTGTCACAATTGAAGTTGATATCGAGAACATTAGGAATAAAGTTCTTGATGATGTGTGGAAACTCTTATTGGAGAGAAGAAAAGAAGCCACCGAAAGTGAAGAGAAGCTCAAATCAAATGTTGTGAATAAAATTGGATTCTCCCTATCTGATGCTGACAAGGCACACTAGCCCAAGTTCTTAGTGAAGAATTCAGAAAAAAATGAAGGGTCACACTTCTAATGGGAAGGTATCAAGATCAATTTGAGAAGATGTAGAAGGAAAAAAAATAAAATATGACTAATATTGGATAAAAGTATGGCATGATTCCCATTGCCTCTGCCAGTAAGGAAGAAGATTCCAAAAATGAAAACATAGGAGCTACTGATACAAAAGAAAATATAAATAATATTCTTTTAGATACAAATGAAACAATACAAGAAAATGTTGAAGATGAGAATGCTACTATGAGCAAAGAGTAAATCACAAAGGATGACACTACCACTCCTCCAGTAACTTAGGAGATTGCAGATCAAGGTAACCCAAAGATATTTGTCCCTCTGGTAGATACAAAATAGAACATAGGTAAAGGTGAGAAGCATGATACTATCAATGATAAAAGGCATGAGGATGAAAATAATTAGGAAAGAGAGAATGACAATGAAAAAGAATGAGGAGATAAAAATAAAAATAATGAGAGAGGAAATAAGGACAAGGATGAAGGAGATGATGACAAAGATAAAGACAAGATCTCTGATGAAGTAGAATAAAAGATAGAAGAAGAAGATAAGTCTCAAGATTTACCTAAGACCTCCAGTGAATACTCCTTTGATAATCTGTTAGAAGGTTTATTGTTCAAACAATTAAAGTTTCAACTAGTTGTTTCTTCTAAATTATAGGAATTGCCCATGTAGTAGGGTAGTGTTGATGTAGAAAAGATATCTCTTATACATAAGTTGCAACTATGTGATGTGTTTAGTACATCATCATGAAAAGAAATCATTAAAATATATCAAAAGAGTAGTGAATTAATAGATGAAGTTGTAAAGATGTTACATGAGATCATATCGGAAACTAATGTTGATACATCTTTGCCTACTATGGAGAATTTCATGCTGTTGTTTGATTCCTTTAGGGAATATACCTTCAGATTGAAAGGATAAGTGGAAATAGAGGTTGTGACAAGGCTTATAGAGAAGAAGCTAATGGATATCATAGAGAAATGTGCATCTGCACACACCAAAGTTTAAGAATGTCTAAAGTAAGTACTAGCCTACGAGGATAGTGAAAAACATTTTTTTTGTATTACATGAAGTGGATGGATACCACACAAGGGATAAAATATGAAATGGACTCGATTGAGTCCTGGATAGCTAATGCATCAAAATTCTATGATCTGACACTGTACAAAGATGATAGGACCTAGACTGCTATAATGAACTTGCATGAAAGATTCTTCACTTCACAAAGCCAAAAGGAAGAGATTATCAAGCAACTTATAAAGCTAAGGGACCTGGTAAAAATAAAGCACATACCTATCTCAAGTGCCCTTGCTAGTACTGAAAAATCTCAAAGTTAAATCTTACCCCCGGTAATGTAGAAGAAGGAGAGGAAAAATTGATAGAGCTTGAATCTCTACACAAAATGCTTGCAACAACGAAAAGGAGATAAGGAAGAAGGAAAATCTTCTTGGCAAGATATTCTTCAGAAGCTTAAGGGCTCAACATCTTTGGGTTGACCATTTCTATCTCTATACTCTTTTATACTTTTTTTGTTTTTAGATTATGTTGTACATATGCATATGTATTAGAAATTTTTGGTTAGCTTCCTGAGGGGGAGCTAGTTCAGTTAGTATATATGTTTGAGGGAAGCACCCTTTTCCCTTGATGTCAAAGGGGGAGAGATATTTATGGAGAGATTTTTTGTTTTGGCACATGTTGCCATCAATGAAAAAAGGGGATATTTTTGAAAGAATGAAAAAGGTTGTCATTAATGAGTTGTCATTGATGTCAACACTACATGATGGATGTCAATATAGTATGAATGATGTTTATAGAAGAGCTATTTTGCAAAAGGTTTTTTGTTAAGTGTCAACATTGGCAGTTTTAGCACACAGTGCCCTCCTATAATTTAGTTCACATTTTTTTTCCCATACATAACTACTTTTGCAATTATAATATGTTGCTCATGAATATCACTAGCATCTTAGTTCAGAATTTTAGTTGTTTTGGATAAGTGTTTCAAAAGTTGCAAGTAACATAAGATCGATGGATATAGTTTACACAATTTTTGATGTACTAGTTATGATCTAACTGGTCCACATTCCTCCACAGATTTGAGTTAGACTTTACAATTTTGGGAGAATGTTAACAAGTGTTAGTACATCGTATTTTCCATTTGGAATAACATTTTTTGGTCCACATATCCTATGATGATCATGAGTTGGAGTACTTTTCTTTTAGGTCCTATGCCTAGCCAACTTAAGGTATGCACAGAGTTGTGGAGATTAAATATTTGATGCAAATGAAAAAGGGAGTTATTATAGGTCCATGCTGACCTATATTGCATGTGTTTGGGCATGAAGACATTTTGATTTGAATTGTGTTTTGACTAGGTATGTTTTGTATGATTTAAGGTTACATCTAATTAGGCTGACCTAATTGATGTTTGTGATGGAGTTTGGTACATATACAAGGTTCTTTTAATTTTGAGCTAATTGAACATGAATGTGTATATGATCCGAATGCAAGAAGTGATGTGAAATTGTGCAAAATTGTGCGAATAAGTTGTGAGTGTTGAGAAAAGGTGTGCGAATATAGAGTAGTGAAGCGACTTGTAATCTAAGTTGATTAGAGTGTATTAAAGTATGTGATATTAGCTTCAAAGGAACTGAATCTAGCATATGTTAGATGCACTTCTAGTAGTTCAAATCCTGGTTGTGAAGCCACCTCTTTCTATTTTTCTTTTTGTTGTGAACAGTGAGTTCACTTGGACAGTGAGTCCACTTGGTAGTGAGCCTTTCTATAATATCTTATAACTAGTTATAACATATTATGAGAGAAAATCCTCACCGTGGTTTTTCCCTTCTTGGGTTTTCCAAGTAAAATTTTTGGTGTTTATGTGTTGTGTGTGTTATGGGTTGTTCATGCTTTCATTCCTTATAATTGCTAAGTATGCTTTGGAAATTGGATGGTTTATTAGAATACTCATTCACCCCCCCTCTTAGTATTCTGATTGTTTAATACTAAGCAAGAATGCAATATTTTTGTGCCTATGGACAATAAGCCCATCAATAAAATTTTGGGAAATATGGAAGGAGTGCAAGAAGAGAATATTCCAAGAGAAAGAAATGAGTCTACCATTATATTTGAATAAATTAGAAGTAACAATAGAGGAAGTTGCAAATAATCAAACACAAAATAAGAGTCCAAATCTCAAATCTTGGTCAAAATGGGAGAATGATATAACAAAAAAATTGTATGGTCTTTGACAACCATAGGTGATTAGGTTGGGTTGTTAGGCTATGCTTAGAGAAAGGGTTGAGGCCAAATTGTCAAATCCTAAACAAGGATAATACAAATTAAATTTTGGTGGGGCCTCAAGAAGCAACCCTAGTGCGTCTAGTGTCGATTGCATAATTCATGATTGGGAAGGAAGGAAAGTGTGACCGACGGATTACCATGGGCTGATTAAGCTTGATCCATGGGGAATAGAAGCATAATGAAGCCACTAATGTCAATCTCAATAGGATTAGTCAAGTGTAAATTAAACCAATCATCTATTAAAACCAAACATACCAAACTACAAAAGCTTTTAAAATGCCTACTCTAATCCATTGAAACCTATCCCATTGTGGGAGTGGTGTCGAGTTGATGTGGAACAATCACCCTTTCCCAATCCCGTGGATAAATGAGCTTGTCCCAGTCAATTTTATTGAAGAAAATTGATGGAACAATTGTGAGATGTGTATGAAAATATGATTTTAATATAAATGAGCATGATGCAAGCTAATTTAACATGATTTTATGCTAAAATGATTAAGATATGCAAATGCAAATCTAATCTAGATGGATTTTAAACTAAAAGATTCAAACCTTAATTAACAAATAAGCTAAATGGATGCATTATGTGATCATGGAAGAAATTAATGGAAGCTAAGCTAATATGCAAACAATTAAACTAAAAAGGATGCTAAATATGTGCTGAATATGAGTGTGATTGTGAGCAATTTGAATAACATAAGTTTGATGTTAAAAGATGGAATAATTTGTCTCAAAATAGTTTTATATTTATAGGAGAGAAAATGAAAAATGAAGGACTCAAATCAAAAAAGCTAATCAATGGTCAAGGATGAAAGAAGATGGAGGCATATATAATGGTTTCTCATCAATGGATGAGAATGAAAGATGAGATTTTAATCAAAGGTTAATATTCCTTCAAATAAACACACTTTTGACCTGTACAAGAGGTCACAAGTTAACTTACACAAGAAGTTTTGAGTTAACTTGCATATGAAGCTAAGTAAGAATATTCCCTTTTTCAAATGAGGAGAGAGAATATTCTTTGGAATATTCTCATGGGTGAGGGAAAAGGCTAATTAGCAAATTAGAACAAAGTTTAATCGTGCAAAAGGGGGAAGGAATTTTCCATGGGAATATTCCTTTTGGAGGAATGTGCACAAGAGGAATATTCCCTTGCAAGTAGGGGGGAATTAGATTAATTAGTCAATTGATTTAATTAAAATAATGTTAATTATAAAAATTAAGGGGAATGAGATGGAATTAGATGATATTCATTAAATAAAATGATTTAATGGAAAGGGGAAAAGGTGATGATATTTAATTAAATAACTTAGGGTTATTTAATTAAATAAAAAGATTTAGGGATTTAAATTAAATAATTTGATTTATTTAATTTAACAAGATGAAGTGTTAGTAGGGAAGATGATGAATTAATCTGATTAAATTAATTAGGTTAATAGGTGAAAATGATGCAATCAATTAAATAGCTAGGCTAATTTAATCAATTAAGTGAAAAGAGGATGGGTTTTAAGATAAAATGATCTTAGTATACTTGATTCGAATGTATGATATCATGAATCAGTACATTTTTTTAGTTTCTACATTTTTCCCCTCTTTGAAGTGAGGTACCTGCTACATTGGTTCAAAGACTGACACCCTTCAGATTTAAAAAATTGCTGCTCAAATCAAAAAATATATTTTTAATTTACTTTTTAGATGCCCCATTATTGCCCCAACAAAAGGAATAAGCTGGTTCCTTGCCCCCTCGAGAAATTGGGCAATTTTTTTGAATTTTGGATTGATTTCTCGACAGAGGTTAAAGGTTGCCCTAGGGGTCCAAAAAGGCTCCAAGATGCAAAAAAAAATGCAAAAAATGCAAAAATTGATGCAAAATAAGCTTCATTTTGGAAAGATTGTTGAAAATGGTGAAAACCCCTAGCTACAAGGTTAAATTAGGGAAAAACACCCTAATTTTGAGGCATAAATAGGTTAAGAAGGTTTAGTTTCAATTCATTTGTGCATTCACACCTTAGAGAATTATTGTAGTTTGAGTTCTGACCCTCTAAAAAAATGGTGCAATGAGTGCTCCCACAACACATTTTCAATCGAGTTCACAAGTACCAGAGGCTTCCAGGTGTAGGACCACAGGTATGTGATTCAAAACCTGATTTGAATTTTGACTTTTAGGGACATTTAATGTATTTTTAAATTTGAACTTTGGCAGTGTCGCTATATAGTGACGCTATTTTTACAATCAGCGATGTTATTTTGATTTATAGCAACACAAATGTGATTAGCGACGTAGTTCATGATTTAAAATTAGGGTTTTAGATAGTGACGCATATGTAAATAGTGATGCAACTTGTGATTTGAATATTAGGGTTAGGGTTTTCCAAAGTCAAATAATGGTGCATATGTGTTTAGCGACGCCTATCATGATTTTCATTTTAAATGCTTTGATCATCGCAATGTGGAATTTGAATTATAGTGATGCTATCATAAATAGCCATGCTATTGTCATTTTGGGGGATAAAAACTCCAAACTTAGCCATTTTTTGTGAATTTTGACATTGTGTGCTTCATGGGTGCAGGAGGTTATCCCGCTTTTGATATCTTGCAAGCACTAGCTGACAGTTTTATCCAGACTTGGTGATTTTATGAGTTGCAATAGAAGCACTTGGGAGAGATCAGCTTGGGGTATGTTGCCTACATGTCTATCAACCAGACCCATTTGGTAATGATGACAACATTATGTGAGCGATGGGATAGCGAGACTTCATCATTCCACTTACCTACCAATGAGACGACGGTGATGCTGGAGGATGTATGAAAATTTTTGGGTTTGCCGATACATGGTGAGCATGTGCTATATGATGTTGACGCCAACTATGATGCTTTCCATGAGGTGCTTGACCAGGAGGACATTGTCTTGGTCACCTCCCAGATTGACCTCGAGATGTAAAGAGGTTGGGTGTCAACTTTTAGACTGATCATTACAGCAATGATCTTAGGTTTGGTCACTCCAAATTGATGGAGTAGGGGATTCAATCCAAGATGGGGCTTGGCTCGGCACAAGATGCTCTTTTGGAGGACTCATTATGCATGGGGGCTAGTGATGTTGGCCTCCCTTTACCATGATATGCATGACTTTGTATAATGTGATGGGAGAGTGATTGGTACAATGGTCACCCTTCTCCACATATGGGCATGGGAGCACATTGTTATTCTTTGAGCGATTGTTTAGATGAAAAATCTGGAGCTAGATGATCCCATTTTTTGGAGGTATACAGGTGCCATCACATTGTAGCGCATAGGTCAACTTGACATTCCTTACCAACGTCTGATCAATGAAATGACAATTTTTTGATGGTGACCATGGCTTCAGATGCTAGCTTTGTATGATGATCTACATCAGTTGTTCTTTTCTCGATAGACTCAATTTATGCAGGGCTGAGAGAACATCATTATAGAGAGGTACCTTCTTGATAGGGTTGCTAGACAGTTTGATGAGAGGCAGGATAAGTCTGATGATGTGTACACTACCATCTTTGCCAAATCAGCCCAAGAGACAGTGTGGGGACCTACAATCCAAAATCCACGAGGTTGCCGAAGGATTTCAAATTTTGGTTGCTAGGACATGGGCCTATGCTTAGGGAGATGTAGATGCATAGACTATGCCTACTTATGATGCTTGGTTCACACCCCCTCATCTATTGATAAATCCAATAGGTATAGCTCCACGAGGGAGACCTAGAGGGAGGGGTGTAGGCAGAGGTAGAGGGTAGCAAGATGATGGGAATGGTAGAGGATGAGGCAAAGGACATGATGGATAGGATGGCTAGGATCAATAGGATGGATAGGTCCTGAGGGCCCCACCAGTGCATTAGTAGCCTCTGATACAAAAACAACCACCACCGAGGGAAGTGTTGTGCAATTTTGTACACATGCCCCACTGAAAGTAGGGACCCTCTCTTGGCCTGCCCTTTTGGTCTGTTTCTATGGTTTTCCCCCTCTTTTGTGCTTATCTTTGAAATCTTGGGGTTTTGGCCTTTGGTTCTTGCCTTGGTTGTGGGTGCCTTGGTGTTGAGTTCCTAGTGGTCTTGGAGTCTTGCGGATGTCCCCTCTAGGGTGGTCTTCTTTTGCCTTATGTTTTTGTTTGGGTCCTAAGCATCGCTTTCCTCCCATAGGTTTTTCGTTGTTTCCCTTGTTCCTTTTGTTCTACCAGAGGCAGAACTAGGATGGGACTTAACTTTGAACTTTGGCAAAGTTCATGGTTTTGTTCCCGTTCTAGTTCCAGCTTTGCTTCCCGCTCTTTTGCTTTCTTCTTCGTTTTGTTTTTTTTTTTCCTAAGGGTCACTTTCCTCCCTTAGGTTTTCTTTGCTTTGATTTTTCCTTTGTTTGTCAGAGGTGGAACCGAGATGGAACTTGACTTTGAACTTTGGCAAAGTTCATGGTTCGGTTCCCATTCCCATTCCGGCTCTACTTCCTGCTTCTATATCTTTGTCATTTCGTTATGTTTGGCCTTCAGGTTGGTTTATTTCCCTTGGGCCTACTTTGGTATTCCATTCTTCCACCGGAACTGGGAACGGGATGGAACCTAACTTTGAACTTTGGCAAAGTTCACGATTTGGTTCTCGTTCCCGTTCCAGCTCCGCTTCCACCAGGGTTTGTTTTGTTTCCATCTCTGCATGTTTTATGTTTCCCTTCCTTTCCCATCCTGGTTCCATATCCGCCTATTTTGTGTTTCCCTTCACGTCCCATCTTTCTTCCACCTCCACCTCCGCCTATGTTTCCTCTCCGTTCCCATTCTTGTTTTGTCTTCACCTTCGCCTATTTTTGGTTTCGCTTCTGCTTGGATTTATGCATTATTTTCTTGCGTTAGGAACTCTAATGGACCTACTTTTATTTTGATTATGTATTGAGCATTAATTGTGGCCCATTTGAATGCAAGTTGGATCGATTTGGGGTTGTTGGGTGTACTTTGAAGATTTGGTGAGATCTGCAGGTGCGTTCATGTGTTTTGCGGGTACTGTTGGATGAAACCCATCCCTGCACGCAAGGTGGACACGTTTGGTGGTCATTGATGGTGAGCAGATTTGGATGGTGGATTCAACCTAGTTTTTTTTTATCTGAGTCATTCATTTTCCCAGCTCGGGTCTAATCGGTGGCTCATATTCATGTTGGTGTTCACGCGTATTGTTGCTCACGCGAGTGAAGCATTATTGGTGGGTGTGGCTCAAGGATCTATTCCCTAACTTTGTGTGATCACAGATTGATCTAATGGGGGTCCTTGCTTCATTCATTGCTTAATGTTGATTTATTGCTAGCTGTTGGGGCTGATTTGGTTGGTGGTCGAGCTTCTTTGTAACCCTAGCTCAGGTTCACGCGGGCTGGTTTCTATGAGTATGGAACTCTCCCTCATTTTTGAAGGTTCGGTGGAGTTTCAACATTAGTAGGTTAGGTTAAGTTTGGTTTAGATTCATTGGTTAAGTCATAAGATTTATAAATAATAGATTTAGCAATAGAGTAGCATGTTAGAAGATTAGAAGTTAGTTTTTACATTTCCAGCAAGTGTTGTAATAGACTGGAATTGCTGCAAATGTGACGATTTAATACAAAGTGTAGACATTGTGTTATGATTGGTGCCTTCTCTTGCATTGAATAATCTTGCATGGTTCTTGTTCTATCTTTCAAATTGCTTGGATATGTTTGAATATATCTTAGGTTTAGTTAGTAATGCTTGTGATTTAATGCCTAGAGTGTTGTAGCAATCCCTGGTTCATACTTTGGGTAGCTTCTTGATTGTGGGAATGTTGTGCAAGGTCAACTTGTACCTCATATTTATGTGCTTAGTTCATCTGTAGATATTCATTCAGTCTTATTGAATGACTGCCTACGACCTGAAAATATTTAACACCTTAGAAGATTACACTATTTTATGCAAGATTGTAGGTATAGCCTAGGTCAAATAGAAATTAGTTTAAGGGATTGGTCCATTCCAAGTATTTCATCATTTGCATGGTTAATCTTAGAAGTAGTGTTATCATTAGGACTTCCGAAACCCTCATCTTTTGTTGTTTCTTTTATTATTTGGTTAGAACTTAAAATTTGAGCATCACCATATCCTAAAATTTGATGAGTTTAGTGCTTCTAGCATTTTTGCATAAGACCCCTTGTGATTACCAACATTTTCACATTTTATCACTGAGTTTTTTCTACTGCATTGTCATGACCTGACAACCATGAGACCTTGGGTTTATCTCTTTGTTCATAGAGATCAACCTTTCAAGAGAGATAGGATAGCTTTTATTTTGTCTGAGTTGTTGCTATACAGAAAAACCAAACAACGAGGGAGGGCTTGAATAAGCAAGCTAGAGCATTTTCTAAACACCATTTCTTTTGAGAGGCTCAGAAGGAGAACCAGATCTATACCAAGAGAAGAAGAAGAGTTTCAATAATTGCCACCTCCAAGTCAAGAAGGACCAGAAGAGGGGGGGGTGGACCATCATCCAACCCATCAACCATTACCACCTCTGCCTCCACCAATGGCCTTCTTGGAAAATAACCTATCCCCTCTATTCTTCCACAACTATAATGTTATGCCAAAGAATCTTGAACTTTTCTGCTCCAAGTTCCACATTAATGATCCCAAAAGGACTGCGGAAGAGCACATTAGGATCTTTAAGATTATCCTCAAGGATAGAGGAATTAATCATGAGGATGTTGCCTGTAGACTTTTCCCCTATTCTCTAGGAGAGGAGGCCTTTTATTGGTATAACCATCTTCCTGCTGGGTCTATCACTGCTTGGCTTCAGTTGGAGACTGTATTTTTATAGAGATTTGAGGTCTCAATCAGTTCCAATGTGCTATATATGTAGTTTACTAGGGTAAAGAGAGAGGTTAATGAGCCTGTAGGATCATTCAACAATAGGTTCCACTGAGCATACACTAGACTTCAACCTTCTTATGTTGTGGATGATGCCTCTGCCAGGAAGGTTTATTATGAGGCTTTGGATAGTTTGACATCTACCTTTATGAAATGGAGAGAAAACCCTCATGTCAGCCTACTTAAAGCTTATGATGTGGTTGTTAAGGTGAGCATGAATTTGAGACAACACTTGCCTAGACCCCTGCCATTAGCTAGTCAACCAGTTATGTTGGGTTCAACTCCTCAGCTACCTTTGGTTTCACACCCAAGTCAACCCTTGAATCAAGCCTCACCCATGCCAAATTACTACCCAAATATGAATTATCCTATGTTATCTCACCAGCAAGCTAATGTACCCAGTTTCTTGCAGAGCTTTGAGATATTTAACCAATCCTTGAACCATGGGTTCCATTCTGTTTATATGCTAAATTTAGCTGGTGGTGTTCCTCCATCAAATAATGTCGAAAAGGAGAGGTTGGATGAACTCATAGAGTTGGTAAAGATGCTAGCTGCCGAAGTCACCTGCATAAAGAACCAAAACAACCAAGCTCAGGCCATTCAAAGGGGAAATCAATTCAATCATGATCAAGATTAGGGGAAAAATATCTATGGGGGACAATATTCTAAAGATCAATACTCAGCGCCAACATTTGATAGGAGGAAACTACCACCTCAAAATAGGACTTGGAATATAAGGCCTAACAATGAAGAAGTCCTAACATCTTTGGGGAATCCAAATGATCAAGAAAATCCCCCAACTGGTGTGTATCTGGAAAAAGAAGCTCTATCTGGATGGTGCAAGATTCATAACACCAATCAACACTCTAAATTGGATTTTCAAGAATTTCAGACCATTGCATCTATTTTCCAATAGAAGATCCAATATACCCACAACAATTTGAGTGGACGGGAGATGGTACCAGCTAATCCTTATGACATATCGGTCTTGGTGGTGGATCATGCACCATTTCCAAGGAGTGAAGAGAATGGACCGAAAGAAAACCAAGACAAAAGTGCTAAAACAAGGTATGCATACAATGAAGAATCTGCAATTCAATCTTCTAAAAGTGATGAGAAGAATGGAAATGGTCCATTAGAGGTGGAAGGGAATATCTAGTTGTTAGATCATATAAAGCATGTGCATCAAACCATGAAGAGTGAGTCTCCAATAGAATAATTTTGGCAAGATAATGAGGAATGCCCAATAGAAGAGTCAACGGGCTTTGGATCTGAGAAGGGCATAGCAGTAGACACTGAGGTGGCCCTAGAGGGGTTTGAGCTTTCAATTAAGGAGCCTCAACAAATTATCCATGGGTGTCCCATGAAGAAAATTGAAGGGGCTGATATTCCTGGGGGTTACAGTTATAGGTCTAAACTAGTGCCAACAGATGAATTCTGGGAGTTCTTTCATTCATCTAATTCTGTCTCTTCTCTTTCTATTGATGAACTAAGCATTGGAAGTTTACAAATTTTATGCATTAATGATGGGATAGCTAATGTGATTCATACTGACATGCAGGAAAACATGAATGAAGAAACACAAGGAGGGATACTATACCATCAGTGGAGACCTCTTGACTTCATGGGCATCAACTCTTCACAATTGGGAAAGGATGAATACAATGCTCAGTCCACAAGAGTTCAAATTCAGGTTGTCTCTTTCCTTGATGTGAATTCTAAAAATTATCATTTTGATTATGGAGGTTTAGGAAAGACAACATGATTATGGATTAACCATGGGTTTAGTGAGCCTCCTCAATTGTTGATTCTTCATGAGGTTGGGGTAGAATTTGAATGCTGCAATATTGAATTTATTTTCTCTGAGTATAAGGATAAATCCGCATGGTTGAGAACTATAACAATTTCCCATTTTCTTGTACATGCATTGTGAAATCCAATGGGTGTGAGTGTCAGTGGGCCTTTCCTAAACGTAGCTCTTTGTAAATATCTCTGTACATATCTCCTTTTTCTTTAGTAGTGTAGAGTTCCTGTAAATACTCCACTTTCCTGCTTTCCTTAGGTTAGTTTTCTTTGGTTAGTTTAGATTGCTTTTTGAGTTAGTTTTCCTTGGTTAGAGTAGGGTTTCTTTTGTTATTTTCCTTGTTGGCTTTCTACTTTTGGTTTGGGTTTCTTTTGGTTTTGCTCTGCTTGTCTACTGCTCCAATTTTGGTTTGCTTTCGTCTGCTTGGGTTGGTTTTCCCTACTGCTTTGCTTTGTGGGATTGTCCTACTTTCCTCTAGGCTAGTTGTTTATCTGGGGCTGCTTTGGGATTTCTCTTACCAACTCTTATCATCCTTTCAAAGTCATTTCAACTGGTAGATTTCCTTCATCTAATGTTGCATGGGCTCGGAATTAGTGTCACTTGACTAAGTTAAATTCTGGAATGTATTTGGGTCTTATATCTTCACATAAATTTTAAGAATTCCAAGGTTGCATATGGTCATTAGGAGGTCTGACTAGGTGAAAAATCTAAAATTCTTCTCTAGTGCCATTGTGGTTCTCATCCTTGAGTGTGGGCTTCATTGCCTACAAGGTGAAAAGTAAAGCTTTAAAAGAAAATCTCAAAAGATAATATCAAAAGAAAAGGAGATATTAAAAATCAAACAAAATGTTCACCTCTTCAAGGGTATCCTAGTATCTCTACTGGGGCTATGGATTCCTAGACGGAAATAGAGCTATGCTAGGGAGGATCGCTGTGATAACCTCACCAAGGCTATGAATGCATGACTGGTAGTGAGGCTCTATCCAGGTTGCTTTTGCAGTTAGAATCCTTAGGTAGTCCTGTCAAACTGAATTTGGTCCTTGTTGCAACTTGGGAAAAGGAAATGAATGCATATGCACACACTTTGACCCTGGTACAGGAAAGGTTGGCTTGTTAGTGATTTATGAAACCTTTTCTATTGGTAGCTTGATGCTTGGATTGAAACTAGAGATTCTGAGCCCTTGATGCCAATTTGTCATTGAAATGCTCTAGAGCATTTCTCCAGTAGAGTCACCATTTGTTGTGCAGTTTTGCACACATGCCCCACTGAAAGTAGGGACCCTCTCTTGTCCTGCCCTTTTGGTCTATTTATGTGGCTTGCCCCCTCTTTTGTTCTTATCTTTGAAATCTTTGGGTTTTGGTCTTTGGTGCTTGCCTTGGTTGTGGGTGCCTTTGTGTTGAGTTCCTAGTGGTCTTGGAGTCTTGTGGATGTCCCCTCTGGGGTGGTCTTCTTTTGCCTTCTATTTTCTCCCTTGGTGTTTTTGTTTAGGTCCTAAGGGTCGCTTTCCTCCCTTAGGTTTTCCTTTGTTTTCCTTGTTCCTTTTATTCTGCCAGAGGTTGAACCGGGATGGGAATTAACTTTGAACTTTGGCAAAGTTCACAGTTCTGTTCTCATTCCCATTTTAACTCTGCTTCCCACTCTTTTGCTTTCTTCTTTGTTTTGTTTTTTTTTGTCCTAAGGGTCGCTTTCCTCCCTTATGTTTTTTTTGCTTCGATTTTTGCTTCATTTGTCGGAGGCGGAATCGGGATGGAACTTGACTTTGAACTTTGGCAAAGTTCATGGTTCAGTTCCTATTCCTATACTAGCTCTGCTTCCCTCTTCCCCATCTTTGTCATTTTGTTGTGTTCGACCTTCAGGTTGGTTTCTTTCCCTTGGGTCTGCTTCAGTCTTCCTTTCTTCTGCTGGACCTGGGACCAGGATGGAACCTAAATTTTAACTTTGGCAAAGTTCACGGTTCGGTTCTCGTTCCCATTCTGGCTCCGCTTCCATTGGGGTTGGTTTTGTTTCGGTCTCCACCTGTTTTGTGTTTCCTTTCCTTTCCTGTCCTGGTTGTATCTCCACCTGTTTTGTGTTTTCCTTCCTTTCTCGTCTTGTTTCCACCTCTGCCTCCATTAGGGTTCTTTTTGGTTCCACCTACGCTTGTGTTTCCTCTCTGTTCCTATTCCAATTTTTTCTCCGCCTTTGCTTGTTTTTGGTTCCGCTTCTACCTAGGTTTGTGCATGATTCTCTTGACTTAGGAACTCTAATAGACCTACTTTGATTTTGATGATGTATTGAGCATTAATGGTGGCCCATTTGAATGTAGGTTGGATCGAGTTGGGGTTGCTGGGTGTACTTTGAAGATTTGGTGAGATCTACAGGTGTGGTCATGTGTTTTGTGGTTGCTGTCGAAAGAAACCCTTCCTTGCACAGAAGGTTGACACATTTTGTGGTCATTGATGGTGGGCAAATTTGGTTGGTGGATTCAACTTGGTTTTGTTCAATCTGAGCCATTCGTTTTCCTAGCTCAGGTCCAAGCGCTAGATCATATTCATGTTGGTGTTTGTGTGCATTGCTGCTCATGCGGGTGGAGCATTATTGGTGGGTGTGGCTCGAGGATCTGTTCCCTAACTTTGTGCGATCCCAGATCGATCTAATGGGGGTCATTGTTGCATTCATTGCTTGATGGTGAGTTATTGTTGGCTATTGAGGCTGATTTGGCTGGTGGTCAAGCTTCTTTGTAACCTTAGCGCTAGGTCACATGGGCCGGTTTCTATATAAATGGCACTCTACCTCATTTGTGAAGGTTCGGTGGAGTTTTGAGATCAGTAGGTTAGGTTAGGTTTGGTTCAGATTGGCTAGTTAAGTCAGAAGATTTGTAAACAATATATTTAACAGTAGAGTATCATGTTAGAAGATTAGAAGTTAGTTTTTACATTTCAAGAAAGTGTTGTAATAGACTAGAATTGTTGCAAATGTGATGATTTAATAAAAAGTGCAAACATTATGTTATGATAGGTGCCTTCTCTTGCATTGAATAATCTTGCATGGTTCTTGTTCTATCTTTCAAATTGCTTGGATATGTTTGAATATATTTTAGGATTAGTTAGTAATGCTTGTGATTTAATGCTTGGAGTGTTGTAGCAATCCCTAGTTCATAATTTGGGTAGATTCTTGATTGTGGGAATTTTTTGCAAGGTCAACCTGTACCTCATATTCATGTGCTTAGTTCAACTATAGATATTCATTCAATCTTATTGAATGAATGCCTATAGCCTAAAAATCTTTAACACCTTAGAAGATTGCACTATTTTCTACAAGATTGCAAGTATAGCCTGGGTCGAACATAAATTAGTTTAGGGGATTGGTCCATTCCAGGTATTTCATCATTTGCATGGTTAATCTTAGAAGTAGTGTTAACATTAGGACTTCTGAAACCCTCATCTTTTGCTGTTTCTTTTATTATTTGGTTAGAACTAGAAATTTGAGCATCACCATATCCCAAAATCTGATGAGTTAGAGCTTCGGGTATTTGTGCATAAGACCCCTTGTGACTACCAACATTTTCAAATTTTATCACTAAGTTTGTTCTACTGCATTGTCATGACCTGACACTCATGAGACCTTGGGGTTATCTCTTTGTTCATGGAGATCAACCTTTCAAGAGAGATAGGATAAATTTTATTTTGTCTGAGTTGTTGATGTACAGAAACACCAAATTTGGGGTTATCTCTTTGTTCATAGGGACCAACCTTTCAAGAGAGATAGGATAACTTTTATTTTGTCTGAGATAGGATAACCATATTTGTAAATCATGAGGATTTTCCCTCAGCGGTGGCTGTTGTTGTATCAGAGGCTACTAATGCACTAGTGGGGCTCTCAGTACCTATCCATCCTATTGATCCTAGCCATCCTATCCATCTTGTCCTTTGCCTCATCCTCTACCATATCCATCATCTTGCTACCCTCTACCTCTGCCTACACCCCTCCCTCTAGGTCTCCCTCATGGAGGTATACCTATTAGATCTATCAATCAATGAGGGGATGTGAACCAAGCATCATAAGTAGGTGTAGTCTATGCATCTACATCTCCTAATCATAGGCCCATGGCCTAGCAACCAACTTTTGAAAGCCTTTGACAACCTCGTGGTTTGGTATTGTAGGTCCCCACACTATCTCTTGGTCTGATTTGGCATTATGGTATTGTACACATCACCATACTTATCCTACCTCTCATCAAACTATCTGGCAACCCTATCAAGTAGGTACCTCTCTATAATGATGTTCTTTCAGCCTTGCATAAATTGAGTCTACTGAGAAATAACAACTAATGTACATCATCATACCAAGCTAACATCTGAAGCCATGGTCACCATCAGAAAACTATCATTTCATTGATCAAATTCCGATAAGGAATGTCAAGTTGACCTATGTGCTACAATGTGATGGCACCTGTATACCTCCAAACAATAGGATCATTTGGCTCCACATTTTTCATGTAAACAATTGTTCGAAGAATAACAATGTGCTCCCATGCCCATATGTGGAGAAGGGTGACCATTGTACCAATCACTCTCCCATCATAGTATACAAAGTCATGCATATCATGGTAAAGGGAGGCCAACATCACTAGCCCCCATGCATACTGAGTCCTCCAAAAGAGAATCTTGTGCCAAGATAGGCCCCATCCGAGACTGAATCCCCTAGTCCATCAATTTGGACTAACCAAACCTAAGATCATTGCTGCAATGATCAGTCTGAAATTTGACATCCAACCTTTGTATATCTCGAGGTCAATCTAGGAGGTGGCCAAGAAAATGTCCTCCTGGTCAAGCACCTCATGGCAAGCATCATACCCGATGTCAACGTCATAGAGAACATGCTCACCATGTATTGGCAAATGCAAAATCTACCATACATCCTCCAACGTCACTTTCATCTCATTGGTAGGTAAGTGTAACAACGAAGTCTCGCTATGCCATCACTCACATAATGTTGTCATCATTGCCAAATGGGTCTGGATGATGGGCATGTAAGCAATGTACCACAAGTTGATCTCTCCCAAGTGCTCCTATCATAACTCATAAAATCACCAAGTCTGGATAAAACTCAAATGGTAATTTTTTGATGGCGACCATGGCTTCAAATGCTAGCTTGGTATGATGATGTACATCAGTTGTTCTTTACTCAGTAGAATCAATTTATGTAGGTCCAAGAGAACATAATTATAGAGAGGCACCTTCTTGATAGGGTTGCCAGATAGTTTGATGAGAGGCAGGATAAGTCTGATGATGCGCACACTACCATCTTTGCCAAATCAACCTAAGAGACACCATGGGGACCTACAATCCCAACCCACGAGGTTGTCAAAGGATTTAAAAATTTGGTTTCTAGGCCATGGGCCTATGATTAGGGTGATGCAAATGCAAAAACTATGCCTACTTATGATGCTTGGTTCACACCCCCTCATTGATTGATAGATCCAATAGGTATACCTCCACGAGGGAGACCTAGAGGGAGGGGTGTAGGTAGAGGTAGAGGGTAGCAAGATGATGGGAATGGTAGAGGATGAGGCAAAGGACAAGATGGTAGAGGATGGGGCACTCTGGACCTATCCAAATACAGTAGTTGCAGGTGATGATGGGTGAGATAAATCAGTCTCGCCAACATATTTTGGTTATTACTATTGAGAGAGACCAATCCAGGTAGTAGATAGTGGCACTAACAATGGAGAGGGACTAGGAGCGTCAACTCAAGCAGAATGCTGAGATGTATTTGACATAGGAGGTCGGATGACACCAGTAGTTGGAGTCCATGACATATGTAGCTCAGGGGCAGATAGTGTACACCCGATTGTATAGAGAGGTTGTGACTGAGGTAGAATATTATCACATGCACTACCACCAGGATTTCCCCATAGCAATTAGACAGTTGGATTACTCACAAAGGAGTGGGGAACATCCCCTGGTCGAGGATTAGCCAGAGAGATAACCTGGTGAGGGGAGCAACCATCAAGGATAGCTTGCTTGTACATACACTTTTTTTTATTATTGCTCGATTCTTTATACAAATATACATTCATGAGCTCTTTTTTGATAGCCTCGAGGATATTATACTTTTGATTGATATACATACATTGACTCAAATATTGTACCATGATAGTCATTTTTTGATATATATGATATGATACAAATTTGTTATGCAATGTGTTCTTTTATTTTATTTCTTATGAATGTATGTATGCACATTGATATGATGTGATGTGGTGCTTATATATGCTTATGCAATATGTGATGATATGTGATGTAATGCAATTCCATGGATGGATGCACTTCTTTTTCAGTATCTTTTTATGCAATTAATGGGATGGATAATATGATATGCTTATTTGGATGTATGGATGGATAATGCAGAAGTTCATGCTTATGACATGATAATGTGATATATGTTTATGATATGTGTGCAGCTATTTAAGATGCTTAGAATAACAAATCTATATTATTCATCACAACTTAAATGATAATGATGATGCATGATGCATGTTTTATGATATGCTATGATTATATAAGATGTATGCATGTTGATGATTTGTGGATGCAAGATGGATGCATTGATGATATTTTTTGGTGACTTTCATGATACCAAGTTGGCACGGAGAGAAGATAGAAGAAAGAAGGTGAATGACCATTGATTTTCATGATTGCCTCAAAAGATCCAACAAGTCTATGATCCACCGAAACTTTATTAGAGAGGGTGATGAGAAATGTATGATGATGATGATCATGATGATTTTCTCATATCTTGAGATCAAGATTTTCCATCGTTCCTTATTGTTTGATATAACACATAGACACGATGCATCAAGGTATTGATAACTAGGATGGTGTTGTATCTAGTGTAATGGACTTTGACTCTGCAAAAAAATAGGATAGTTATTGTTCACACCTTGACATATAGAAACCTCATTGGATTGTAAGTTAGAAGCTTAGGATATCTTAGACCAAAGCATATGCAATAGTCAATAATCTACTCCAAACAACTTTCCTACACACAATTAAGCAAGTATGTGCCAAGATTATCTTACAATAATACCCACAAGCACAACAAATGAAATATAATGATTGATGCCCCATTCCTTTCTCTCTAAATCATTTTGATTGACATCATTGAGAGGTCCTTGGAAAGGGTCAATAAGATAAATCATAAGAAAAGATCAAAGAAAAATAGTCAGTGTTATCTATATCTCTTTCCAGGTTTAACTTTAGCTAAGGTGATTTTTTATACTAATTCCCATCATAGGAAGGAATTATCCTAGGACATGTTGATTAGGTGTTTTGATTAGGATGAGGTGTGTGATAAGTCATTCATACAAACTCTACTGACGCATTTACCTATGATATAGACTTTAGATTTTGACACTTAAGTTCTCACTTTACCACTTGCTATACTTGCTTTCTATTTGTTTTGCCAAAGGTTGAAGGGGATGATCAATTTATTATTAGTGAAAGTTTATTGTGGGTGAAAGTGAAATGGGATGGATAATTTTGGGTTTTTTTTTGGAATATTTCAATGTTTTGAAGCTGTTTTGGTCTTTTTAAAAGTTTATGTGAATGTTTTGGTTTTCAATTATTTGAGGTTGTTTAGGTTTTTCCAAGTTTTTCCAATGTTTTGGGTTTTCAATTTTCAAATGTTTTTATATTTTTTTAAGTTTTCAAAATGTTTAGTGCTTTTACGATATTTGAATGTTTAGGAGTTTTCTGAGATTTTGCAAATGTTTAATATGTTTTTGATATTTGAATGTTTAGGGATTTTCTAAATTGTGACCAAGAACCTAACCTAAAAGACCTATCCTAGGGGCCTTAGGGGATGCACAAAGATTAGCCTTTCCTATGTTATACATCTAGAGACCACGTAGTTCAATTGACTTGACTTATTGAAGATGAGAGATAAACAGTTGATGGAATGTTAGTTTATTATGAAAGACTCCTAAAGGACTGACCTAGGGTGTCTCAGGGGCACATCAATGACGACCTTTCCTACGTTCAAGCTTAGAGACCCATAGTTCAAGAGGGTAGTATTTTTGGATTTTTGATGTTTTGACCTTTTTTAGGGATTTTGATGTGTTTTGGATGTTTGGATTTTGACTTTACATTTTTACGAATGGTTTTGGATTTTAGTTGTATAGGATTTTGTAAATGTTTTTTGATTTTATGATGAATGATTTATGAATGTTTTTATGATTTTTGATAACCTTAACATATGCAAGAACCTAATCTGATCCATAACGAATTTCCCCTAATGTGATGCAATAGACTACCTCGATATAGGTAGGATAAACTGACCTTAGGAATATGCTAAGTAGTACTAAAGGGGATATGATATTTCACAACATCAAGCTATGATAAAAACGTGGATGGGTGATAGAATAAATATGATGAATGATGCAATGGATGTATGGGATTCCAAGAATGATATGATAAAGAGCCATAGATGGATGGAGGTGCTTTATTTATGCAAGGAACCTGTTTTCTAGGTTTTCACCAAGGTACCTACCCAAAGCACCACCAAAGTGGTTTTCACTAGAGGAAATTTTTTTTCTTTACTTTTTCAATCCTTTTTCTCATTTTTTTGGATTTTGATATATTTTTTTTTTTGGTATTTTCAGTTTTACACCCTTCAAGACAAGGCATAAAAAAATTTAAGATGCAAGTTGTTAGTTGGTTTGTACAAGGGTTCACCTTCAGGTGTTGACAATTGATACACTCCTAATCTATAGCTTGTTGCGATGATAAAGGGACCCAACCAGTTAGGCTCAAACTTTCCTTTACTATCCTGATCTAGAAAATTCTTTAGATTCTGCTTTAGGACAAGATCCCCTACTTGGAAAGACTGACACTTGATCTTCTTGTTATAGCTCCATCTCAGTTAGTTTTGATATACTTGCAAGTGGTTAAGGGTGCCAAGATGACACTCATCCAAGAATTCTAGCTCATTTAGCCAAGATACTTTGTATTCCTCATCAGTGATTAGGTTTTGTAGTGACACTCACATCGATGGAAGCTCGACCTCAATAGGCAAGATGGATTTTAATTTATAGACCAAGGAGAAAGGGGTTGCACCTATTGGTGTGCAGATGCTAGTTCAATAGGCCCAAAGAGTGGGATTTAACTACAGATTCCAGTCATGACTAGCTTCATTGACCATTTTCTTTAGGATTTTTAGAATGGTCTTGTTCGTAACCTTAGCTTGACCATTGCCCTAGGGGTAATATGGGGTAGAGAATTGGTGTTGGATGTTGAATCTTTGACATAGCTATTTCACATCTTGATTCTTAAAGGGTGTTCCGCTATCTGAGGTAAGGGTTTTTGGAACACCGTAATGATAGATTAGGTAATTCAAGATAAACTTGACAATTTGCTTCCTTGTTATGTAGGTCATTGGAATAGCTTCGACCCACTTGGTAAAGTATTAAATGGATGTTATGACAAACTTGTGGCCATTGGATGAGGTTGGAGTGATTTTTCCTACGAGTTCAAGCCCTCACTATGAGAAAGGACAAGGTGTGATAATTGGTTGCAACTCTTGAGTTGGAGCACGAATCAGATCTCCATGTTGTTGACATTGGACACACTTCTGCACATACTAATGGGCTTCTTTTTCCATGGTTGGCATGTAGTACCCTATCCTCAATGGTTTCTTAGCTAAAGTCATACCACTAGAATGGGAACCACATATGCCATTGTGTACTTTTGTTAAAGCAAAATCAAGGCTTCCTCTTGGTTAAGACATCGTAGTAATTTCCCTTAGATGCTTCAGAAATATAAGGCGATGAGTGTTAAAAATGATACTTTAAATGATCATTTTATGTTCACAAAGACTTTATTATACTATTAATTAACAATGCTAGTGGTAGAATATATACTTATATGTTTTATGAATTTACGTTTTATTTAACTAATTAGGGAATATATTAGAAATAATATTTTGCATTGAATGTGCCACTTTTAATGATGTTAATGAAGGAATGACTATGCAATTTGCAATCTTTGCTATCACATTAGCATCCTATTTTTGAGGATTTCGTCCAGGTGATTAAATACTTACTTCATGAGGTGGATTTGTTAAACTCTCTATTTAACAACATGGAATCAATTACACTCTTGATCACTTCAGCTGGATATTGATTCATCATAATTTCGAATCGACTTCTCTAGTCAGATTGGAAACTTCTTGTTCCAGCTATCATGTAGCATAATTCTCTTTGATATTTTCAGTTTTGTTTTAGTTTTAGTCTTCCACTGTGTATCTTGGTGGGTATTGCCATGATTTTGAATTCAAATATGGGATATTCCTATAAATATCCATCCTTAGAGTTAGTCTGGAGTTAGATATTTTTTCACTTAATATTTTAATGACTGTACCATGCACTTTTGTTCCATTTCCCTACTTGGTCCAATTTGAATGCAAATAAGGAGTTAATTTGAATCTCAATGTTAAAGGTAGCACCATAGGAAGAGCAGGGCCTACTCAACCAAAGAAGGTGACCTTGTGTTGTTTTCTTTTGCTTCAGTTACTTTTTGTCCAGTTTGTATAAATTAGAAAGTTAAGAATCTTGATTTTTGTTTAATCATTGCTAGTAACTACATTTACTCATACTTTTTAGATTAGTTCATTGTGTTTTTAAGATAGTTCATTATGCTTCACTATAGATTAACATTCATTTGTTTACTTTAGATTTAAATGTTGATCATAGGAATTAGACTTAATAACTATTTTCAAATACATGGTGGTTTTAGTGGAAGTAATAATGATGACTAATGGGAAGATTAAACTGAAGCTTATTTGCAATTTAGTGTTGTTGTTTTCTAGATTAATATTTATTTCCTTGCAAGCATAAAAAAGAATTTCTTTTCAAGTAAATTTAAATTATGAATTTTATATTAAGAGTGGATTTAGTTATATCTTAATTTTTTCATGAATCAATTACAATTAAGTCAGGTGGAGTTTGAACTAAGTTACTAGAGTCTAAATAAGAGTTAGTTAAGGGATAAGATAGGATTAGTCTTTAGAAATTAGTTGTTGAGTTCAACTCTTGAGAGCTCTTAAAGGCTGCTGAAGGATTCAAACCGAAATCAAGTCACTTTTTATAGTGCAAAACCCCCCAATCCATGGAGACATCCTTATTACATATAGCTCTAACACACACCCGGTTCAATAATTGAAAGATTAAATGATGCAAGAAGTGACACCAATGAACTTGCCCATAATTTTTGGCACCGTTTCCAAGGAAATTAAAAGATCTAGATATTAAGTTTGAAGCCTTAGTGTTGATAAGGAATACAGTTTAGTTTGTGGATGAGATGAGCTAGAGACCATCTAGGAAGGTTTCTTCCATGAAATATTGATTTTGATCAAGAACAACAAGCTCCACAACATTAGATTGAAAACCAAGAAGAGAATCAGGAACATTTTCAAGAAGAAGAAATGGGTGACCAACCAGGAAATGACCCCCCACCAAATAGGACCTTTTCCCATCCTATTAATCCAAATAGAGAAATTGATGAGCCTCCTACAAATAATATTTCACCCTCAGTTTTACCTACCTTCAAGGGAAAAAATTTTGAGGACCTTGACCAATTTCTCTTTGAGTTTAAGGTTTTATGCCAGACCTATGATTATACATCTAATAACTAAAAGTTAAATGCTAGTTCATGGTTTTAAGTGTAGGGACAATCTCAACTTGGCATGAAATGGAAACTGAGTTTTTGGATAAATACCAAGATTACTGTCGAGTAAGAGATAGGAAAGAGGAATTTTTCTAAATGAGACAAATGGAAGATGAAAGTCTAGAATATTATGCTGATAGATTTCAGTTTGTGAATAAAAGGTGTGGTAATGGGTTGGATAATGAGATTAGTACGACAATTTTTTTGAAAGGAATTGATGATGAGTCTAGAGAGTCTTTGAATCTTATGGGGAAAGGAGACATCAATAAGATTTTTATAGAAGATATTATTGAAATATGTAGAAACTACTCTAGGACTAGAGTAGGGACTAGAGGCTCTCGAAGAAACAAAGCTCTCACTCCTGATGTATCTCAAGTAATGGAGGAAATTAAAAATTTGAAAATTGATTTAATCCATCTCAACATGCAAGGAGATAACAAGACTACTAAGAATATAGCCATTTATTGTTCCAAATGTAGAGGGAAACATCTTTTGAGAGAGTTTCCATTAAATCAAATTGATCTTTGTGAAATCTATGAGAAAAATCATGCAAAAAGTTCTTGTAAACTCTTACTTGCAATTAATAATATTCTAGAGAAACCATGTGTAGTGGAGGAAGAGCTTAATTATGTTGGGTAAAGATCTCAAAATACTAGATATAATGCTAATCAAGGTTAGTATGGTCCTAGAACTAATTGGAATCAGAACACTTGGCCAAATGCAAACCAATGGATTCCTCCTTGCCAAACACAACCACCACCTACATTTTGGGGTCAACTTGAATGAATGAATCCATAGTGGAACCAATTGGAATGGCAATCAAATTAGCCACAGTGGCAGCATAATCAAACACAATTTCATTTATGGCAAAAAAATCAAACACAATTTCAACCATGGAAAAATCAGGGTCAAGGCATCCCTAGGCATAGTCACATCCATTAATCCATGGTTTTAATCATGTTAATGAAACAAGTAAACCAACCTTAGCTGTCAACGCAACTTGTTTGAAATCCAAAAAACAATCGTACTGATTCAAATCCTCCTACTTTGAATGTAATTAATGCCAATGATATTCAATTAAGGAATTGTAATTCCCCATCCATACCAAATGCTAAAGATTAGGAGGGTGAGAAATAAAAAGAGTATTTGAAAGAAAACCAGAACTTTTATGATATAAAAAAAGTTAATTAGGCACCTTAACCAAAGCATTTGAAAATAGAAAAAGTAGCTCCTGACATCCCCCAACCAAATTATATGAATGTCGTAGATTCTCAACTTCTTCATGAATTGAAAAAGATCAATATTGAGATACCATTATTACAAGCCATTAAAGACATATTGAAAATAAATTAGTTCATCAAGTCTCTTTGTATGACAATTCCAGGTAGGAAGAAGAAATTATCTCCTACAATACAAATAGGGACCAGACTTATTGATGTTTTTTCAGGAAGATTAATCCCTCAAAAATATAATGATCCTGATAGTCGTGTGATAACTTTTAGTATTGGAGGAATTGAGTTAACCAATGTGCTAATTGATTTGGGAGTAGCTATCAATGTTATCATATCAAACACTGTTGAAATGTTGGGTATGACAAGTGTTCAACCAACAACAACTATTTTATAGTTAGCAGATCAATCTACTACCAAACCTTAAGGTGTTCTTGAAGACATCATGGTTACCATTGATACATGAGATTATCTAGTTGAATTTATAGTTATTAAATATAGAAAGAAGGATTCTAGATATCCAATTATCTTAGGTAGACCATGGTTAGCCATTGTAGAAACATTGATAAATTTTAGATCATGAAGTATGATCATTTCTAATGGTCAGAAATAGAAGGAGTTGTCACTTTATCCTCCATCCCAACCATCAATTCAACCTAATACTCAAATTTGGGTTGATGAGGATATAGATTCAGAAGGAGATGGCATTGTAGAATTGGTCATGGTTACTTTGTTAGAACATGTCAAGGAATGTGAAGAACAAGATCCTAATTCTGAAAATATTGGTCAATTAGAGAAAAAGAATTGTCATGGAATGTTACATTAGAAAAATTCACATCCATGTCCCCTGAATACACTTGTAGGGGATCCACTTGATTCTAAAAATGAGACCAAAGAAATTATGGTAGCAAGGGATAAGCCTCTCTTCATTGATTCATCCTTATCCTCCTTACAAGAAAATGAATTAAAGAAAATCTTGGAAAATCATGCTAGAGCATTTGCTTGGGAATATAAAGATATGAGAGGAATTCACCCTTCTATTTGTACTCATCATATTTATACCGAAGATGTTAAGCTAGTAAGGCAAGGTCAAAGGAGGATCAATCTTATTCTTCAAGGCCTTGTTAAGAAAGAAATAAAAAAATTGGTGAAAGTAGGGTTTATTTATCCAATATCTGATAGTCAATGGGTTTCCCCATTGGATATTATTCCCAAGAAAAATGGAAAATAGCTTGTATGTGTGGATTATAGAGAATTAAAGAAAGCCACTAAAAAGGATCATTTTCCTTTGCCATTTATTGTTCAACTACTTGATAATTTAGCTGGCATTAGTTATTTCCCTTTCTTAGATGGCTTTAGTGGGTACAATCAGATCCAAGTGGCTCCTAAAGACCAAGATAAGACTACCTTCACATGTCCTTGGGGTACACATGCTTATACAGTTCTACCATTTGGACTGTGCAATGCACCAACCACTTTTTAGAGAGTTGTCCTAGCTATTTTTGTGGATTTAACTACCTCATGTGTGGAAGTATATATGGATGAATTTATAGTTCATGCATAGACATTTGAAGAAGCAATTGAAATTTTGAACAAGGTTTTACAAAGATTTAAGGATCATAGGTTATCTTTGAATCATGAAAAGTGTTCCCTTATGATGATAGAAGGGATTGTTCTAGGACACCACATTTCTAAACAAGGAATAAAAGTTGATCCCAAGAAAGTAGAAATCATTCAACAGATTGAGATCCCTAAAAATCAAACCTTTGTTCACAGTTTTCTTGGGCATGCTAGGTACTATAGAAGATTTATTGAGGGGTTTAGTAAAATTGTTGAACCTTTGTTCACATTTCTCAAGAAGGATGTGGAGTTTTTATGGACAATTGACTGTCAAAAATCTTTTGAAACAATTAAACATGACTTAACTACTTCTCTGATTATTAGAGGGCCTATTTGGGGAGTTCTATTTCATATACAGACTGGTACATCCAAATTTTCTATTGGTGCAGTTTTGGGACAAAAAGATGAGAATGAAGAAATGCATGCTATCTACTATGTTAGTAAAAATTTGAATCCTACAGAAAGGAATTACACAACAACTAAAAAAATATTTTTTAGCTGTAATATATGAAATTAATAAATTTAGGCATTATATTACTAGTTACAAAGTATTCATTCACACAGACCATGATGCTATTATGTATCTGATGAATAAAGTTATAGTAGGTGGATGAATTATAAGATGGCTATTATTATTGTAAAAATTTGATATGACCATAATAGATAAGCCTGATAAAGATAATGTTGTTGCTGATTTCCTTTCAAGAATTGTTTTGCAGGGTGATCAAGAGCCAGTAGATGACACATTTCTAGATGAGCACTTGTTTGCTATATCAATTCATCCTTTATGGTTTGTTGATCTTGCAAATTATCTTGTAACAGGGAAGTTTCCAAATCATTTTAATCCTAAGAAGAAAAGAAGATTAATTCATGAAAGTTCTAGATTCCAATGGATAAATACACTTTTGTTTAAGATGTGTCCTGATCATGTTCTTCACAGGTGTGTTTTTGAAAGAGATGTTTATGATTTTATACATGCTTGCCATCATGAGCTAGAAGGAGGAAATTATTCAGTTATCATTATGGTTCATAAGATCTTAGGAGCTGGTTATTTTTGGCCATCTATGACAAAGGATGTTTCATTCCTTTTTAAGCATTGTGATGAATTCCAATGGATGGGAAGACCTACACCAACAATTAAGATGTCGCTACAACTGCAGATAGCTCTGGAACCATTTAAAAAATGGGGAATTAATTTTGTGGGACCTGTTGATCCACCTTCTAGAGGACATAATTATATTCTAGTTTTCACAGACTATGTCACAAAGTTGGTCGTAGTGAAATCTTTACCAAGAACAAGGGAAGATAAAGTAGTTGATTTTTTGTATAAACATATTCTTCAGAGATTCAATGCACCAAGGGAGATAGTGTTAGACCAAGGACCATAGTTTGTGTCTGCTATGATGGAAGCTTTTATGAAAAGATATTAGGTGGCACATGGTAAATCCACACCATATCATCCTCAGGCGAATGGGCAAGTAGAAGTTACTAATCGGGAATTAGAAAATATATTGACAAAGACTATTTCATTGAGAAAAATAAACTGGGAAAAAAGGTTGGATGAAGTAGTCTAGGCTTACAACACAACCTGAAAAACTACCACATGAGCTAGTGTATGTGAAAACTCCAATCATTCCTATTGATTTTGAGTTGTAGACATTAAAAACAACATTGGATGTTTGTATTGATTTGTCTGAAGCAGAGAAAAATAAGATTCTATAGTTGAACTGATTGAATGAAATGAGAATGGAAGCTCTTCAACACACAAAAATAATCCAGAAGCAGAGGAAAGAATGGCATGATAAGCACATTGTGACTAGACAATTCAAGAAAGGAGATTGGAAACTAATATTTGATTCTAGATTCCAAGAGTTTAAAGGGAAATTCCATACAAGATGGCTGGGACCCTATGAAATTGATCAATTTTTTGAAAATGGAGTTGTTCAACTAGTACCAATAGATGGAGAAAGAAGGATTATGCTGGTTAATGGTCATCACCTAAAGATATATCACAAACCAACATCAAGAGAGGAATTTTTATCAGATTTACAACATAGAATTGAACATTTTATGATGGAAGATATTTCTTCCATAGGAGAATGTGCTTCTAAATAATATTTTGGAGAAAAGTATGAATAAAGAAATTAGATTGAAAATTAGAAATGGTGGTTTAACTTTTGAATAAAGGAAAAAAATTGAAAACCAGAAATGGCAATTTATCTCCCAAAAAGGAATGGCTGGAAACCAGAAATGACAATCTTCCTAGATCAACTTCAATTTTCTCCTGATGGCCCCTGATGACTCCTAATGTTCTCAAAGGTTCTCAATAATAAACCTTCTTAATTCCAAGCTCTCTCTGATTGGCTCGTTGGGATCTTTGCCAACTGAGTTAATTTGCATGCTCCAGTTGATTTTTGCATTAAATAAAAAAGGTATGCATTTATTGAAAATATTATTTTTGAAGTATTATTTTCTAAATTAGTTATTATAGTGTGAAGTTGACTAAATGTTTTAAGTATAGAAATCTCTACCAAATAGTTACTAATATTGTAAAAATATGTATTAATTATTGTAAAATTTGGTGGAGAGATAAGGATGTGACATTTAAGTGGCTTCCACAATAATTGCAAGTAATATTAAGATCTTCATATCATCACCAATAAATTTGCTTATGTCAACACCACTGCCAACTTTTCAAATCATAATGCAAAGTATAGGGTTTTTGCATGTGAATCGTCTGGAGGGAATAAAGAGAAATTAATACCTAATGATTCGACACGATGTGTGATTTTTGAAAAGTTGTTGCATCTGAGTGAAGAAACACTCGGTTTGTATTTTTCTCAAGCAAATTATGGCTGCCATTTTCTTTGTCGAGTTGTAGAAGTGAAAATGGGAAATAAGAGAAATGGAGAGCCTAAATTTTTTAGTTTGGACCCTGAGACATAAAGATTACTTAGAGAAGTTGTATGGATTGATTTTATTTAGATGTATGAGGGTTTTGAGCTTGAATTGGTTGAGGAATTTGTGAGAAATTTTCATGTTAATGTTACAAGAGTCAAAGGGGAAGTAATAGAAGTCAGTCCTGCTATTATAAGTGAATTATTAGGTATTCCTGCTGAAGGAGAATTGGTAAGTAAATGACATTATTTTTGAAGAGTTAGCTTCAAGATTTCATGAAGAACCTGGAAGGTAGCCTAAAATTCAGTGGCACAAGGGAAGTTAGAGGGGAATAGCTCGCAATAGCCTAGAGGAGCCCTGAAAAATTATTGTTATGTGGTTAATGAATTTCTTCACTTGTGAAAGACAATATGGCATAATATTTGGGCTAGGAATGTGAGTGTTGACGCATTTAAGGTATGGTAATACTAGACCTTCTAAAAAGATCAACCTAGTTGCTTTTATATTTTCTCAAATATCTTGTATGATATCTAGAGTAAAGTCTAGGGTTACATCATCTATCAAATATCATAGTTTGATACATTTGATTCTTAAGCACCATTTTATGAGGAAAGAGTCTAGTAAGGAAGGGTGGCTTGAATTTTTGTCAACACTCATTGTCAAACATGAAATAAAACTCAAAAAGGGGCCCGCAACAAAAAGGGTAAAAACAGAAAAAGGAGAATCTTCTGGAAAAGGATGGAAAAAAAAAAAGAGGAAGCTATAGGAATCTATTAGGGTAACCCATAGTACTTCTAAAAATAAAAAGCAAGAGTTGCAAGAAGAAAACCCTAGTACTATTGACACCCATCTTCCAACTCCTAATAATTTACTAGAACAAACCCCTGAATCTCATCAAGAAACTTTAGAAATCCATGAAAAGGTTTAAACCCCTATATAGTCTTTTGAACAAGCCGTTAGTCCTTCTGAATCCCCACTTCCATCTCTAGAAAGAATCCCCATAATAACATCCCATGGCTCACCTCATGAAAAACAATCTGCTCATATTTCAAAAGAAGATAGCCCTACTGATGAATTTGATAATAAAATGGAGGAAAAGGAAGCTTTTGAAGAATTTGAAGATGAGGAGGTTGAATCTTGTCCTCCACCTTTGTTGTTTTTTGAAAGAAGGAAGGGTAAAGAGCCAATGGGTGAAAAATATTTTTTTTCTAAAATGTAGGAAAGAGAAGGAATGGAGGAAGAAGAAGAGTTAGAAAGGGCAATGGCGATGTCAAGAATAAAAATAGAGTTAGAGGAAGAGAAAAGAAAAATTTAGTTTATTGAAGAGAAATTAAAAAGGAAAGAAGAAGAGTTTCAACAGTCTTTGAATAAGATAGAACAAATGGAAAATGAAATGGTAGAAAGAGAAAATATTTTGCAAGGAAAGTTAAACAAAACAAAAAAGGCTTTACAACAAGCTAATGCATAGGCATTAGCAAGTGTAGAGGAGATAGCAAGGTTAAGTGCAAAGGAAATAGCAAGGTTAAGGGTAGAGTTAGAGAGAAAAGAAGAATAGTTAAGACAACAATCGACAAATTAAATTTTCATGAAGCTTCGACCTCATCTGCTCCAAGGAGATACCTTTCTCTAATGGAAATGAAACTTAAACAAGAAAATTATCAATTTAGAAGTCAAAATCAATAGTTAGAGAAAGAAAGAGATGAAGCAAATGAAATATTTCAACAAGTTGTAGAACTTTCCTCTACAATATTGTCCATAAGAAAACCATCAAGTTTATATGCATTATTTTTGAGGGAAAGATTTCTTCAATGGAAAATCAATCAGATAGTTCTAAAGAGGAAAACTGATTATGATAATGAAAATGAATTTCTTAAAGAATTTTACAATAGTCATCCAACTTTTCAAAATCATATGTGTGAATATTTTCAACATGGTTTTCTTCTTATTCATTTTCCTCAATTATTTCTGAATGTTTTTATAGGAGAATTGCAAATCGGGTCTTTTATAACATTGCTGCAAAATCAAGTTGAATGGGAAGATCGGGTAGCTTAGTACAAAGATGCACAGATTAAATTGGGTATCCCTATGAGAGATGAAACCCCCTGGTCAAGGAATTTTAGAGCCAGATTTAGATATTTTGCACTATCATAGAATGTAGCACCAGTTTATAGGTAGAATCTATCTGAAAAAAATCATGTTTTCAAAAATATTCAAGATCAACTTCCATACAAAGCATTGGATGCAACAAGAGATAGGTTTCACAGAATCCCAACGCCATTGAGAAGAAGAGAACCCATCTCTCCATGAAATATTACCTGGATTCTCACTAGAGTAAGATTTTTGATAGATGTCATAAAAGAGTAGAAATCCAATTGGATTGGAATGAGATTTAGACCACCCTGGATCATAAATCCTACACCTATATTATATGTATCACCATAATTTATAGGGGAAAGTTTGAGAGATTGGGTAGAAGAAATTGAAATATTGAATGGATATGCTCATCCTAGGACCTACTTAGAATATATGCTGCAATATGTTGATTTGGTTGACTTGCTTACCTAGATTTTGAGCAAAAACATAAATTTCCCAAATCCTCAACCATGAGGACATGGTTGATAGCAAGAGGGGGAGAATGATGAGTGTTCAAAATGATACTTTAAATGATCATTTTATGTTCACAAAGACTTTATTATACTATTAATTAACAATGTTGGCTGTAGAATATATACTTATATGTTTTCTCATTTTACCTTATATTTAACTAATTAGGGAACATATTAGAAAAAATATTTTGCATTAAATGTGTCACTTTTAATGATGTTAATGAAGGAATGAATATTTATTTTGCAATCTTTGTTGTCACATTAGCATCCTATTTTTGAGGATTTCGTTCAGGTGATTAAATGCTTACTTCATGAGGTAGATTTTGTATTCTCTATTTAACAACGTGGAATCAATTGCACTCTTGATCACTCCAATTGGATACTGATTCATCATAATTTTGAATCAACTTCTCTGGTCGGTTTGGAAACTTCTTGTTCCAACTGTTATGTGGCAGAATTCTCTCTAATATTTTTAGTTATGTTTTAGTTTTAGTTGTCCACTTTGTAGCTTCGCTAGTAGTGCCATGATTTTGAATTCAAATAAGGGATATTCCTATAAATATCCATCCTTAGAGTTAGTCTGGAGTTAGATAATTTTTTTCTTAATATTGTAATGATTGTACTATGCACTTTTGTTTCATTTCCCTACTTGGGCCAATTTGAATGCAAATAAGGAGTTAATTCAAATCTCAGTGTTAAAGGTCCCACTAGAGGAAGAGCAGGGCCCACTCAACCAAAGGAGGTGACCTTGTGTTGTGTTATTTTGATTCAGTTAATTTTTGTTCAATTTGTATCAATTGGAAAGTTAAGAATCTTGATTTCTATTTAATAATTGTTAGTAACTGCATTTACTCATACTTTTTAGATTAGTTCCTTGTGTTTTTAAGATAGTTCATTATGCTTCACTGTAGACTAACATTCCTTTATTTACTATAGATTTAAATTTTGTTCATAGGAATTAGACTTAATAACCATTTTCAAATGCATAGTGGTTTTAGTGGAAGTAATAATGATGACTCATGGGAAGATTAAACTGAATCTTATTTAAAATTTATTCATGGAATTTAGTGTTGCTATTTTCTAGATTAATATTTATTTCCTTGCAAGCGTAAAATATAATTTATTTTCAAGTAAATTTAAATTCTGAACTTTAGATTAAGAGTGAATTTAGTTATATCTTAATTTTTCCATGAATCAATTACAATTAAGTTAGGTGGAGTCTGAACTAAGTTACTAGTGTCTGAATAAGCATTAGTTAAGGGATAAGATAGGATTAGTCTTTAGAAATTATTTGTTGAGTTCCACTCTTGAGAGATCCTGAAGGCTCCTGAAGGAGTCATACCAAAATCAAAAGTCATTGTTTACAGTGTAAAACCCCCCAATCCATGGAGACATCCTTATTGCATATAGCTCTAAGACACACCCAGTTCGATAATTGAAAGATTAAATTATGAAAGAAGTGACTTCAATGACCTTGCCCATCATAAGGTATCACCTAGGATAATGAATCAGGATGCCTTCTTGACAAAGGTCTTTTTAAAGTTGGAGGTGATATCAGATGGTAGCATTCCTTTGCTTAGGTAGATGAATATGTCATGATACCATGAGGATCCAAGACCAACAATGACACGTGCAAATTTAGATTCAGGGATTTCAAAAGTTGGTATGAGAAGTTGTTCTACCAAGAATTTGAATTGGAGGAAATTGTTCGACATGTCTAATAATTATCCAATTGTTGCCATAGCATCCATTGCTTGATTATTCATGCGAGGAATTTTCTGAAAAGTTATATCAATGAAAAGGTCTTTGAGATTTTCTACCATCTTCTTATAAGGAGTAAGCTTGTTATCCTTAGTTTGGTAGTCATCATTGACTTGGTTGATAACCAGCTGTGAGTCTCCATAGACTTTAATCTCTTGTATCTACCATTGAATTGTTATTCTTAGACCTGTGATTTCCAATGCAATCATCTTGAGGGGCGATAAAGAGAATACTCACTCCTACTCCATGTTGGGTGAATGATCCATCAAAGTACATTTTCCACTGATTGGTTAGATTGACAAGGAATATTGATTCATCAGGGAATTCAGATATCAATGGGTTCTTTGCATAGATAGGTGCCTTAGCCAGTTGGTCTATGATCAGTTTTCCCTTGATTTCCTTGCGCTCCACATACTCTATGTCAAATTCAGTTAAGATCATCACCCATTTGGCCATTCACCTAGTGAGAGTGGCTTTGGATAACATGTATTTCAGTGGGCCAATCTTTGCAATGAGCTTTACTTGATGTGATAGCATGCAATGTCTAAAATTTTATGAAGACAATTTTTTCTAGGAATGCTTTCTCAATGGATGATTAATTCAATTTATAGCCTACCAAGGTTCTACTAATGTAATAGATAGCCCTTTCCTTTCTGTCTTCATCATGTTGTGCTAAAAGAGCACCTAGTGTTGCTGATATATACATGAGCAATGGTTTTTTTGGTATTGGAGGTGTCAATAGGTAGTCTTTGATCTATTGGAAGGATTTATCACACTTCTAATCCCACTTGTAAGTTATTACTTTATGGAGAGGATGCAAAAAGGGGTGGATTTTGTTTGATAGTTGCGTTATGAACCTTCTGATGGACTGCAATCTTCCTTGTAACCCTCTTGTCTACTTTAGTGTTTGTATTGGTCCCATGTCGAGGATGGATTTTAATTTTACAAGATCAATTTCTATTTCTCTTTGTGAGACGATATAGCCAAGAAGTTTCCTTGATGTAACCCCAAAGACACACTTTTTTGGATTCAATCATACCTTGTACTCTTTGAGTTTGTCAAAGATGGTTCCTAAGACTTGTATGTGCTCATTCCTTTTCTTTAATTTTTCCAAAATATCATCCACATAATATTTGACTTTTTTATGGATCATGTCATGAAAGATGAGGGCCATTTCTCTTTGATAGGTTTCTCCTATATTTTTCAACCCAAATGATATCATGTTCCAACAATATGTTCCCCATGGATAAGTGAATGTAATTTTTTGTTGATCCTCCTTGGCGATCATGATTTAATTGTAGCCTGAAAAACCATCCATGAGTGATAGCATTTCATGCCCTGCTATTATGTCCATGCTGAGGTTGATGTTAGGAAGAGGGAAATCATCCTTCAGGCATGCTTTATTTAAGTCTTTGGAATCCATGCATATTTTGATGCCCCCAGTGGGTTTGGAGACTGGTACTCAGTTTGAAACCCACTCAAGATGATCTATTGGTTAGATGAATCCAACATCAAGGAGATTTTCTAACTCAAGTTTCACCAAGAGTGTTATTTGAGGGTGCATCTTCCTTAATTTTTTCTTCACTGGCTTGGCTTCAAGATAAAATTCTAAGTAATGCACAACCACTTCTGGATCGAGCCCTGGCATATCAGTGTATGACCATGCAAAGTTATCTCTTCACTCTTTCAGGAATGCTGCTAGGATTTTTTGTTCTTCATCCAACAAAGATTCGACATAGAAAGGGATCTTGGGTGCTTCTTTCATTCCCACATTGACTAGAGTAACCTTTTCTATGAGAACTGTTGACTTCTCTAGGTGCATAGAACCAAGGGGGAGATTGAATCCCTCATCCTTGGGTGCCTCAGAGAGGTTTTTAACTTGGGATGCATCCTTTCTTTTTACTATTTTAGGATTAGAAAGTGCCACAGTGTGGTTTTCACTTAAAGATATACATGTTATTTGCATTTCATCAATTTTTTGATTGAAGTATTCAATCATCTCCCCATAGTACGCCCCTATGTCTAGCTCTATATGAAAGCCTAATTTGTGATCTTCCCATGGTAAGTTGTCACAGAGTCCCATGAATTCTGAGATCGCTTGATCATTTTCAAATAAATCTAGAATCAGTGGTCCTTGTTGGTCCAAGTCAATGAGTTGTGGGTATACTAGGCATGTAGTTTAGTTGGTTGATTGCTTGGAGCAAAGGATGTTATGGATATTATGAAGAGGGAGTTGTTCTCAAATAAGCCAGCAATATTAAGGGGGAATTCATCTAAGGTGGTATCATAGGATTTTGGTAACAAAGAGGAAGCCTCAACTCTTTTAGCATAAGTACCTTTGCCAATAAGGGTGAACTTGCTAGTAATACAACCTAGTCCAAGATTCTTTAGGCATTTATCAGGAATGATGGGTTCTAAAAAACCATTACCATTTTGTCCTAACTTCCTATTCTTGTTATATCCCCATCCCTTCATTAGCTGCAAGCCTTTATTGTCATATTCCATGGGAAGAATAGGGATAGGTCATTCATCTTGATAGAGGAGTTTGGAGACATCTTCCTCATTGACATCTTCTTGGTTCAAATTCCTCCACTTGGTGAAGGTAGTAGCTGCCATCTTGATTGTTTCGGCCTCTTTGTTGCTAGATGTGGATTTCCCATGGGATTGAGGAGAAAGAGGTAGCTCTCCCAAGAAAAAGGTATTCTTCATTAGCTTATAGTTTCCACAACCATCATCCTAGATCACTGCTTTGATGTTAGGAATGTTTTGTTCAATATTTATTTTCATTTTTGAGGTCAATGCAAGGGATGATGGGTCAACAAATGAGGTAGACGGTGTACGCCCTTCATCATTCTTGGGTATTTGGGGGATTTTATAGAACTTAGCTTCAAGATTCTTGCAGTAGTAAAAAGGTTCAGGATCTTCGTGGTTAGTAATTTCTCCATCCTCAAAAGGAAACTTTACAAATTGATGATAGGTTGAGCCTACAACTTTTAAGGCATGGATCCATGGTCGACCAAGTAGGATGTTGTAGGGAAGATCAAGGTCTATCACTTGGCATGCACTTTCTACAATGATAGGTTGCACTTGGATGGGTAGTGTAATGATTCCTTGTGATACTCGCTCTGGGTCATCATATTCTCTGATGGTGGTACTCTTTTCTTTCTCAATAGTATCCTTTGAATAGCCCAGGTTCTTGGTCAAATGAAGAGTGCAAATGTTCAAACCAACACCTCCATCCACTAAGACTCTTTTGACTTTTTTTTTTATGAATAATGACCTCAAGGTGTAATGCATGGTTATGAGATGGTTGTGATAGTAGGTTTTTTTCTAAGAAGGTGAGAAGGTGATTAACGATATTCCCTACCGTAGCTTGAACCTAATCTATATGAATATCCTTAGGGATGGATGACTCTAAAAATTATTTCTATAAGATTTCCCTATGTGTGGGTGATATCCTTAATAGTTCCAAGATTGATATCTGTGTGGGTGTCTTCTTAAGCTAATCTAGGAGATTATACTTGCTGGGATTTGATGTTGGACAAGTAAGTTGTTCTCTAGATTGAGATGGGATTCCTTGAATGGTGACTTTTCCATGTCCTATGGTGACTCCACACTCCACACTAGGACCTTTGATGGTGACAAAAGTAATGATGTTGTCACAAGAAGAAACTATGTTGGAATAGGTATGTTGCACGTTTGTGTAATCTTTAGCTTTTCTAGTGTTGCTCCCTTTTCTATGATTTGGCATAGCGTTCTTGTATATCTTAAGATCCTAGTTACCAGACAGTACTTCAATAGATATGGTGTCATTCTCTATAAGGTCTCAGTTAATGTTTTTGAGCCTCATGCAGTTTGTCATTTTGTGTCCTTTGATTTTGTGAAAGTCACAAAGATCATTCTCGTTGTACTGGGATGGATTCTCCCGTGGTTCTTCATAATTTTCAAAGTTGGGTAGCGTTATCAAGTTTGACTTGACCAATTTCTTCATGATGGTTTTGGTAGGTTCTAATAACTATGTGTACTTATGTTTTGAATATTTTTTCATGTTAGGGGTTCGTCTTTGTTGCGTTTTAGTGTTGTTGATCTGATTTTTTTTAAGGAGGTGTCATTTTTTGCATAGTTGGTTGACTATTAGCAACTTGATTGTTATTTGGTCTAGGAGCACTTAGGACCACCTTAGCATCTACCATGCCATCATTTTTTATGTTCTTGTTCTTAGCCTAGACATGAGGCTTGTCATTTGAACTAGTTGATGGATGGTTGTAGGCTTGAGTATTTCCCTGTGAGATTAGAGCTCTCTCGATGTTAAGGGCTCTAGGGACAAGCTTGTCATAAGATGTGATGCACTACATTTTTAAGTGGAAGGATAGATCTAGATCCATATTTTCTATGATGATCCCCACTTGTTGTTCATAGGGAAGGGGCCACTTGCTCTTACTAGCTCTTTGTCTCCACCATTGTAAGAAATTGGTGAAATATTCTCCTTTGTTTTGTTTGAGAGTATACAACTCTTCTAAGCTGACATCCATGTAAAGTTTAAAGGAGAAGTGATCTATGAATTTATCGGTGATTTCTTGAAAACAATTGATACCAAGAGGTAGTTGAGAAAACCATTCCACGAAAGGACTTGTTAAACTTCAGGGGAAGAGGCACATTAGATAAGAATCATTGTAAGCAACCTCCATACACATGATGTTAAACTATTTGACATGGTCCACATTACTTCCTCTCCCTTTTTATTTATCAAATTTGAGGATTTCAAAGCTGAGAGGGAATGGTACTATTGTGATGTTTCTATCAAATGGCTATGGACATAAGTTCTCTCTATGGGTTTTCTTTGTCTTTCCCATCTGAATCTCCTACATTTCTTGTGATAACGCCTTAAGTTGCGATGCTATATTGTCTTGCAAGTTTGGTGGAGGAACATACATTGCCTATTGTGGGATGGCAGATGGATTATATATGGGATTCTGATATGATAAAGTGTTGTATGGTGTATATGGAGGTGTGGGATTTTATGAATGTGATTGAGGTGTTGATGCATATGTTCCTAACACATTTGTATTGATGATGTTCTATTGAGGATTATAGTAGGAACTTTGTCATTATTTTTGTTGTTTGGGATACTGTTGAGCTAGTAAGGCTTTTTGTTGTTTTTGAGCCACAAGGGCTTGTTGTTGTTGATGTGCTAAGACTAATTGATGTTGAGCTTGATGTTGTTATTGTTCTAAGGCTGATTGATGTTGGGACTGTTGTTGTTGTTGTTGTGCTAAGGATGCTTGATGTTGGGCTTGATATTATTGTTGTGCTACTAAGGTTGCTTGATGGGCTCGATGTTGTTGTTGGGATAAGGTTGCTTTTTTTTGGGCTTGTTTTTGTTGTTGTTGTTGTTGTGCTAGGTCTGCTTGATGATGGGCTTGTTGTTGTTGTTGTTGTGCTACTAAGGTTGCTTGATGTTGGGCTTGCTATTGTTGTTGTTCTGCTAGGGCTACTTACTATTGTTGTTGTTGTTGGATGGCTTGTTGTAAAGCTAAGGCATGTGCTTACAATATAGGATCAATTGGTTGTTGGGATATCTGTGATGGATTTTGGGTGTTGATGTTTTGAGTGGGTTGCAGATTTTTGATGAGAGGTTGGGGGTTCCCTTGATTCAACATTCCTTGGAGGATAGTGGATTGAGATGAAGGAATGTAAGTGTGAGGTCCTATTTGATTTTACATGGTGAAAGGGATTGTGGGGAAAGATGAGGATGATGTAATTATATTTTGTGATGGTAATGACATACTAGAACCTTGATTCCATTGATTGAAATCGTTCCCTTGTCCAATATCATGAGGATTTTCTTGTGCTAGGGATGTGGACAAAGTATTACATGGGTTGATGGGATTCATAACCAAGGGATTATTTTGATTTGGGTTGATGATGGATGGGATGGATGTGTTTTGTGAAACCAATGGTGTAGATGAACCGGTTGGGGGATTGGATAAATATGTCCTTATTTGTGTTAAGGGTTGATTTTGCATTATGGTGTTGGCATGCCCTTATGGGTCAATTTGAGACACTTGGTCCACACTTCCTTGCAGGATGTTGGGCACACTTATGGTACTTGTGGTGATGGATGAAGATGGGTACCCTCAATATGTTGATGTTTTCATGAATTCATGAAGTGTAAGTGGTTGATGGTGATGTTGGGGGTGTTTGGGAATGGTAGAAGTTCCAAATGTTAGTGTCCAAGTAGTGGATGGATTGGTGTTGAGGGTACCCACAAGTGTATTTATTTTGAATGGAAGAGTTAGACCAAAGTCCTCGGAAAGACTAGTTGCAAGACTAGGTGTGGATGTTTGATTTATCCCTATTGATGGAGTTGTTAAGTCTTGTTTCAATGTTTTCACAAAAAAATATGGGGAAACTTGAGCAATGATTTCTAAGGCTTGATTTTCTTGTTTGTACTCCATGATTTCTTCCTTAGTAAGTCCAAATGGGTTGTTTGTAACATCTTCAATCTCATATGGTCCTGATCGAGATGAGGGTTGTTGTGATGGGGTAACTTAACTTCTCTGGTCGAATTCTAAAGGATTGGGATAACTTGAGGTGAATGTGACTTTGGTTTTCTCCATGATTCTCTTGTGTTGTGATCTTTCCTTTACCATAAATTTTGGGTCACCTATGGGAGAGTTGTGTTGAGATTTATAATGTTTGAACTCTCTAGAGTTGCCTCAAATCTAGGTAAAAGGGAAGCTCTAAGTATTTTGGGAGCAATGATGATAATGGGGGATGAAGAGATGGATGATGTGTAAACTGATTTTTGCAAACATTTTGGGACAATAATTTTGACTTAAGATTTTGGTGTTTGATGTTTGATAAAGGATGTCGATGAATTTGGAAATCTTCAGGGTAGACTTGTGACCTTCAAGATAAACCAATTCAAAGATTATAAGTAACTTAACCTAATGCATGGAAAAGGATTCATTTCTCATACAAGATAGCTAAGTTAGGAGTTGGTTTGATAGATGTTTAAGTCAAAAAGTGTTGATGTATTTAAATTTTGTATAAAGTTTGGTGAAGTGAAGGATGAATTTTGATGAAGGGGTGAATGAAATGTTTGACCCAATGTTGACCTAGGGTGAACCTTTGTTTGATAAGACCAAGGTAGTGAGAAACATGCTAGACCTCTAAAATTTGCATATCCTAAAGACCCGATGTTTTAGATAGGTTCATTATCATGAAAAAAGACCAAGGTTTTGATTGAAAAAGAACATATACAAGTTTGGATTATTTCTTGAAACACATTTGTAGAAGTTGTATTCCAACTTGGTTCTATTTTGGTGAAGTGATAAAAGGTGTTTTTTGAGAGCTTTTGGAGTAAGATTCCTAAGTTTGAAATGAAGACCTATAGACCTTCTCTTGGGGATTCTAATTTTTTATGAGATCATTTAGAGAAGTTAAGGTCATGAAAACGAAGATATTTATTGCCACACAGGTGTTAGTACTATGGGCCCTCCAGCCTCAATATCAGTTTATTCCTCTTCTTTTTCTAAGATATTTGTTGTGTTTCTCCACTGAATGGGTGTTTCCTTTGTTGCAAAAGTGAAGCTTCTCAAATTGCTAATTATATCAGTTTGTTCTCTTTCAATGAATTCAAATTTTGGTTGAATTATAACAGGCATGAGGTCGGGTTGTTCAACAGGAGCGGTCGGTCTCCAAATGGTCATGTGGGGTCCAATTTGTCAAGTTTATCTTGCTTAAGTGTGTTTCTTTTACCACAAACACTTTTCTTGATTAAGTTCAAACTAAATGTCTATGTCCAAAACATCATAAATTTCATAAAGTCCATTTCGTGAAAAGGATGAGGTTCAAGCCATAGTTTCCTATGTTAACTTTGGGAAGTATGGATTGAGATATAAACCAAAATACTTAGAAGTCTCTAAGAATAAATTATTAGGACAAGCATTAATATCAAGGTTTTGTCAAAAGGTATTTATACTTAGACCAAGGGGTTTGAAATTTTGAAATGAGTTTGTTGATGTTTGTTTGTAATATTTTGGAACCAAGAAAAGTATTAAACTGACTCACAAGAATTTACCACCTTAGGTTCAGAAGATACTACTCATTGAATCCCCACTCGGATTTCTCCAAACACTAAAACAATGTGAACTACTAGAGATTTGGCAACACTCGCTCCTCTCTGCGGCACACACTTCTTGGGACCACTAAATCTCAAATCCTGAAGATTTGAAGATCCTAAGGATTTTTTTGTTTCAAAAATGAATAGTAAAAATGTGGGGCGGCTTCGAAACGATCGTTCCTCCTCCAACAAGCATAAAGGTTTTTGGCTTCTAAACAACAGTTCTTAGTGAGGGATTTCGTTCAAGGTGGCCATACACGTGACAAGATTAGATCAAGATTATTTCAATCAAGAGGCTTCCCAGTCCCTTCCTAAGAAGATATTTTGATGTATCACATGGATACTAAGGGTGACACTTGTCAGTATGACACATCCACACCTGTTGTTTATGACTTTTCTCACAAAAACATTTTTATATAGAGATTTGAAAGAGCTTGGATTTAGCTCATTATCGCTTGGGTTGTTCCCTCCTTTTGAAGTAGCGATGCAGGCCCTCAAAAGATAAACAAAAGCAAGGAATTACATTTGTAGTTCGACCTACTAGATCGCATGAAATAGGGAGAGAGCACACACAATTCCTTTTCATTGCACTAGCATGGGGTTCATTTTTAATCCAAATTGAAAGATGTGGGTGAATATACAAAATGTCAAGGAATTTTTCTGTTTCTCAAGATCGCTAAGTGGCATGAGAGAAGTGCATACACATTTAATAACAAAGATGTAAATCAAAAAAATTAACAAAAACTTGTTAATTTTAACCCCAAAAGTAAAGATGAGTTTATTTTATGCACCAAATGAAGTGTTAAGTTGTATTGTTCAATTTTAAACCCAAATTAAAATGATGAAGTGAGGGTTCAATTTTAGTCTCGTTTGAGCGTTCTTTTTAAAGCCTAATTGAAAACTAGTGTGGTCCTAAAGAATAAAATGAAAAGCATGATAAGTGGGTTATAATTGCCCCAAAAGCGTCAAAACGCTTGTTACAATTATAAGATTTTAAGACAAGGATGCTTCTTCACTTCAACTTTTATCATCCTACCTGCAAAACCTAGTTAGCCTAAAAAATAGACCAAAGTTAGAGGCATATTAGTGATCAAATGAAGTAAAAAAATTAAAGAATATGCTGAAAATTGATCACCATTTTTCTTACCAGAGAAGGGCGTCATTGTTCATGATAACGTTACTAGAAATCATATGGGTGTCGCTCTACAGAAAACCAGTGATGACAATAGTGTCACAATTTTGGCAACGTCATGATTTGCAAATTTTGATACATCTAAAAAGTATTAGCATTACCCTTTAGTTTTGTTACCTAATTTCGCTAATAGCTCAATTGGGTAGAGCTGTTATGATTTTCAAAATGAAGAGTAAGGTACATTTTTTATTTCTGCTACATTACATTCATGTGCATAAACAAAATCAAAATATTACATTACTAGATTGCATTTATATAGATGCATATAATATAGGAAAGATTGCACAATATTTTTAGAAAAGTAATCTTTATTGATATTGTAAATGTATAAGGTCTCACACAAGCCGTGAGAGTAACTCTTTTAGTACAAATGAAAGAAAACATTATACATTTATAGAAAATAAATGCACATATAAGGAAGGGTGACCCGTCATTGCCTGAATGACAAGTCTTGGTCAAGTTGTCTTGTATCATCTTCAGTCTTTCACTTGTCCTATATCTAGTTGTTGCTCCTAGTTTCTTGCATCTGAGAGAGAGTTTTATTAGATCAATGTAAGGTAACTAGTCCATACATGCACATACATCTATAAACATACAATCTGATCCTCATGTGCACTAAAAAAGCTAGCATACTATAGATGTCCAAGGAAACAAGAGAATTATCAAACACATCCACCATATGCTTGTTTTTGTCTAACATGTTTGCTTCTTGTGCAAGTATAGGTGAAATCCTTGTTACTGTTTTATTTTATCTAATTGCAACATGTGGGGTAAAATGTGGCTCCCATAAGGGTTGATCCCAACATGCTACTGATCTTGTGCATAGAAACAATCTAAAGACAAATAAGCAAAAAGGGAAGAGACTCCCTGTGGATTCATAAAAGTTAAAAAAATAGCAAGTACATTTATTGCTATGTACATTGTTATCCAATGGCAAGTTCATCACATGACAATCTATATAGAAATAAATGCAAAAGAAGTCCTAATATCAAAGCAAAGAAGTAGTCCACTATGCATGAACAGGGAGGATAGTCTGGAAGGGGTTATTGATGGTGATACTGATAGTCACAGAGCATCTTGAAGGTAGAATGATAGTCAAAACACAAATAAAAGATAGCCATGATAATATATCTATAATGATAATATTAGAGAAGATCTCAGTTATAAAGTATGAACATGATCATGGTTGAGGATACTATATAGTCACAGTATCATGCAAGTGGTAGTGATAAGACATTATGACACACACTATATGAAGCAATATTATGACAACCTGTTAGTTCTTTTGAATAATGAGAAGAAAATGCCATAGACAATGATAATACAGTGACCCCTTATGGCAGGCAGTGGCATGATACTAATGCATGATAGATATGAGTTAGATCTTAAGTAGCTAGAGTGAACAAGGGGCAATGTTTTTATGAAAAAGTAAATTTTCAGTGGACATTGAATATACACAGATGATAGACTGAAAACTCACAACTCTATCCAGTCGAGGGTAACAATATTAATGCAAATAAGTGTAGTAACAGAGCACAGTTCACTATTGAGGAGTAGTTTGAAGAGACAACTTGTGGAAGATTGCACAAGGGCCAAATGGCATTGATTTTCTTATGTAGAGGGAATTCATGAATGTGTCAGGGATAGGTATGATATTTAAAGGGTCTCAAGCATTTGAAACACCAAACTAGAGTAGCAGGACAATGGTCAAATTGGAGAAGGGATAGGCACCTAGTTCTTGCACAATAATCTTTATAAAAGCTCCTAAATGTGGGATATAGGGCAGTGTTTTCACTACAGTGACCAAGGGTGATGTGATAATTTTTGAGAAAGGAAGGGTTACAAATTTTATGCAACTGGTCTGCCTAAGTATATTCCTTTGGGATCTTGATCACAAAGATAATGGAGTGTTAATGATTGTGTAGGTGCAGTCATGTGAAAAGTGGAGGAGCAAGATTGCAAACCTAGAATGTGAAAGAAAGAAGCCCTCAACCTATAAGTTCCGTGATAGAAACATGCAAAAAATGGAAGCAATTTCAATCTTTTCTACTACAATCAAGCATAGAAAGCCCACTTGAAATGGTGAAAATAGTGATTTGAGGGTGCACATTTTTTACATTTTTTGCAATAATGAAAGAACCCATCAAATTAGCACATGGAGATATAAAGCTTCATCATGTTTTGCATCTACTAAGCTCGTTTTGAGCTTGTATCCACAATAAATGAAGAAAGTACGGTGTTCAAATACTGGGCAGGCTTACCTTTTTTTTTTGTTCTTGAAGAGAAATACAGTCACTATGTCGCACTTAAGCTCCTAAAAGCTCCTCAAATGATGGCCCAAGATAATGAAACCATCAATAGAGGAAATCAACAGAGAAAAATGCATAGGAAGATCACAGCGGTTGCGGCCAAAAACCTCTTTGTAAGATGCCCAGAATGCATGAAATCTTCATAATCCATAGAAGGGCTCATAATAGAAAAATATATCCATACTATTTGCAGATGGAGTTTGAACAAAGCATCTTTTCTACAGAAATTGAAGGGTATGTGCATGATCATGATGGGCCAAAAAGTGGCGATATGTAAGTGATATGATGGCCCATGTGTTTGATGACTTTTTTTTAACCTAAAATTGATGAAACGGAAAGGGTTTTTAAAGGAGATTCTCAGCTTTCCACCAATATAAATTATTCTTTAATTTGAATTTAATAAATAATAATTATTTATTTTCTATTTGAATTATGACTAAAGTCTTGATTGATAGGATAATTGAAGAACATCTATAGCTTTCAAATAGTATCACATTTTTTGAATTTGAAACATGTGTCACATTCTATGCTTCACATACTATAGAATTAAAAAAAAAAAATTGAATTTCATGAAGTTTTGACCAAGTTAAGGTGGTCAGACATACGAGTTTTTATATTTTTTAAAAGTTGTAATAAAAAAATCATAATTAATTATTTACTTGGAAAATAATTACAAAAAAATATGCATCACATCGAGACATGAGTCCTATACTTATATCTAAAATTTATTAAAAAATATTATCATTTTATGGTGGTTAGGGTGGTCAGACTAGCACCTACTTATTTTTTCCTTGGAATTTAAGTACTACTACATTGAAATTTCAAATTTTCACCAAATAGATTTCTTTTTTCTAAAATAAACCTAGTAGTTTAGAAATTACATTCAATTTTCTATAGATTCTATTCTTATATATTAAAATATTATAGATAACTTATTCAAATTTTTACGTCAAGTTTCCTAACTCTAATTTTCTGAATTTTCATCGCCACTTAAGGGCCTATTTTTTCCATGATGATCCTACACATACCCTAAAAGAGGAAGAAAAAATTAATGAAACAAAGTGTTTACCTAAGCTCGATACTATTGTTTTTATTTGTTTTCTCATTGAAAATGTAGGATTTTCCACCATGAACTGCCATAGTAAGCTACAAAAACCCTCACTGTCGGTAAAGCTTCCTCCAGAAGCTTCATGTATGAAAATGATACCTTTTGTTCCATTTTTCCTATCTTTTGTTTGCTAGGGTTTGCTCAATACCTCATATGGAGATGGCATATTTTTTCCATGTTTTAAAAATGTGAGGATGATTAATGTGTATTGAGGGCTAAGACCTTGTTGTCTTATGCCTTAGGTTTTTAAACCTTGTATATGTATAGCACTTTAATGTTTCATAAGAAAAGATAAGTCTTGATGACTTAAGTGTTACCTTAGCACTTGTAAAGTTTAAAACAAGACTTTAGCTTCCCCTTTATTTTTGGATTTAGGTTGGAATGTAAAACATTTTGTCTTACTCATAATTTTATAAATCATTAAGTCATATGTTTATTTTTAATGCAAAGATAGGATACACACCTTTATGAGTATTGTTGAGGAGTTAGAGGCAGCTTGCAAATATTGGGAGAGCATATAGGGGATGATTTATTATGCCTTTATTCTTAACTTGATCAAGCTTTTCTCTTTTAGCACTTTGGAGCTCATTTGGTGAAGAATCAGTTGCTATGTTTTAGGCTTTTTGGAGGCATCTGACCGCAATTAGTTTGAAGTTCCTCTTTTGGTGGATTTTGGGAGGGAGTTGATGGATATAGTCACTTGTGTGACTTATTTGTAGTAAGTTCTGATTATTTTCTCTTCCTTGTGACTTTTGGAGTCCTCTACAAAGAAAGACTGTATTTTGTAACTCTTTTTGACATGTATGACAGTGGATGCCTTGAAATCAATGAAGTAAAGTATTTTTCCTTCTCAATTTTTTTGTTCTAATGTGTGCAAGTATTTGATTGATGAGAATACTTGTGAAGTTTTTCTGATTCCTTGTAGTTTTTATCTTAATGTTAGCACCTTTTGCAGAAAGATATGTATGTTGCAGGTCATAAGTTGTATCAAAAATGCAAATGCTTCTAGTTGTGAAAATTATCTTTCCCTCTAAGTGTTTGGCATTAAAAGTATTCTTATGAAACATTTATGCAAGAAGCATATGAAATTGAGTTGTGTGAACTAGGATTTTTCATTTGATTGGATTGTGTATGTAAGTTGTTTATAGGTCAAGTAATGTTTAGGTGCATCACCATAGGAGTAGTTTTTCAATTTATGTTATCTCCTTCTACCCTTTTCCTCTACAATTTCACTAGATTAGTTTTAGGTGAGTACCAAAGGAAGCCGACTTTATCTGGAGGTTGATCTCTTTTTTCAAAGCCCACACTTTGAGAGATCTTCCAATGTTACATTGAGTGGTTGAACAGGGTTCAACAAAGGGTCCACATTCAGGAGATAACAAGTTTAATCACCAGCAGGATATTAAATAGGCATCGTTGTTTTTGATGATGATAGCATCGCTGTATGGAAACACCCAACAAATGCATCACTAAAATTCTTTTGGCTGTCATTGTATCTTGTAAAAATTAAAAAAATGGAATTCGAGATAGAAATTGATTAAATTTAATCGGTTATGCCCTCCTTCTAGCACCAAAATGTGATCGAAAGATTAGCATAGGCTAATTACACTTGGTCCATGGAGAATCGAAGCATAATGAAGCCACTATCGTTAATCTCAACAGGATCAATCAAGTGTAAATTAAACCAAGCATCCATTAAAACAAAACATACCAAACTATGAAAGCTTTTAAAATGACTACTCTAATCCATTGAAACCTATCCCATTGTGGGAGTGGTGTTGTGTTGATGTGGAAGGACAACCCTTTCCCAATCCTATGGATAAATGAGCTTGTTCCAGTTAGTTTTATTGAAGAAACCTGATGGAATGATTGTGAGATGTGTATGAAAACATGATTTTAATCTAAATGAGCATGATGCAAGCTAATTTAACATGATTTTATGCTAAAATGATTAAGATCTACAAATGCAAAGGTAATCTAGATGGATTTTAAACTAAAAGATTCAAACCCTAATTAACAAATAAGCTAAATGGATGCATTATGTGATCATGGAAGCCATTAATGGAAGCTAAGCTAATAGGCAAGAAATTAAACTAAAAAAGATGCTAAATATGTGCTAAATATGAGTGTGATTGTGAGTGATTTTAACAACATAATTTTGATGTTAAAAGATGGATCCATTTGTCTCCAAATAGTGTTCTATTTATAGGAGAGAAAATGAAAAATGAAGGGATGAGATCAAAAAATATAATAAATGGTCAAGGATGAAAGAAGATGGAGGCATGGTTCATGGATTCTCATCAACACATGGAAATGAAAGATGAGATTTTAATCAAGGGTTAATATTCCTTCAAACAAACACACTTTTGACTTGTACAAGAGGTCACAAGTTAACTTGCACAAGAAGTTTTGAGTTAACCTACATATGAAGCTAAGTAAGAATATTCCCTTTTTCAAATGAGGGGAGAGAATATTCTCATGGGTGAGGGAAAAGGATAATTAGAAAATTAGAATAAAGTTTAATTATGCAAAAGGGGGAAGGAATATTCCATGGGAATATTCCTTTTGGAGGAATGTGCAAAGGAGGAATATTCCCTTGCAAGTGGGGGGGAATTAGATTAATTAGGTATTTGATAATTAAAACAATGCTAATTATATATAAGGGGAATTAGATGGAATGAGATGACATTCATTAAATAAAGTGATTTAATGAAAAGGTGACGACATTTAATTAAATAAATTAGGGTTAATTAATTAAGTAAGAAGTTTTAGGGATTTAAATTAAATAGTTTGATTTATTTAATTTAATAGGACGAAGTGTTAGAATGGAAGAGGATGAATTAACCTGATTAAATTAATTAGGTTAATAGGTGAAAATGATGCAATCAATTAAATAGCTAGGCTAATTTAATCAATTAAGCAAAAAGAGAATGGGTTTTAAGACAAAATGATGTTAGTATACTTGATTTGAGTGTATCATATCATTCAAGACACTTTTCGGTGTCTACAAAAAGTATGCAATGCCTCCATCCCACTCTAAGAAGGGACCAATAATGTTGCAGAGATACAAGCTTTGAGTTTTAGTCTAGAGCTCTACCAAGGAAAAAATTAGACTTAGAGGTAGAAGGAGATTTTAAAATGATCATAAATGCCATTCAAACAAGGTTGATCAAGAATTGAAATTGAATTTTTTTTCAGAGAATATTTTGGAGAAACTTACAAATTTCAAGAGATTCATAGCTAACCATGTGTATAGGGAGGTAAACTTGGTGGCTAATCGACTTGCCAACCTAGCAACTAATGGAATTTTTAAAATTGATTATAGTAATTAAGCCCTACGATACCCATAATACTTAAACTTCAAGGTGATGAAAGAATGACCCCCTATCAAAGGAATGATATGAAATAAGGTAGCATCCATAAGGCAATAGGTGTCAGGGAAGTAACATCACTTGAGTGATCTTAGAATTTTAAGGCCAATTTGGCATGAAATAATTAAGAAAAATCCTAAAGTATCAAAAACAAGCTTGGTGATCTAAGCATTGTACTTTTCTCTTAGATGAGCCAAGTGGCTTCTCATGTGAAAGATGGATGAGGATTTTATGAAAGAGAAATATATGGTTAAGATACACATGTATACCAGTTTAGTATCTATAGCAAGAGAACGATGGACATGCCTGTGAGGTTAGTAAGCTCTAAAAGACAAATGGATTTTTTGGGTGAGGTTACAAACTATAGGCTTAAAATGGTCTTTATAGTGTGGTAGAAGTTGGAGCTCACTACAATAAAGTGGGTTCTTAAGGTTGAAATTTTGATGGCAAAGGATAGATATAGAGTGAACATTGACACATATTTTATATTTGTCACCTCCTTGTTGGATTTAGGCAAACTGAAGGAGATGGTGTAGGGGTTAGCAAAGGATTTATTCAAGAAAGAGTTCCTTGGTTGTTTGGAGGAAATAATAGATATGGCCAATCTTGTCTATGAGTTCCCATGCCATTGAGATTTACAACACCTACATGATGGGGATGAGTAAGTATTATGGCTTCCCTTCTTGACAAACTTTACGATGAACACCCTGGCATAGAATCATGATCGGGCTGCAAAAAGGCTACTCTTTTCTGTGAAAGATGACCAATTTGGAGCCTATATTTGGAATTGAATGGATGTATACATTTCTGAATGAGTTGCACGTAGAGGAGAAGGAATATTAGGTGAAAGTATTTTATTTATTGTTAAATATATGTATATGTTAGTAGTTTGTTCTAGATTTTGTTAATAGACCATATCTAAATATGAATAAATTAGTAATCTTTGAATTCCAAGCATAGGTTTGGGTTTTCTATCAAGATATAAATTTTTAAAACATTAATACAAAGTAGCTTTGCTACAAGCTTATCAATCAAACAAAATATATAGAGGAAAATTGATGAAATATATAATTTAATTAAATACAAAAGATGGGTTGATGGCACCCAATGATGGAAAATGTTGATGTTTTGGTAAAATATGTTAGTCATATTTAGGTGTCTATAGAGGACAAATATGTTTTAAGTATAGGTACATTTTTTCTCAATATAAATCCCTTTTTATTAGGTTGAATATCCTTAATTATTTTATTTTTCACTATTTCTTACAAAGATATAATTGAAGGAAGCAAGACAAATTTCTTCCTTTTGAATTCTAGGTTCTATGCAAATAATTGTATGTACAATAAAAATAATTAAAGGAAAACCCTAAACTTTTAAATTATCAGTACATGAACTTGAAAACATTCTAGAATAAGAGACATTTTATAATAATTATTATCAATAGAATCATGCTCAAAGGTTATAATATCAAACTATTACCAATATTATATAAATAACATGAGTTTGAGCATTGAGTAATTTCTTCAACTGTTAGAGTTTATATTATATAAATACCTCCGTAATTACCATTCTTATTTGCAATCATTTTTTCCAATTAGTCTTTGTAAATTATGTGAACTATAGTATTGAAGTATTTTTTCTTTTAATGATTTTTTCTATAGCATTAATTGAGGATGTTTATAGTAGAGATATTAAAATGTAATAATATTTCATACTAGGATGTCACCTTTGAATCAATAACTCAATATCTACTAGAATTTTAGGAACAAGGGTGTTCATTCATCAATGAAACATTGAAATCTCTTAATGGTTCCTTGTATATTTGTAAAAGAAAATAAAAAATATTCTTAGAGAATCATCCTATGAAATTCATATGAAAAAAGTGTTCATACAACAATATACGATATCAAGTGTTTTAATGTATTTAGTACTAAACCCAATAAAAGTGCATCACAATATGAACTATTACACAAAACCAATAGGACCTAAATAACCATCAATATTTTATGGATACTAGATTCTATCTGAACATTCTCAAAATTACTATTATTTAGTAATAAATAGCCCAAGAAAATAGAATAAGTTTGCATGAACATAAGTACAAAACAAGACATAGTTTGTAGATTGAAGCCTATACTATACTACATAGAGCAAGACATATAATTTAGACATATATTATTTAAATATTGTGATTCTAGCCACTTCTTTCCAGAAACATTTATAGATTCTTACCTAACATCATCTTAGACTAGTATTATGTAAGGGATTGATCCCTTGATATCAAGGACACATATTATCAAAGAATTATTTACATATATTTTATTTCATACATAATTAATATTAATTTTAATTTCATAAATGATTAATTAATTAAAATTTGAATCACTCTATTAAAATTAGCAAAAATAAACTTATTTATATAATTTAAATTTAAATCCAAATAAGGTATAACTTTTTATGATCAAGTGGATACTAATTAGGAGTCAATTCACACATTAATCAATCAAATTAGATACTAAAATAATACAATCTATGCAAATTATATTTTTAAAATTATTCATTCAAAATTACCTTTCAAATATTAAGAATTATCATAATTAAATAAGAAAACATCTTACGCTAGGTATACACTATAATATTTTAAGGTCATTTTTTTCATATTACATCTAATATGTCTTAAAAATTTGGCACACAAATATTTGACACTTACAACTATAATACATTGTCTTAAAAAATATGGTTTTTTTTTTTGTTTTTGGTTTTTATTAGGAAATCAATTTACCTTATCAATGAAGTCATAATATGAGGATCTAATAGAAGACTTTACAACAAACAAGAATAAACACACACATATTAAAAATAACAATCAAGTAACACAAGATATATTTTGAAATAATGCTTGAAAAGGAAAAATCTTAGCTTCTAAAAGATTCATCATTAATTCATTAAACACTTATACAATTGCAATCTGCTACAATGACATATAATTAAAGCCACAACCCTACACCATTTACTCAACCTAATATCTCTATCATTGAACTCTTTCGTGATCCAATATTCTCTTAACTACACTTGAACCTTTGACCACATCAAATTCCTTGTTCTCCTTTCTTTAATAGTCAACTACTCACTATATATATATATATATATATATATATATCATTAATTCATTAAACACTTAAACTATTGCAATCTTCCACAATGACATATAATTAAAGCCACATTCCTACACCGTTTACTCAACCTAATATCTCTATTGTTGAACTCTTCCGTGATCCAATATTCTCTTAACTACACTTAACCTTTGACCGCACCAAATTCTGTTCTCCCTTCTTTAGTAGTCAACTACTCACTATATATATATATATATATATATATATATATATAATCCTCCAACTTTCTTAATGATTTGTGTCTGCTGCAATGTGGTGATAATTTTATATGAACCCAATGTTCGCTCCACTTGATCCCACAATTCTTTTCTATCTTCTTTAATTAGTGTAAACTTCAAATCCTCTAACACCAAAAACAACTCTACAACTATGACAGTTTATCAATTTGATACACGCTTACAAAACGAAATAAGTCTATTAATACCTTTAATTATCCTCAACTGTCGACAAGACCTCCGAATACTTATTTTAAACTATGACAGTTTATCAATTTGATACACGTTTACAAAACCTAATAAGTCCCTTAATACCTTTAATTACCCTCATCTGTGGACAAGACCTCCGAATACTTCTTTTGAACGTTCTACAAAACACGTGTCTTAATTGTAGAATGCAGTGACACCATCTATAATCAAATCTGTAAAACAAACTAATTGGTGATGTGGGGTTGTTCTACATTGCCCCCAAAATCCTCCTGCATAACTAATAATTCTCTCACCTGCAAATGTTATAGTTTATGCAAAAGTCGGTTAAACAATAAGTTTCACCTACACATCTCACTGCTTGGTTATGGATGTCATTTATTTTATATCATTTCACCATTTCCAACTTATTTCAAACAATTTATCAAATAGTTCATCTGCCTTAGAGCATGTTTTGACATTTCGCAACATCTGCGGCCTCCTTAAACATCATGGGTTCATTTGATTTTGGCTTCTTAAACGTTACGGCTTCATGGGTTCCCACAGCCAATACCTGGGGCAACCAGGAAATCTCCATTAATTTTACAGTGATGGAGCAGTAACAGAAGCCTTTGAAACTAGCATACGCTATTTCTTCTGGTCATATTCTTGAGATGCATGTTTAAACTAACATTGTCTTAGTCACCACAAAATATTTGTGGTGGAAAGTGTACTAAAATTTCGTACTTTCTCCCTCCATTGGGAAACACGCTGTAAGATGAAAAGTCATTGTCTACAGTGGAGAATGAATTTAAGGTGACAACAAAGCTACCCTCCATATCTCGTTGGAACTCTCTGAGCGTTGTATTGTGGATATAGCCCCAGATGTGGTATGGAAGAAAGACAGTTCAAGGTCGGTTATAATGCCAAGTGTTGCTTTCTCCCATGGGGGCGTGCTTAGATTTTTCTCTGTCTTTTCAGATTATGTCATAATAGTATTGTCTATGGAATCTTGATATGCCACTCAATCATTCTCTAGATTATGAGAGAATGGACAGCATACTGGCATAGCCACAGATCATATGGGGCAAGGGGCATCAGCATGATTGCTTGTTAAAGAGGGTTTAGTCATGCGCAGGCTCTGGGTCCTTATATGAACGTCTATTGTGGCATGTCGTTCACCCTCTCCATCATCTCCTTTGTACTGATGATGTTTAAGTATTTATGGTTATCACCTCCTTTTGATCAGGCTGCTTGCTTTTTCTTGTGTGCACAAAAATACATATTTTATTCTTATTTCTTGTAGTTAAAATCAATATAGTTTAAAGGAAGTTTTGATATCATATTGAGAATCTTGTGTCTTTAGGTATGCTACTCTTTTTTATGTAAAATCTATTATGTAAAAGATTTATGTAAGGGAATAAATTAAATAATCGATAAATGTAATGATGAAAAGATTATAAACGTAAAAAAAAATTGTAAATATTGTTATTAAGAAAAATTAAAATCTTTTTATAAGATTAAAGTTACAAGAAATTTGAGATTTATAATACTTTCATCCCTATTTTTACTGTATAATTCTGGTTATCAAGTACTTTCCATTAATTAACTTACACATATGCACCTAAGTCACTGGTTCTTTTTAAAGATATAATAATATTAACCCAAATTTATCTTCATCTTTAAAGTGCACTCAATTTAGACAAGTCTCTTGTTAACTATCTACTAATTGGACCTTAAATTAAATTACCGATCTATTTAATATGTTCTACATCTTAACTATTCTAACAATAGTCGTCCATCAAGTTGTGGCACAAAAAAATACCTTAATACATTTTTTAAATTTAGAACTATTCTATGATTGCAAATGCTCTATATCACAAGTCCTCCTTGTTGCACTAAATAAGATAAATTCTCTATATTATGGCAAGACCTTTGGACTTAGACATATTTCTTGAGGAACAAATTATTTGGACCTATTTGCCTATCCTATAAGGGAATCAAACAATTTTATAGCTTGCCCCATACGATAGTACAAGGAATCCATCCTCACAATTTGGGATGGGATTCCCAAGCTCTTTTTCTATCAAAACCATAATTATACAATAATTTTTTTCAAAAATAAATTATATTCTATTTTTATTTTCTACTTAAAATAAAATAAAGGATGTGATTTTAAATAATTAAATATAGCATGGAAAGAATTAAATATCATCTATCAAGTATCATCAATTCCAACATCCATCAATGATAAATCATTCATTAAACCATCACAATTCTAATTAATGATTTAACTCACATAAGAAAAAAAAATGGTTTTAACATATATTTCTTCATCTAGTTATTTCTATGGGTTCCTTATCAACTTTTATTTTCTAGGATTTATCCATTTTTGTCACTGTCCTTTTCAATTATGGTTTCTTGTTTAAAAACAAAGAATTAGGGTTTAATATCTATTTTTTCATTTAATTTTTCTACAAGTTCCTTATAACCCTTTATTTCCTAAGATTTAAATTATTTTTGTCAATTACCTTTCAATATTGATTTTCTTGTTTTAAAATACTAATATAATATGTCAATCTAATTTGAAATTCTAATTCCTTTAAAATTTATGTAAACATCAAGTGAACAACTCAATTATTATTCTTTCACTAAATATAAAATCACACTAGATTAATAAACTTAGTTATGAAACCATTAATTCAAAAGCACATTCTCATATATAAAGATAAAGGTATGAGCATACATATGATACTCTTTCATAAAATTTATTTCATAAAATTTCAACAAATAACATGAGGATTAAAATTATGTAAATATAATATTTTATAATAAGAAATAGAGTCCATAATGATTTTAGCTATATTATATTCATGTTATCCTCATTCCTTCATAAAACAATATATAAAGATTTATCATTCACTCTTCTCATAAATTTTAGTTCTTACATAGGTGATGATGAAGCTATTGGAGTTGATGTTTGAACCCCATAGCTCTCAAAAATAACTTGCATCCAAAACAACTATCACAAAGAAAGAAGAAAGAAACTAATTTTAAATGCAACCTTGAGAATTATATTAATCCAAAAAATTATCTAAATGTGTTTCTAATTGATTACAATAATGAATCATTTGAATTCTTATGATAAGAAAAAAGGAATATTCGACCCTAGGCGACGATTAAATAACATTATGACAAGAACTCTCATCCTATGATTTGAGACAAAAAAAAATCATGATATAAGAATAAAACAACTTACTTTCCTAAGTTTATGTTAAGTATATAAAGTCAAAATGGTACCTAATTAATTAGGTTATTTTTCTATTTTACTCTAGTACCCCTTAAGTACAACTTAGAGAGAAGTTAAAAATCTAATGATAATGTATGGATGGATACATGGATGGTTCTTGGCTACAAGTCCTAATGAGGAACCCATGTGCAAACAAATAAATCTCTCATAATTGAAGAAAATTAGACAACCAAATGTAAAAACTCCTCTCCCAAAGAGAGAAAATAAAATAAATGCATACTAATAAAAAAAGGAAAGGAGGAATCTATATGATCCCCAATGACTAATTGTGTCACATAAGTAGAATGAATGTCCCCCCAATAGGGGATATTTAAGATGAGAACATGAATCTCCTCATAAAGATGTAGCTCATATGCCAATGATAAAATCTTAGAGATAAAACATGAACAAATATCTAGAAATAAAATTTCCCCCTTGAGAAGAAACAAATCCACTAGTGATTGGTGAATCCATTCTTATAAGATATAAGAATAGGGAATCCAAATCCAAATGTGTGTCTCTAAAAATTCCTCAAAGTCCAAATTATGAAATTAGGTGATACCAATCTAAAATCCTTTGAAGCGTGATGTATAACTAGATCCAAAGGTAATTATGAGGGGATAACTTGAAAATGATGGGGATATCATGGAAGAAGAGATGAATTTCCTCAAAATAATACGAGTGATCCCACAATAGTGGTTTACACTTTCTGGGAGATCCTGATTTTTGTTGAAATCACATATTTTTAGAAAATATAATGATTTAAGCCTTGAAAAGTTCCATTTAAAGGATTCCAATTGAAGAGGGTTTGATCAAACCACCTTAGATCAAACCTCCTTGGATAGAACTCCGCTAGTTTTAAACCATACCTATAACAGAGTCTCTTTTACACCTATCAAAATGCTGATAAAAATCCACTTTTGATTTACCTTTTGGGGGATCAAATGAATTTATTTAAAATTTATTTTTGTAATTATGTAGTCCTTATTATAAGCTTCCCAGAAAGTATAATTTTAAATAAATTTAATTTGATTATTATATTATTTTTATTTCTTGTGAATGTAGGCTTTTCACCGAAAATCAAGCTCTCTATTCTTCACATGTGAAAAAATAACAGATTATCAAAAAAAAAATTAAAAAATATCTATGCATTAGATACTGATGTCTTTGATCCAACAAAAATAAATAAATTGAATTTTGATGCATACAAAAAAAGTTATGTTTTAGACAACAAATCATGTCTAGATTATAACTGGTTTGACTTTGAAACGTAATGAAGAAAAATATATTCAATGAAATGCTATGAAATGAATTCCATGACTAGATATTGTAGTTACAAATCTAAATTCGAAAAAAATAGAATTTTATCCTTCATAGAAAAAAGTTATGTGCTAGCCAGTAACGCCACTCTTTAAAAATTGTGTTTACTGTTAAAAACTAGTTTTCGAAGGAGATGGAAAAAAAGTGCAATATGATTCCAATTTTTTTTAAAAATATATATTTAAAATCTAAAATAAAAATGTCGCAAATCACTAGTTTGCATCATCTTCAAATTCCTCATGGTTTAGCCGCTATAGGTTCCCGAAAGTGAAGATTTAATTAAAAAAAATCAGTTCAATGACTAGTTTGGCCAAAAATTATAAACTAGTATTGTGGGATCACCCATACTCCAAGTATACAAAGTGAGACTCCAAAAAAATGATGATATGTCTAATAGATTTGAATCCCAATTAGTTATGTCTTTAAGAGGATGAATGCCCTTTAATGCACTAAACAAATAGGAGCTATATACCAATCTCATCAGGAACAAAAGAATATGGAAATGCGATCTCAATAAGAGGGGGAGCAAGGAAACAAATATCTTAAATACTAAAACATGTAAGACCTTTGATATACTCAAGATCCTCTAAAATATCATTATTAAAGGGTGTGCTATTTGGATCATCAAGAGCTATGATATATTTATAATAGGATCAAATAAGAATGGAGAGATAGGAGGGTATCCATAGATCTCCCGAAGACTATTTCAAAATGTGTGGGGATAATTATTTTCTGATATGTAACACATATAGTGTCATGATACACATTAGAAAAAATCAATCCTATTATATGATTAACAAATATTACCCCACGTTGATCCACTCCCTAGTGTTTTTGGTTTAGATATGGGTCTATAGAGATAAGGTAAAATATTAATCCACCTAAGATGTGTTAGGATTTCATTTTTTCTAGGATACATAATTATCCTTTTGTAGGATTACCACAAAATGATGAATAAAAAATTGATTATAACTCCTCATATTGTAAAATCAAAGACCATTAACCTCAATTTATATAAAGTAGCTCAAATGCAATCATCTCATGCAACTAGAATATTTCCAGGTGCGAAGAAGTCCAAGAAATTGAATAAAACATAAATAACAATATGTTGAATCAAATTTACCTTGGGAATATTCTAGAAAAAGTTCGTAAATAAATCTAAAGAGGTATAATATACTTTTTTCAATGCCAAAAGAATAAAAAAATTAGAGTTACAAGAAAAATGTTTTGATCTTGAAAAAAAAAATATTATTCAAGTTTCATATATGATAAAATGTACTAGAAATAAAATTTGATCATGAGACCCTTACCACTAAAATCTAAAGAGAGCCAAATTTTTCATAAATATCTTATTTAAAAAAAAAAATAACTCTATTTTCCCAAGATATGAAAGAAAAATACCCCTTCAAGCATGATAGGAGGGGGTATGGTGGTACCATGGTGGCTAGAAATTGGTGGGCTAATAGATCTCCAATCAAGTGGCACTAGTTGTTGTGGGGATTTGGTGGTTCCAAGCAACAATTTGATGGTTGGATGTCATGGTGAAACCCTAGTGATAAGATGGTGGATTTTTGATAGAAATGATAGGCTATGGTGATGATAATTGGTTGTGATACCTCTCAGAGGTGAAAAAATTTCATGAAAATTTTAGCTCCCCGACCTTAGGAAAAACTAGAGGTTGGAGAAATAATACAAATACTTGCACAAATCACTGATAATAACCTTAAAATAGTGATAGAAAAAAGTGTCAATGAAAATTTTAAAATCATTGGAACTATTTTTTTCCAAAGAATTTTTATTATTGCTATAACTTTTAACCACTATATTTTTTTCATCTTTTAAATTCATACAAATCAATTGCATCAATGATGATAGGGTCTATGAATATATAAAACATTGTAAAATATGTATGGATTCATATGACCATGCATATTTTATACAATGTATATAGATTTTTTTCCTTGAATTTTAAGTCACCGCCCCCAAAAAAATAAAATTATGCTTGGATTTTAGTGTTTGAATAGGTGTTTCTAGAGTTTTTGGATGTTTTAGATGCAATGGTGACATGAATTTTTCTCCTAGGTGCTCCATTTTTTGTCTCAAGGTTGAATCTATCAATATATATATATATATGAAGTCACAAATCTAGAGCTTTATACCATGTTTAAGTTCATTCTTAAACCCCACATTTGTTATGAAACCTTGAGAATTGTGTTGATTTAAAAAATTATTTGAATATGCTTTAGATTGAATAGAATAATGAGTAAGGAATTATTTTGACGAGGAAAAAGAAAAAGAAACCCTACATGAGGATTAAATTAGATTATGACAAGTTTCCTCATCCTACACTTTGAGAAAAAATCTCATGAGCTAAGAATAAAAAAATACTTGCCTAAGTTTAGCTTAAGCAGATAAAGCAAAAAAGGGGCCTAATTGATTAATAATTAATTAATAAATTAGATGATTTTCCTATTTTAATCTAATAGAGGCCAATTTATTAGAGTGGATGATCTAATGAATTCTATTTTTTGAAAGAACATATTCATTCACAACTTGTATGCAACTTATCTTACAAGGAAACTAATCAACATTGAACATAGATATATGGAATATGAAACATGTTCTATTTGACACTCCATTGGATGTAATGTCCAATGACATGCATACATATTCTCAAGCATAAAATCAAGCTCATGTAGTTATCCTAATCAATTTATAGGTCATTGATAGATATGATTTAAGCCTTAGAATAATTATATTCATTTAATTCTCATTCATTTTGATTAATTCCTTGCATTATTTTTGAAAGAAATTATGAAAAATAGTCAACTATTATTTTTATAATAATTTATTGAGTATTTAATTTTAAACTACAAAATAAAGTAACTATTTAAATATCTTATCTGAGTTGTATTGGACCAAATAGGGGAAGATAATAACTTCATTTAGATACCTACAAGTTTAAACAATTAAAAATTTACGTATATGGTCACATGAATTTGCACTAAAACACTTTTAGTTATCTAGAGAATTATGTGTGTACTTGATGTTTATCATATTTTCAAACTATAGTAATTAAATACACTTATTAAAAAATGATAACGTATTCATAGTCTTATAAATAATAGAAATAAATAATTTCATTATTTTAATATTTCACTAAAAGATATAAACCTAATTACACGTATATGTATAGATACATTATCCTTTCTTTATAATTATAGATTTATCTTTATTAATAAGCAATATCAACTTATAAAAATATCTAATTGAGTCCAGATAAATACTATGTGAAATATTTTTACATCTATTATGAAAACTAAGTATTTCATTAATGGGAATAATTTTAATTCTTCTACAAAGACACAACCCCTCTAGGTTCTTCTATTAGGAACAATTTTCTCAAATGTAGACCCCTTTGAAGATCTAGAACTAAACTGACGGTGGTATTGTTTTTTCTATTGTATTTTAGGATGACATCTAGATTTATGACTTGGTGCAATTTAGCCCCAATCTCATATATGACTTTCCCCACTTTTAAAACTTCAATAATCATTTTAATAGTTGATGACATCCATGTTAGGGATGTCATTAGGTTAGAATATTTCCCTTTCCTCTATTTTTAATATTAATATGTGAGATGTTATCATTGACCTTATCATCATTTTAAAGGGTTTCTATTTGTGTCATTTTGTCCACCTTGATAAACTAGAGTGGTTTTTTTCTTATTCTAGGTTTTAAAGATTATATTCAAGGTATTTGACTCTATTGAACTTGTCTCCTAATATATTCTAATAGTCCAAAGTTTGGATAAAGTCTGAAACCCCTAAGGTTAACTTCATCTATTGAGTAGCTTCTTCTTCTAATATATTCTAATAGTCCAAACTTTGGATTAAGTATCAAACCCCTAAGGTCAACTTCATCTATTGAGTAGCTTTGTCTCCTAATAGATTCTAATAGTCCAAATTGGATTAAGTCTCGAACCCCTAAGGTCAAATTCATTTATTGAGTAGCTTGGAAAAATATAATTCTAAACCTTATATAAATTTAATTATGAATCAATCCTTCATATAATTCTAAAAATATTTCCCTTATATGAACTTAATTATGAATCAATCTCTCATATCTTATTGGAATTCCCTATTGTGTAGTAAACCTTCAATATTATTTTAGTATATTTTAGCTTATTAGGTCTTCTCAAGCTCTCTTTTGGATATTTTACTTAGTTGGGGGGTGCTACCACAATAATGGGTTACACTTTTTGGGACATCCTGATTTTTGCTAAAATCACATATTTTTAGAAAATATAATGATTTAAGCCTTAAAAAGGTTCCATTTTAAGGGTTTTAATTAAAGAGAGTTTGATCAAACCCACTTATATCAAACCCCCTTGGATAGAAAGCCGCTAGTTTTAAACCATGCCTATAATGGAGTCTCCTCTACACCTATCAAAATGCTGATAAAAAACCACTTTTGATTTACCTTTTAGGGGATCAAATTAATTAATTTAAAATTATTTTTTTATAAACATTTAGTCCTTATTATAAGATTCCCAAAAAGTATAATTTTAAATATATTTAATTTTATTATTATATTTATTTTTTATTTCTTGTGAATATAGGTTTTTCAATGAACATCGAGGTCTTTATTTCACACATACGGAAAAATAGGAAAAGAGAGAAAAAAAATTCTTAAAAATTCATGTACACTAGCTATTGATGTCCTTATTCCAACAAAAAAAGAGTTATGCAGTTGAAAGTATAATATATCCAAATTATAATTACTCTGAATTAGAAAATTAATTAAAAAATATATATGCAACAAAAGATTATGAAAAAATATCCATCCACTAGATAATGGTGTGAAAACACTCTATCTAAAAAATTAGAATTGTATGCTTTCTATAAAAAAAGTTATGCAACTGAAAGTAAGCATCAGTTTTTGAAAATGATGTTTAGTAAAAAAAACAAGTTAATAAAAACTACATAAAATAATTCACAATTTATTTTTTAATTTATTTTTAAAATATAATTAGATTTTCAACATAAAATATCACAAATCACTAGTTTGTTTCATCTTCAAAATTTTAATGGTTTAGCTTCTATAGGTGTACAGAAGTGAAGATCTGGTGAAAAATGTTGATTTCAATGTCAAGTTTGGTCAAAAAAGTATAACCCATTATTGTGGGATCACCCTGGGATTCTCGCTTCTCTCACCCCTTTATTAAAAAATTTGAACATCACCCTTCCTTATGTTTTCTCAAGACTATGGCAAGAAATAAATGTTAGGATATACAAAAGTGGGAAGGTTAATTAGGTGGGTGTGTTGGAGAAGGGTAAAAGCACAAAGTTGTGTCATATTTTCAATCACTATTTTAGCCAACAAAATAGTTTCAAGTGAAATTATTTCACCATAAATATTTTCAAGAAAAATAGTTTCACTCAAAACCATATGAAATCTAAGAGGAAAATATAGTTTCATGCAAAATAATTTCACTCAAAACCCTTAAATAATTATTTTTCAATAAAAAAATGGAATGAGATTTGATTTATGTGTTAAGTTTAATGTAACCCTTTGTATCAAGAGGGTTTTTTTCTCAAAATTATCTATGTGGCTACCTATGTGGTAGCTTAACCCCTCTTTTAAGGAAAATTAAAAATTATCTTCAACTCTAGATTTCTTAACTAGGGGTAATTTCATGAAAATCTAAAACAACTTTTTGTAAAGCCCAGATTCTAGAATCCAAGGATATTTTATTTTTGATATTTTATTAGTTTTATTTTGATTTTTTAAAATTTATTGTAATTAGGTTTTTATAATAAAATATGAGGTTGATTAGAAATATATGTGTGTATTTCAAAAGTTTGAAAATATACATTGTAGTAGAGAAGAGACTCCTCTCTAAAATGATTTAATTTGTTATTTTTTAATTATAAAAATAAGACAAAATTTGATGCCCCATGAAAAATATGACATTTTTATTAAGTTCTACTTAAAAAAATTGTTAAAAAATAAATATTCATCAAAAATTAATTATTTTCCATGCACTAGATTTTCAAGTAATTTATGTAGATAAAATATAAAAGAATTTGTTTTTTCTTTTTTTTTAAAAATTAGCGAAACATATATATCACTTCTAGGTGATCAAAGCTAAAAATTATAATTTTTTTAAATTTTTTAAAAATTATAAGCATAAACTACCTTAAAAAATTTACATTTCATTTATTTACATCATTTTAAAACTTAAAACATAGATATCACTTCTAGATGGTCAAAGTTAAAAAAATGTATTTTTGTTGACCATTCCTTTATAAAAGTGTGATAATAATACTTTTACCCATAATCTAAAATTTCATGTGGTGAATCTCCCTATTATGAGAGTCAATGATGTCAATCCCCTCCCCTGGAAGATAAACTAGTAATATCTCTACTAATTGGAGGATTTTAATCAATTTCATACCTCATTAGAATCTATAATTCCTTAATGAAAAGATACTCTCTAGACTTGCTTATACCACAAAATTTTATTCAAGTTTAATTTCAATGGGGTTGTAGAGGGGAACAAAAGGGACGCTAGAGGTGGGGAAAATAAAAAAGGATAGTAATGGTAATTTTGTGACAGACTATTTGGGGAGCTTGGGTTCGTAGTAGATTCATATGGTGTAAGGTGGATAATTTTGGCGACTTTAGTTAGTTAGTGGTATAAAGGTCTCTCGTCTATTCGTCAAAGGTGACTCTCTTAGTATCATAAAATTTCTTAATATTGTATATTATAGATAATTAAAATCATAATTAAGAATGGCTAGTTTATTCTCAATTTTCCTGTTGAAACCAAAATTGTTCATATTTATGGGGAGGATAACATAATGGTACATAAATTCATTAACAATGGGATTATAAGGTTGGAGGATCTTGAAAGTTAAAGGAATACTAGTGCCTTGGCCTAATAATATATAATTGTAACTTCTATGAGATGCAACCTCATGATTCCCATTTTATTCATATCTATGACTATCCAAATTACCCAAAAATATTTTCTCACTCATTTAATGCCAATTAATTTGGTGATTTTTGTAGCTAGTTGATGAGAGCTACATTGCCCAAAACACACAAAACACAAAAATAGATACCAACACAAAATATGTGAGACAAAAAATAACTCACTTTCAATTATTTCTAGAGAAATGAAATTACGGATTCAAAATTTACATGTTACAGCCTCATGTGCTTGATTCTTTACAACAAAATCAAATCTGAAAGAAAACTATTATTTGGAGCTACCTTCTAAAACCCCCACTAAACCCTTTTTATTTTACCCAATAACTTCCCTAGAATGTTCTAGAAATTTTGACTTTCCCTTTTGTTTTGGCACCAAAATTCCAACCGTTTGATTTTTGGCCCAGGAATTTTTTTTAATGAAATTCACTTTTTAGACGGGCGACTTCGTGGGGCCATAACTTTTGATTCAGGTGTCCGATTTTCTATTATTGCATATCATTGGAAAGTTCTCAAAGAGATCTACAGTACATGAACCCATCGTAGGTCGGGACAACCACTTTTTAAGATGTTTCGGGACCTCTAAAGTTTTATATTTGAATTTGAAGCTGCATTGGAGAAATTTATTGGGATGAAAAATTTAGTTTCTCCCAAACCATTTAGGGTATTGAGGTGATTCTTTCACGACTAGAATTTTTTTTCAAATCTGTTGCTTCAAGTACGAGCCCTTTTAGGCCAACTTACTACAAATAGTAAGTGATCATTTTTTACTATTTTTGACTCTTGACTATCTCATGCCCCTTAAGTTCATCATGGAACTCAAAACAACTAAATAAAATAAAGAAAACACTTTTTTGGGGTGATGCAAAATTTTCCTACACCATTGGATACTCCTGCATCAAACACACAGGGTGAAAAGTGACTATGTCACTTCTCAAGAGTTAGATTGAAACCAAGATGGTTAACCTCATCCTTAGACAACCATGATGAATCTTCAATAGGTCTTCCTCTCCATTTCACCAAGTACTCTGCATATTTCATGTTTTTCATGCTTCTACCCACACAACTATCCAAGATTTCTTCTATGTCTTCCTTCTCTAAAGTAGGTGCTAGAATTTTCCACTATTATTTTATCGTCCCCTCCTCTATATCACCTTCATGATACTCTATCAAATCAATAATTTTGAACATAGGAGAAATGTTTACTCCATTAGGAAACTCTACCTCATAAGCATTTCCTGAATCATGCTTCTTCAGGATCTTGCATGGTCCAAACTTCTTCATCTTTAACTTGTTGTATGTACCAACTAGAAACATTTCCTTTCACAAATGAACCATTACTTCATCTCCTACCCAGAACTCCTTATACCTCCTTTTCTAATATGCTTGAGCCTTATATTGTGAGTTCATCTTATTGATATGTTTATTCACCTCTTCGTGCAAATTCTTCAAGTGCTTAGCAAAATCTTCAGTCTCATCACTACTCTTCTCTCCCTTATCCATCTTTCTTAGTTCAAAAGCAGTTCTTGGACTACTCCCATACACAATCTGGAATGGTGATTTACCAGTGCTCTTATTGACATAATTATTATAAGAATTTTTTTCTTGTGGTATAATTAAATCCCATCCCTTAGGCTTATCCCCTACTAAACATCTTAGCAGGTTACCCAAAATCCTATTCACCACCTTTTTTTTTCCATCCGTCTGTGGATGGTGTACAAAATTGAACTTCAAAACTATCTTCAACTTCTTCCATAATGTGCTCCAGAAATAACCAACAAATTTGGTATCTCTATCTGAAACTATACTCTTTGGTAGACCATGTAGTCTCACCACCTCTCTAAAAAAAACTCTGCAATATGAACATCACTAGTCTTATGATGGGGAATGAAATGTGTCATATTTGGAAATCTATCCACAACCACAAATATGGAATCATGCCCTGTATGTGTACTTGGCAAGCCACGAAAAAAAACCATGCTAATATCCCCCCATGGCCTCTCAGGTATAGGTAATGGTTGATACAATTCAGTATTTTGACTTGTCCCTTTTGCCATTTGACATATTCTACAACTTTGTACAAAATTCTTCACATCTTGTTGTAACTATGGCCAATAATAATTCTCACTAACAAGAGAAATGGTCTTATCTTGATCGAAATATCCAGCCAATCCTCCACTATCCTTCTCCTTGATTATATTCACTCTCATAGAACTCCTTGGAATGCACAATTGGCTTCCTCTAAACAACATACCATCTTGGATTAAGAAATCCAACCATCTTGTCCTATCCAATGTAACAAGTTCCAAACAAGCCTTTCAAGCTTCTGCAAAGTCTGGATCTTTAGGATACAAACTCTTGAGTTCATTCAACCCAACAACCTCTATATTCATATCTATCAAAAAAAAAATTCTTCTACTTAAGGCATTTGCAACTCTGTTTGACCTTCCACTCCCGTGCTTCAAAAAAAAACTATAACTCTAAAAAAACTCAACCCATTTTAAGTTCCTTTAATTTAACTTTCCTTGACTATTGAGATATTGCAAAGCATGGTGATTAGTATATAAAACAAATTATTTTGGCAAAAAATAGTGTCTCCATTTCTTCAAAACTTGAACTATAGCATAAAAGTCCTGATCATAGACAAAATATTTCTTCTTAGCATCATTCAAATTCTCACTAAAATAGGAAAAAGGCTTACCTTCTTGACTCAAAACAACTCCTATGGTAGTACCACTAGCATCACAATCTACCTGAAAGACCTTATTGAAATATGGAAGTGCCAAAACAAGTTTCTCTATAACTTTCTTCTTCAACATATTAAATTTTTGGCTGCTCCTATAGTCCACTTAAACTCTTTTCTATCCCCTCTCATCACTTCAGTTAGAGGTGCACAAATACTACTAAAATCCTTAATAAAATTTCTATAAAAACTTGCTAGACCATGAAATTTTCTTACCTCTGTAACATTCCTCGGGGTAGGCCATTCAATGATAGCCCTCACCTTCTCTAGATCCATTTTAAGACCCTCTAGTGAGACAACAAATCCCAAATACACCAACTCTCTCTTCATAAAACTACATTTCTTCAAATTAATCAATAGATTCTCCTCCCTTAGCTTCTCAAAAACTCTTTAGATATGCATGAAGTGCTCCTCCAATGTCTTACTGAAATCAAAATATCTTCCAAATAAATAAATTTCCTAAAAATTCTTTCAATGCCTCATTCATAAGCTACATAAATGTGCTCAGTGCATTGGTTAGCCCAAAATCCTTGACTAACCACTCATACAAGGCCCCCTTGGTTTTAAAGGATGTCTTCCATTCATCTCCTTCTCTAATCCAGATTTGGCGATATTTGCTCTTCAAATCTATCTTCGTGAAGTACTCAGCTCCACTGAAACAATCCATAATGCCATCCATTCTTAGCAAGGGAAACCTATACTTCTTGATGGATCTAGAATCTGTACACATCCACCATTCACCATCCTTCTTTGGTTCTAGTATTGTAGGTACTACACATGGACTCAAACTCTCTCTGATCAATCCCTTCTGCAACAACTCTTGCACTTTTTTTTTCAACTCTTCACTTTATGTTGGAGTCATATGATGAGCTTCCTTATTCAACAAACTAGCTCTAGGAATCAAGTCCATTTGATGACTAATATTTCTTACTGGAGGAAAACCTTCAAGTTCGTTATCAGAGATAATAGCTTGAAACTCATTCAAAAAATTAGAAACCTCTACAGGTACCTCAATAGTATCTTCTTTGCCAACTCTAGGGATCAATGCATAACACATATCCTCATGCCTCATACCTTCCAAGAACTTTCTTCCATCAACCAAAAAAATTCTTGCATTACTGCATACCTTTTCTTCTACCTCTTTCAAGGGCTTCAACTTATGACGAACCCCATCCTTTGTCAAAGAATAGGTGTTGGCATGTCCATCATGTACTACTCACTGATCAAACTGGCACAGTCTACCTAACAACATATGACAAACATCTTGTTGAGCTTCTCTTTTGGTATTTGTCCTTGATGAAAATATTGTTTTTCAGATTGACATCTTTGTGGTTGATTATCAGTTGCACTATTTATATTCTATCTTGGCATTCTTACTTCGGCATTATGATGTTGGTTTTGATGGCACTGATATCTTGAATCCATGTGTAGATTACAAGGAATCTTGTTTATAGGATAATGTTTCAATGTTCAGGTGGTATCATTCTGGTTTGACATTTTGTGCTACTAGGCTATAGTGATCTACGAGTTTATGTGGTTTTGGCATATTCAAATTTCTAACAGCATGACATTGACAATGTTCTTGAACTACATCAGAGTTGTATTTTTTCTATTCAACCTCATTCTAGTAATGCTTTCAGTTAACTTGGTTTTTGGAATCTTCAAATAGTGTTGGTTTTTATTTTTAAGAAAATCCTATCCAGTTTCCTTAATCAATTGATATTGGCATGGAATTAGACCTTATCACATTTCAAAAGGCATTGGGTATATCGGGATTTTTGTCATGGCAAATAAAGGTCATATATGATATCGGTTCTAATGTTTGATAATTCGCTAGGCCTTAAGGCCGATAGTAGGTATGACGAAATTGGTGTCAAGTCACTTGGAAAGTGACTGACTTCGACCCTTAATTATTTAGTTTTGATGATTAAGGAATTCGACATGTTGTTAAGACAAGGAAATCATTGTAACGTTTTAATTATGGTGTTGGTTTATTGCATGGATGAAAGTGATTAAGTCAGATTGCATTTTCCATGGACTTGAAATTATCTTATGACTTGGAAAATCCATCGATTACCATGCTAAATGAAATTAGGTCATTCTTTTGTGCTTCTCTAGCTCGAGGGTTTGGAACCCTATCTTGGCCACCACCATAGAGATCTTCTCATAGTCGTTACTCAGTCTTTGTTGGCTTACTGCAACTCTTTGACAACAAATAGGGGCATCTGCAAGATCCTTGCCTTGGTTGATGTTTGTGTCAGCCACTTGTCTTTGGGTGAAGGCTCGAAATTGGAAGAAGCTTCATTGTTTTTGTCTTACAAACGGGCTGGTAAACTTCTCCATGACAGTCTCTCTCACACTCCTCAAGTATTCACCTCATCATCTAATTTTTGATGAACCATTACTTCTATTGACACAAAAATTGAAGACAAGTGCTTACTTCTTTATGAAAAATGGTCAAATGGATTTAATTTTTGTGGTTAGAAATGTTGCATTTCAGTTTTCTCACAATCTGATATTGATACCCCAATATTTTATCATATCATTTTTTGCTCCTACCTTAAGGGGTTGTGTTTTCTTTAGTGGTTAATCATACTTTCTACAAATCATTTCAGTGTTTCACTTGGATTCAGTGATAGTTGTTTTTGAGTGCACAAAAATGGGATTTCGGTTACATTGTTATTGCAGCAGTATTTGAGGGTATTGTGTACATGGAGTATATTTTTTTTAATGTTGTTTCAATTAGCATTTCCTGTGTAGGATCCTTGTGTGGATAGGGTTCAGTCTTCTTTCTAAAAATACATATTCCTTGAGCTCTTTGTTAGAAACAATCCTCCATGCTGAACATTTTCTCAAAATCACTGCAATATGGTTTGACTGAAAGTGGGTACTTTAAAATTTACCTCTGTTGATTTGAAACATGAGAAATGTAAGACCCCTTTGTTTTGCTCTTTTGATCGAACAGTGTTCTATTTGGTTAGGCCTTATTTTTTGTTAGTGCTTTAACCTTGGTACTTGGTATTTTATCCTGATGTTATTATTATGTCATGCTTTGGATTAGCATAGTGGATCACTGGATTAATGATGTTTATGCTTTCGATCATATTAATGATGTTAGATTCATCAGTTGGTAATATTGTATTGGTGAAGGGGACGAATCGCATCACTCGCTTGCGAGCGCCCTGCGATTCTGAGATTCCTATTCATGGTGTGTATTTTATGCTATTATATTATATGTTGTTGTTACTTGACTTGCAGGTTGACAGGTATAGGACATCGACTCCACCTGGTTTCACAGGTTGGAGTGTGTCCAATATCCAATGGTATTCAATTGGGAGATAGTAGCTAGGTTTCTGTGTCAAGCTGTCACCCTAGTCCTTGTATGTCGTCAGTTGTTTGTCAGGATGTGTTGCTTTGAATTTTGTGCCCTCTCTTCGTTATTTAATTGCAAGTTGGAAAAAGGAATTAAATAGGTTTTAGTATTTAAGTTGTTGATTGAATTTATTGGTTATTATGTGGAAAATGTTATTTAAAGTTATTAAGTTAATTTAATTTAATTAATAAAATAATTTAATCTTGGATTAGATTTATTTTATTGAATTAATTAAATTAATTAATTTGAGTTAAGCAAATTCATTTTGGAAATTATTGCATATTTGGTGAAATTGAAAATTGAATTGAAAGTCAATTTGAGTAATTTGGAATTAAAAAAAAAATTGAAAAATGAATTTAAAAGTCAAATTGAAAGTTTGAAATTTGAAAATTAAAGAAATTAGATATTTATCTTATTTTTTGTTTTGAAGAAGTTATGAGGGGGTTGTTGGATTTTTTTAGAGTTTTTTCATCCTTATGGTTGAATTTGGTTTTCAATTTTTGGATCTTGGAGTTTGGAGAAAAAGTTTGAAATTGAGGGAGGAAACATATTTCAATTTATGTGGGTTTTGTATTGGAGTTGTGAAGTTCGATGGAACTGAAGTGGGAAGTTGAGCACCGCCTAGATCTCCTCACAAAATTCTGGAATCAGGTTTCCTTCATTTATTAAATTAACTCTTTAGAATGGATTCACAATTTTAGCATGTTGTTCGAAGGCATTCAAAACCTCTTTTGAAAATAAATGATTTGTGCAATTTCATTTCTCATTCTGAATGATGATGTTGTTAAATCCATATGTATATATGTGTATATACATAAATAGTTATATATGTATATATTTTAATTATATTTTTGGGGCTATGATGTTAAAGTGGTTTTTAATTAAAAAAAAAAACCCCCCCCTGGTTATTGTTTTGAAATTTCGGATTTTAGCAAAAACCCGCAGGTCTATTGTCAAGAAAAAATTAAAAATTAAAATTATAAAAAAATAAAAATTTGGAAGTCGTTGGGGGCTCAACCCCCACCGCACCCCCATGGGAGGCGAGTGGGGGGAGCCACGCCCAGCGCAGCCCCCCATGGACCCCCCCCGCGATTGGCTGTGTTACCCAGTTGTCGCCGCCAGTAATGGCGGGCGGCTGTGTAACACAGCGCAGCCGCCGCCTCCTCCACCTCCGCCCACACTTACCATCACCGGCCAAGGGAACTCTGCCACCGGCCGAGGGAACTCCGTCGCCCCTTTAAACGCGCGGCCGCCTGGTTTCGCCGCCCCCTGCATAACACAAAACCATGGCCAGTGTAAACCACGGCCTATGGAAACCGTGGCTAGCCCAACCAACCCTATCCCGCGTGCGCGGCCCGAGGTAGCCACCCATGACTTTGGGTATGGCATGCCGCCCGAGGGAAGGCTATAAAATAATAGGAAATTAAAAATGAAATTAGTATATATAATAATAATATTTTATATATTGTTATTATAATATTAAAATATTATATTTATATATATTATGTTTTTATATAATTTTGTATATTATAGTGGTTGATTTAAAAATATGTTTAGTAGAGAATATTATTTTAATATATGTTTATATATTAAAATGGATGAGAAAATAACTAGCATATTTTAATGGAAAGATTTCAAAGTAAAATGTTATAGTGGAGATTATAAATGTTAAAAAGTTTGAGTTGATTAATGTCATGTTTTAATTGGAATTGAGAAAATTGTAGATCAATATGTTATAGCCAAAAATAAGGGATTTATTTTATGATGTCATATTTTGTTTGAACAAATATTGGAATTATAAGTAAGGTAGTTAATGGCAAAATTATTGATCCTTTTAAAACAATATGTGTTGTATTATAGAAGTAGACATTCATTTAACATTATTTTAAATGCAATTAGAGAAGAGAATGTTGGTTTAAATTTTATACCTTGTCTGGAAGAGACGTTGAATTAGTTGGTTGTGCAATAAATTATTCAATGGAATGGATCTAATATGTCCAAAATTAGTTTATTTCCATGCGCAATTGCCTTATGTGTTTATTCCTCAGTGTGCATGTTTGGGGAAGTGGGTTAAGTGGCTTAATTATGTAAGTCTTCCAGATGTCATTTTTTTGCTATGTGCATTGTCGTGTCACGTTTGTACCCCCTTGGTTGAGGAGCGGATTATGGGATCCGTGTCTCCTTGTAAGGAGTGGATTTTGTAATGTGTGCCTCCTTGTCGGGAGCAGTCAGGAGCAATTTTGTATTATTGTTACCTCTAGTGTTTGGAGTGGTTTTATCTTTGTCGCCTCTTGAGAAAGGAGTGGGCTTGTTATCCTGTTTGTTGCACCTTGGTACCATTTTTGTTTTGTTGGTGTGTGTATGTTGTTGATTAGAAGAGTGGCTTGTAATGGGGGCCGATGCATGAAGTGGTGCCAGGGTAACTCGTTATAAGTGGTTTAATCAAGTGATAATTAAATGCAACACTTAGAAGCTTAGGACTAACTTCACACAAAAAATGATATTAATGCCTCACTCATGGACCCAAGTGCTCGGTTAGGTTTGGGATGGGTGGGAAGGCTGGTAACGGAAAAGTCATCTATCTTGTCTATACAAAAAGTATTTGGTTCCGCATTAGTAAGTATGAGGGTCGGGGATCGGTAGGGGCCACCATCCGATGATCCACCGTGGGTAACTCATGATGAGCTATGTGATGACACTCTGTCTAGGACAACAATTGGATTTTGATTTTGTACTAGTATGTATGAGGGTCAGGGATCGGACTAGGCCACCATCCGATGATCCGCTGTGGGTAACTCATGATGAGCTATGCGATGACACTCTATCTAGGACAATAGTTGGGTTATGATTTCGTACTAGTATGTATGAGGGTTGGGGATCGGACTGGGCCACCATCTGACAATCCACCATGGGTAACTCATGATGAGCTATGTGATGGCACTTTGTGTGACCATAGTTGGTCCTTGTTTATTGTGGGTATGGTTTCTGTAACATACCTGATGTGACCTTGGTTGGATTCGATTATTATGTGTATAGTTCTTTTAACATACTTGTTCTGCTTTATTTCTGGAAGCAATGTGACCATGTAGAGTTGCACTTATGTTGTACTTTTGTTGTACTTGCATGGTATCTAAGTTGTACTTGGTCCAATTTATGTTAGCCTATGTCTAGAGGTAGATGGTCTTGACTAGGATTCCTGATTACCATCTCCTAGCATGGGGGGTGGGCCTTTGGGTTCCACTTGGTTGGGTGGCATGCACCTAAATCCATTGGGTTCTTTCTTCATTTTCGTGTGGATGAAACTTCCAGTTGGAGAGCTCATTGGTTTCAGTATCAATTCATGCTTTATTTCGTTTCAGTTATCTTGTATTTTTTTTACCCCTCAATTGTTATCAAGGTGGAAAGTTGTAACTGTAACCTTATTTATTGGACTTGCCTCATTCAGGGAATGAGAGTTGTAATTGTAATATTTAATTATGGATAAATGAGTTTGAAAGTTATCTATTATGTTTGGATGTAGCTTATCTTGTATGGAATGTATGCGTACTTATTATCTCGAGTAGATAAGTGTTATGGTTTATATTGTTGTTGTTGTTGTTGTGGGTTTTATGTTATCTCAGTCTCGTAACCTTAGGGGATGTTTGCATTGGGAAGCGAACTTGTATATTAATTGTACTTAAATTTTTTTTAAAAAATAGCATGTTTAAGTAGTTGTTTGCAACATCCTTTAGGGTTGCGTGGTGGGGCGTTACAAGAAAATAATTTACTATGTTGTAATTTCTTGAGATGTAATGAAGAAATATATGTAAGAAGAAAAATAGAGTGAGATGAGTTTTTTTTTAGATTTATGAAAAATAGAGAGAAAGTGTTAACTGTTTTTCAGAACTATGAGAAATGACTGTGAAATATAGTTAAAACCAGTGTGAGTACATCATATCCATTGTATTGGATAAATGTTGAGTTTTGAGATTGAAAATCTGGAATATATGTTCAATATCAAGTTGTCTTAAGACTTGATAATGGCTGGAATTCTGAAGGTTCATTCTTGAACCTTGAGGATTTTAGGAATTGTCCATCAAGAGGCTCTTGAGAGAAAAGAGAGAAACAAAGAGATCCTCTATATCATTGTATGTCTTACTGAAAACAAAAAAGGGGTTGGTGCTCCTTGAGTTGGTGCTCAGAAATCAACCTATAAGGCATTGTTAAAAGTGGTCATTAAAATAAAAGCCTAGAAAGGTAGCGGTTTAGGAGTGGTTTTTCTACCCCAAGAGGGTTTTCCACTCGACATATCTTGTGTCATTTTTCTTATCTTTGGTTCATCTAATTCATTGCATGAATGCTTTAACATGCTATGTTTCACTATCATACTTCTCATTTCAGTTATATGTGATTGCATTCAATACATGAATGAGTTTATCATTGATAAATGAGAGCATAAATTTGTTTTATTTCAGTTTTAGTAAAATTTGTCAAAACAGTTAATGACACTGATTCACCACCCCCCTTCTCAGTGTCTTTTTCACTCCAACAATTGGTATTAGAGTGTAGGGTTCTCTGATAGGTCTATCCAACCTAGGATTGATTCTGGCCTTGGAGTCGGTTCAAAATGTCTCAAGCTCATGAAGGCACATCCATGACTAGAGCTCCATTATTTGATGGAACTAATTATGTATTCTAGAAAATCAGAATGGGGACTTATTTAACTTCTATTGACCTCGATGTGTGGAGCATAGTGTTAACAGGGTACACTATACCAACTACTTTGCCCACGACTTTTCATGAGAATAAAAGATATGAAACTAATGCAAGATAAAAAAATGCTCTCATGTATGCTTTGAATAAAGATGTCTTTATCAAAGTCATGCACTACGGCTCTGCTAGGGATATCTAGATTAAACTTGAAACTATCTATCAAGGAAACAAAAAAGTTAAACAGTCAAAAGTCCTCACTCTAAAACACCAGTTTGAAGAAATAAAAATGAGGGACGATGAAAAAGTAGTTGATTACTTTTTGAGAGTTGATGAAATTGTTAATGCTATGAAGGGTCTGGGAGAAGAAGTAAAATAATTTGATGTTGTAACTAAGGTCATTAGAACCTTACCAACAAAATTTGAAGCTAAAGTCTCTACTCTAGAAGAGAAGAAACACTTTGACCGGCTTACCCTAGATAGCCTACAAGGCACTCTGACTGCCTATGAAATAAGAATCAATAAAAAAAAATTCCTCTGCAAAAGAAACTACCTTTAATACTGAAAGGAAAGAAAAAGATGAGGCTACTGAATCAGAATTTTCTAATTCCAAAGAATCCCACTTTGTTTGAAAGCTCAAAAAGGGATCTGGAAAATGTAAGGGAAAACTTCCCTTCAAATGTTTTAACTGTGGTAAAATAGGCCACTTTTCTACAAAGTGCCCCTATGGTGATCTGAATAGTGACAATGAGAAATCTGAAAAACTGCCTAAGAAAATGGCCTATAGACCTAAACACAAATTCAACTTCAAAAAGAAGAAGAGTTTGTTCAACAAAAATGAAACAGACATTGAATCTAATGATTCTTTAGATGAAGAAGAAGAAAACCTATTCATGGCTGAAATCATTTAGCAAGAAGATACTAACAGAAATGATGCTGAAGTTGGCCAAGTGGATCTTGAAGGTGAACTAAAATGTGCATTAAAGGAGCTAAGAAAACTTAAAAAACAAATGTGTTCTCAAGAACAAAATTCTGCTCAAGATCTTGCACAAGAGCAACTCACAAATCAAGAGATAATCTCCTTGAAGACTCGACTTGAAGAAGCCAAGAGAGTTGAGGATTGTCTTTGTAATGGCTTAAATCATAAAGATCAAGAAATTCAAAAACTTGAACATGAAATTGTTGATCTTAGGAAGACCATTGAGAAGTATGAGAGTACTCTAAAACCGAATGACATGCTCAGTAAGCAAAAAATGAACAAGGACAAAATAGGTATTGGATTCATGAAGGGTGAATGTTCAAATGATAGTGCAAAGGATAATATTGTTACTAGAAACAAATGTTCTGAATCTAATCATCATGATTCTGATAAGGATCATGTTCATCCTTTTAGGAATAAAAGAATATCATATAATTCTCACCCTTTCTTTTATGGGTACTGTTATTTCTGCAACAGATTTGACCATAAAGTGAGATCTTGTAGGTTTATGAATCCTAGAACATCTAGATTTGGTCATAGGAAAAATATTGTCTTTGCTAGATAGGTTAGATGCTTCAAATGCATTTCTATGGGTCATTCTGCTAAGCAATGCAAAGCTAATCTGCAACATAAACAACAAAAAACCAAAAAGGTTTGGAAACCTAAAATTATCAACAACATAGAACAAACTATGTTAGTTCAAATAGCTTTCCATTCCAAGAAAAAGGACTTACGGGTCCTAGATAGTGGCTGTTCAAACCACATGACTGGTGACAAAGAAAAATTCACTAATCTTGAAGATTATGTAGGTGGATATGTGAAGTTTGGAGATAATTCAGGTATACAAATCAAAGGTAGAGGGTCACTTCTTTTGAACGAGGACACTCCTATATACAATGTGTATTACGTAGAAGGTTTAAAGCACAATCTTCTAAGTGTCAGTCAAATCTATGACAGTGGCTATAATGTCTTGTTCACTTCACAGGGATGTGAGATTAAAAATAAGCTTGGAAAGGCTATTGTTGCTGGAAGAAGGACTAAGGGAAATGTTTACAATCTTCTTGACACATATGGAAATGAAAACAATCAAGGTATGTGTTTAATGAATCAAGTTGAAGAAAGTTGGTTGTGGCACAAGAGACTAGGTCACATTAACTTTGACAATATGGTTAGGATCAGAAAAAATTAGAATGTAAGAGGTCTGCCTATTTTAAGAAAACCTAAAAATGCAATTTGTAAAGAATGTCTCAAAGGAAAGCACACAAAGGTAAGCTTTAAATCTAAAGACAATTCTTCTACTAAGCCTCTGCAACTTGTTCATATAGACTTATGTGGTCCTACAAGGACTAGATCTATCAATGGTGAGAAATATTTCATGCTATTTGTTGATGACTACTCGCGTATGGTATGGGTTACTTTTCTCAAGCATAAATCTAAAGCTTTTGAACACTTTAAAGTCTTTAGAAAAATGGTTGAAAGGGAGTCAGATTTAAAATTGAAATTTATAAGATCTGAAAAAGGTGGGAATTCACCTCACAAGAATTCATTGACTATTGTGAAAGACATGGCATAAAAAGATAATATGTTGTTGCTAGAACACCTCAACAGAATGGATTTGTTGAGAGAAAGAACATAACTGTAAAAGAGATGGCAAGGACTATGTTGGATGAAGCAAAACTGCCAAACATGTACGAAAAAGAAGTTGTTCATATAGATGTCTATATCTTGAATAGAGTACAAATCAGAGTGAAATCCAATTTCACTCCATATGAACTGTGGTATGCTAAATCTATGTCAATTAAATATTTTAGAATATTTGGCTGTAAATATTTTTTCAAGAGAGATGATGATAACTTAGGCAGATTTCAATCTAAGTTTGATGAAGGTATCCTCTTAGGATACTCTACTCATAGAAAAGCCTATAAATTCTTTAACAATAGGCTCAATAAGATTATTGAATCTATCAATGTTGAATTTGATGAAAATATACTTTTAGATGTTGAACCTATGTAGGATGATGAGGAAGAAGACTTTGAACTTGAAATAAATTCAGAAGGCTTTGAAATAGAAAAGCCTAAAGTAAAATTAGCAAGTCCTATACTAGCTAAAGCAAATTCTAAAAATGCTGAAACAAGTCCTGAAAAATGTGTAACAAAAACACCTTCAAAATCTCTTGCTAGAAACCATCCTAAAGATTTGATTATTGGAGATAAATCTGCAGGATTTCAAACAAGAAGAAGAACTATTAGCTTTGATGAAAAAGCTCACATAGTTGAGCTTATTGCTTTCTATTTAATTACATAGTTTGAGCCCAAATTTTTTGATGAAGCCTTAATTGATGAATGTTGGCTTAATGCAATGAAGGAAGAAATTGAGAAAAATTTAGAAAAATCATACTTGGGAGTTAGTCCTAAGACCAGATGAAAAAAATGTCATAGGGGGAAAATGGATATTCAGAAACAAACATGATGAAAATGGCCATGTTGTTCGCAACAAGGCTAGGAATGTCTACAAAGGATATGCTCAGCAAGAAGGTACTGACTTTGGTGAAACCTTTGCACCTATAGCTAGACTTGAATCTATTAGAATATTCTTGGCTTATTCTATTTTCAAGAACTTTACTGTATATCAAATGGATGTCAAAACTGCTTTTTTGAATGGTTTTTTGGATGAAGAAGTTTATATAGAACAACCTGAAGGGTTCATTTGCAAAAACAAGCCTAATCATGTTTACAGGCTAAAAAAGGGTTTATATGGCCTAAAACAAGCTCCTAGAGCTTGGTACTCTAGATTGGACAGTCATTTAATTTCAAAACATTTTATTAGAGGTGTAGACAACAATCTTTATGCTAAGATTGAAGGATTTGATATTCTGGTTGTTGAAATCTATGTTGATGATACTATCTTTGGCTGCAACAATATTGCTTTGAGTAAAAAATTCTCACAAATTATGGAATCTGAGTTTGAAATGTCAATTTTGGGAGAACTAACCTTCTTCTTAGGTCTTCAAATCTCTCAACTTGAAACTAGTATTTTTTTCTCTCAAACAAAATATGCAATAGAGATGCTAAAGAAATTTCAAATGGATGAATGTCATCTAGTTAGCACTCCAATGGTTATCAGCTACAAACTCAACAAGGTTGATGATTCTCCTACTGTAAATCCAACTGAGTATAGGTCAATGATAGGCAACCCATTATATCTAATAGCCTCTAAACCTAACATAATGCAGGCAGTTTGCATGGTTGCAATATTTCAGTCATCTCCTAAGGAATCTCAGATTAATGTTGTTAGAAGGATTCTTAAATATGTTTAGGGAACTCTTGATTATGGACTCTGGTATCCTAGAAGCAATGATTTTTCATTAATTGCATATATTGATGTTGACTAGGCTGGTTGTCTAGATGATAGGAAAAGCACCAATGGTGCTGCTTTCTTTCTTGGTGATCGTTTAGTGGCATTGCACAACAAAAAACAAGAATTTGTTTCACTCTCCACTGCTGAAGCAAAATATATAGCTGTCACCTTTTGTTGTACTCAATAGATGTCACAAACTCTATCTAACATGGGTATTGAAATTCGTAAACCTGTTTCTATTTTGTGTGATAATACTAGTGTAATTAATATCTCCAAAAATCATGTTATGCATTCTCTCACTAAACACATTGCTATTAAATTTCACTTTCTTTGTGAAAAGGTGTTGGCTAATGAGGTTTTTGTGCAATATGTTCCAACACAAGCACAGGTAGCTGAAATATTTACTAAGCCTTTGGCTAAAGAGGTATTTGAAAGACTTTTGTCTAGATTGGGAGTTGTCTCTCAATCTTTGCTATCTTAATACTCTATCTTGGTGATAGGGGGAGCTAGTCAGCTCTCTTTGTAGCTCATACTTTGCTGCTCAATTGCTATATCTGCAGCTTCATGGAATTTCACCATTGTCTTCCCTTTATTCTTATGCCAAAAAGGGGGAGAATTATGATCTCTTGGTTCTGGTTCAGTATTTCAGTTTGGTGGCTTAGTTTTTTCCATCAAGGACAAAGGGGGAGTTTCTTGAGCTTCTCTTTTGGTATTTGTCCTTGATGACAATATTGTGTTTCAGATTGACATCTTTGTGGTTGATTATCAGTTGCACTATTTATATTATGTCTTGGAATTCTTACTTTGACATTATGATGTTGGTTTTGATGGTACTGATCTCTTGACTCCACGTACAGATTACAAGGAATCTTGTTTACAGGATAATCTTTCCATTTTCAAGTGGCATAATTCTAGTTTGACATTTTGTGCTACTGGACTACAGTGATCTATGGGATTATGTGCTTTTGGCATGTTCAGATTTCTAACATCATGACATTGACAATGTTCTTGAACTACATCAGAGTTGTATTTTTTCTACTCAACTTCATTTTGGTAATGCTTTCAGTTAACTTGGTTATTGGAATCTTCAAATAGTGTTGGTTTTTTATTTTTAAGAAAACCCTATCGGGTTTCCTTAATCAATTGATATTGGCATGGAATTAGACCTTATTAAATTTCAAAAGGCATTGGGTATATCGGGCTTTATGTCATGGAAAATAAAGGTCATATATGATATTAGGTCTAATGTTTGATAATTCAATAGGCCTTAAGGCTAATAGCAGGTATGAGGAAATTGGTGTCAAGTCACTTGGAAAGTGACTAACTTTAACCCTTAATTATTTTGTCTTGATGATTAAGGAATTCAGCATGTTGTTAAGACAAGGAAATCATTGTAATGTTTTAATTATGGTGTCGGTTTATTGCATGGATGAAAGTGATTAAGTCCAGATTGCATTTTCCATGGACTTGAAATGATCTTATGACTTAGAAAAGTTATCGATTACATTCCTAAATGAAATTAGGTCATTCTTTTATGCTTCTCTAGCTTGAGGGTTTGGAACCCTATCTTGGTCGCCACCATAGAGATCTTCTCACAGTCGTTACTCAGTCTTTTTTGGCTTACTGCAACTCTTTGACAATGAATGAGGGCATCTACAAGATCCTTTCCTTGTCCGATGTTTGTGTCAACCACTTGTCTTTGGGTGAAGGCTCGAAATTGGAAGAAGCTTCATTATTATTGTCTTACAACCGTGTTGGTCAACTTCTCCATAATAGTCTCTCTCGCACTCCTCAGGTATTCACCTCACCATCTGATTTTTGATGAACCCTTACTTCTATAGGCACAAAAATTGAAGACAAGTGCTTGCTTCTTTATGAAAAATGGTCAAATGGGTTTAATTTTTGTGGTCAAAAATGTTGCATTTCAGTTTTCTCATAATATGATATTGATACCCCGATATTTTATCATATCATTTTATGCTCCAACCTTAAGGGGTTGTGTTTTCTTTAGTGGGTAGTCATGCTTTCTGCAAATCATTTCAGTGTTTCACTTGGATTCAGTGATAGTTGCTTTTGAGTTCACAAAAATGGGGTTTCGGTTACATTGTTGTTGCAATAGTATTTGAGGGTATTGTGTACAAGGAATATTTTTGTTTTTAATGTTGTTTCAGTTAGCATTGCCTATGTAGGATCCTTGTGTGGATAGGGTTCAGTCTTCTTTCTAAAAATGCATATTCCTTGAGCTCTTTGTCAGAAGCAATCCTCCACGCTGAACATTTTCTCAAAATCACTGCAATACCTCAAAATATGGTTTGACTAAAAGTGGGTACTTTAAAATTTACCTCTATTGTTTTGAAACATGAGAAAATAAGTTACTATGTTGTAATTTCTTGATATGTAATGAAGAAATATATGTAAGAATAAAAATAGAGTGAGATGATTTTTTTGAGATTTATGAAAAAAAAAGAGAAAGTGTTAACTGTTTTTCAGAACTATGAGAAATGACTGTGAAATATAGTAAAAACCAATGTGAGTAAATCACAACCATTGTATTGGAGAAATGTTGAGTTTTGAGATTGAAAATCTGGAATATATGTTCAATATCAAGTTTTCTTAAGACTTGATAATGCCTAGAATTCTTAAGGTTCATTCTTGAACCTTGAGGATTTTAGGCATTGTCTGTCAAGAGGCTCTTGAGAGAAAAGAGAGAAACATAGAGATCCTCTGTATCATTGTATGTCTTATTGAAAAATAGAAAAGAGGTTGTTTCTCCTTGAAATTGGTGTTTCAAACTGAGGGGTTGGTGCTCCTTGAGTTGGTGCTCAGAAATCATCCTATAAGGGATTGTTAAAAGTGGTTATTAAAATAAAACCCTAGAAAGGCAACAGTTTAGGAGTGGTTTTTCTACCCCGGGAGGGTTTTCCACTCAGAATATCTTGTGTCATTTTGCTTATCTGTGGTTCATTTTATTCAATGCATGAATTCTTTAATTTGATTTTTTTCACTATCATACTTCTTATTTCATTTATATGTGATTGCATTCAATACATGAATGAGTTTATCATTGATAAATGAGAGCATAAATCTGTTTTATTTCAGTTTTATTAAAATTTGTCAAAATAGTTAATGACACTGATTCACCACCCCCTCTCAGTGTATTTTTCACTCCAACACATCCATAGGAATAATATCACACAATATCTCATCATGGTAATTTCCAATCTTGAACTTTCCTAGATATTGTTCATTTACCAAGGCTTTATGGTCCAATAACCAAGCAATCTGGTATGGGTTTGAATGCCTTCTTCTCTCCAACCTCCACTTACTAACCATTTCTTATGAAACAATGTTTTTAGTACTACCTCCATCAATAATAACATTGCAAACATTACCTTCACACTTACATATGGTGTGAAACAAATTCTTCCTTTGAGTTGGTTCCTTCTCCTCATTCAGCAAGGCCCTTCTAGTAACAAGAACCTCTCCTCTTTCTACATCCTCAGAATGTGAAGACTCAATAGATGTCTTCATCTACATGTGCAACTCATGCATTACCCTCAGGTCTTCTATTTTTCCTTCCTTGATGTTGAGGATACTCGTAGGCTCTATTTCCTTCTTCTCTGCATTGGAAATAGGTTCCATGAAAGTCTCCTCTTCTTGGTCCTCATCCAAATCTTCCTCTTCCTCTTTGGTCTCCATTATTCTAATCATGAGGATGGTAGGTGTTATCTCCTCTTTTGTTCTAGCTACTATTGGTGCCTTCACCCTTATTTTGGTCTTCATTTCGACCTCCATATGATCGTCCACCGGTCTTTCTTCCATAGCCTCCACCTCATTGTTTGTTCTTGACCCTCTTGTTCAGTTGTTCTTCAACCTTTAGAGAAAACTAATAAGCATCCTCAATGGTGGTCATTCTTACCAGTTCCAATTCTTCCTGTATGCTTGGATTTAACCCATTAATATAATAGACAACTTTCTCTTTATTCACCTTAGAATGTCCTATCTGAATTAGGACCTTGTGAAATTCCTTTGTGTATCCTTTCATTTTCCTTGTTCCTCACCTCAAGCTTTGCATATTCTTGAGCAGATCTAATTCATAATTGACTGGAATAAATTGTTTCTTCAATTTTGACACCATTCTATCCCATCTTGAAATTTTTTCCCTTGACTTCCTCTTTCTAACTAGACACCTCTTTCCACCATATACTGGTGTTCCCTTTCAATTTTCTCTTTGTAAACCTCACTCTATGAGGATCTTCAATCTCCTCAAACTCAAAAAATTCCTCCATTTCATTGATCCAATTGATCAAATTCTTTAGGATTCAAACTTCCACTGAAAGTTGAAGCATCCATTTTAGGTCTCTTCCCAATGCTTGAGATCACTTGCAACAATCTTATTTCTCTAGGATCCATTAGATCCTACTCTTCCTCTTCTATTTCCTCCTCTATTTCATCTTCACTATCATCTATGTCTCATTGCACATGTCTTCTTCGAACCTCTTGCTGCAAGGTTTCTAATTGCCTTCTAAGGGATCTGATTTCATCTCGAGGTGGATCCCTTCCTCCACCACCTCGACATCTACCTCTGCCATGTTGGGCAAGTATTAGAGGCATCTTGAACTCAACCCACACTCACAGGTCCTACTGCAACTACCTCATGTTCGGTGCTCTGTTACACGCTCAGGAACTCTTGCTATGATACCACTTGATGAGGTCTACACTGCCCAAACCACATAAAACACAACAATAGATACCAACACAGAAGATGAGAGACATAAAATAACCCACTTTCAATTATTTCAAAAAAAATGAAATTACAAATTCAAAACTTACATGCTACAGCCTCATGGGCTTGACTCATTACAACAAAATCAAATATAAAAGAAAACTATTATTTGGAACCACAATCTTCCCTAATGGAGCCACCTTCTACAACCCCCACTAAAACCTTTTTATTTTACCCAATAACCACCCTAGAATGTTCTAGAAAGTTTAACTTACCCTTTTTCTTTGGCACTAAAAGTCTCATCATCTGATTTCTGGTCTAGGAAGAAATTTTAATGAAATTTACTTTTTAGAGGGGCAACTTTGTGGGGCCATAACTTTTGATCCAGGTGTCTAATTTTCTATTATTTCATATGGTTGGAAACCACTCGAAGAGAGCTACAACACTCTAACCCACCATAGGTCGTTTCGACCACCTTTTAAGTTGTTTCGGGGCCTCTAAAGTTTTATATTTGAATTTGAAGCCGCTTTGGAGAAATTTCCCGAGACCAAAAAAAACTTTAATTTCTCCCAAACTATTCAAGGTATTGTGGTGATTGTTTCATGACCAAAAACAAATTCAGCTCTACTCCTTTAGGTAAAATTTCTAGGTTCGTACAAGCCCTTTTAGGCCAACTTACTAAAAATAGTAAGTGGTAGTAAGTTGGCCATTTTTTGCTATTTTTTACTCCCGACTATCTCATGCCCCTTAACTACCATCATGGAACTCAGAACAACTAAAGAAAATAAAGAAAAAAAAATTGGTGATGGAAGATTTCCCTACACTATTGGATGCTCCTACGTCACTGGCTCATAGGGATTTAATATTATTATCTTTTATTTTACTATCCACTATTTTAATATAGTTTTTTATTTCCCTTCATTGCATGTCATCATCATATGTTTTTAGAGATATATAATAAATTCCATTTATTGGGGTGTGTGCACCAATCTATGACACAAAAAAGGTGCCACATTGTTGAAAAAATGTGAAATTAACCATTTTGTGCTCGCCAAATGAAAATTTACTTTAAAAAGAATATGTCATTTTTCACCTCATTTTTTTTGCAACCCATGACCCTAGCTCCCATTTTCTGCTCTTCCAACTCATGCTTGCCAAAAGGAGATCAAAATTTTCTGGCAATTCTTCATGAGGATGCTGCCAAGATGTCAAAGATTTGAAGAGACCGAAGAGGTATGTATTTCTATTGTTTTAATTTAAAATTTGAATTAGAATGTACATTGAAATAGTTTTTTCTAAAAAACTTTGTTTTAATTTCTAGGAAATTAATCTCCACCTCCAAAAAATTGACAATTGACAATCACCCCCTCACAAAGAGCCTCCCAAACATGAACCTCAAAACCCTCCACCAATTTGTAGGAATCCAAAAGGAACCAAAGAAAATATCTTAAATCAAATTGAAAAAAACAAAAGAGAGATTGAACAATTGATTGGAAGATTAATTGAGCATGTTGAAACCCATCCTTATAGGAGAGGGATTGCTAAATTGTTGAAGTCAATTGTATCACATGTAGGAGAAATGAGAGAAAATAAATTTTTGGTCAAATAAGAGGGATGAATTAAAATAATTTTATAATAGTGGTCTTTCATATGCAGATGTGAAAAAATTAAAAATTAGAAAAGCTGACTTCCGTGCCCTTTTTATAGAGCCAAGAACCAACACACCTTTATCACATGCATGTAGGAGGTTCCCCATCCATTGGTGCCACCATGAAAATAAAAAATAAGTTTTGGGAGTGGTGGTGGATGGTTTTTGACCAATCTCCATGCAATAACTATGAGGTACCATAATATTTTTTGAGGAAACTCTATTGTGAGTTTTTCCTCAATAAAGTGCCAAATTATTTTGACATTTTAGACTTTCAAGGTAGAGGTGGGGGCTCCACACATGATAGACCGAGTGAATGATGTAATCTATAGTTGGAATTGAGACCCTTGGTTAAACCGATGGTGGAGTATGCTGTTGTTCCTTTTGTTGTGAAGGATAGTTTTGAGGTGGACATGATGGAGTCGATTAACTTGCTCACTCAGAGCATTGTACAATGTGTGAGGCCTCTAGTAGAGCCTGATGTGGATGAGACTTCTAGGCACAGAGTTTTACCCCACCATTATCACTATTGTGGTGTTGTTTGCACATATGATTATCAGAGTTCTTGAGATGCAACTACATAACCTACATCACTTGTAGAGCAGATGGTTATGATATGTGCACCATTCCTATAGACCCTTTTTTTTTTCGACATTGAGTCCACAAGTATGCAACTAGTATTAAAGAAATAATAATTGCATGTGAAAAGTTGAATGTTATTTGAATTATTGTATCATAACATGCTTTGGATGTCAAACAATTTGTTGGTGGACCTTTGATCTCCACATCTTTTGATTCATGGCATCAAACAAATTTCACTCAGGTAACCTTTATTCATTAATGGTGTTGTAAAACAATGTTAGCTAGTTTGGGTAAGTTTGCATGTACAAATCTAAAAAAATAATGAGAATCACAAACATTGGAGGAACATGAAGTGGAGAATGAATGAGACTAATTTGTGCAATTAATAAATTAAAAGCTTGGAGTTGAAATTATTTCTTATTTTCCATCCCAATTTTATATTATATAGTTTGATAACTTTTGAATGATTATGAAATTTCTTTCATAAGAAGTATAGTTCAAGGTTGAAAGATATTTTGTTGGTAGCATTCCCATAGAACCTTAAACTTATTTTCTCTATGTGTAATGCATATTCTCTTTGGTGTCAATTCTCATATTATAGCCTCACAAAAAATATTAATAGTTTAGGTTAAATTGATTATTTACTACTTATAGCTAGTCAGTAAATAAGTCAAAGAACATGCTTTATTATTAAATGGCTATTGTTATCACCTTTTATAGTATTCACTAGTACCATTTTTCCATGATTCCAATAATCCCTTATCATATCCCTCGGTTTCCCTATGACCACTAGCTCTACCCACTTGCCTTGTACAAGATGTTATGGACATATGCTATTTTTTATGATGGTAGATCATAGTGGGAAATAATCTCTCACATAGTTTCTTTCATGCTCATTTTTAGGATACCTAATCCCTTCAACCAAGCTGACACTTACCTTCCACCATCCCATAACCTATCACTTGTATCATCCTCCTCACCACATGTTTTAATAAAAAATGAAGAGCATATGGTATGTGATGTGAATGAATTATGTTGTAAGGAATCTACCATGATGTATTATTTTCCATATCTATTAGAGGATATCATGCTTGGTTGGTCTTGTGAGATCAAAACTATATTTACCATTCAACACCTATCTCATTCTTTCATTCCTATCATCACACATATTTTAACCATTTTATATCACATATCCCAATCTTTAACACCTTCTATATTATACCACCTTCCTCCATATTTCATCTTATACACATATCCTTACAAAAACCCTTTCCTTTCACTCATTATTGACCAAATCTCTTATACATTATTACTACACACCTCAAGTTCCCACTTCATGTCTTATATTAAAACCTTAGACACCACCTCATTCACCTTATGTTCTAATATTCACTCCTAATCACATCTCATTAACCTCTAATTGTTCACCTTATATTTTATTATCCCATCCTAGCTCATCCAATTAATCTCTACTAGTCCATTCTATGTTCCATTATCTCCTCTTTATTGTGTCCCATTATCTTATCCTAATTTACCCTATTTTCCTTTATTCCTTCCTAACCCCATCCCATTAACATTTAATAGTTCACCCTATTTTCCATGATCCCCTCCTAGCCCATCCCACTCATATCTACTAGTCCATCCGATGTTTCGTTATTCTCTTCTACTTCCATCTTATTGTACCATCTATTATTTCACCCTATGTTCCATCATCCTCTTGTGGTCTTGTCCCTTTATCCATTATATGTTTTACCATCTTTGTCCACATTTCATCCTATACAAATAATTTTACAAGAAACCTTTCCTTCCACTCATTATTGATCAAAAATCTTCTCCATTATTACTACACACCTCAATTTACCACTTCATGTACTATAGTAAAACCCTACACACTTCTTGATTCACCCTATGTTCTATTATTCCCTCCTAATCCCATCCCATTAACCTCTAATAGTTCACTTCATATTTAGTTATCCCATTAATCTCTACTAGTCCATCCTATGTTCCATTATCCCCTTCTATTCCCATCCCATTACCCTCTCTTATTTCACTCTATGTTCCATTATCCCCTCTTGTTCTTGTCCCATTATCTTCCCCTAATTCACCCTATGTTCATTTATTCCCTCCTAATCCCAACCCATTAACATCTAATAGTTTACCCTATGTTCTACGATCCCCTCTTGGACCATCCCACTAATCTCTACTAGTCCATTCTATGTTCCATTATCCCCTTCGACTCCCATCCCATTGTACCATCTATTATTTTACCATATGTTCCATTATCCCCTCTTGGTCTTGTCTCTTTATCCCTTCTATGTTATACCACCTCCATCCAAATTTTATCCTATACACATATTGTTACAAGAAATATTTACTTCCACTCATTATTGACCAACTCTTTTCTCCATGATTACTGCACACCTTAACAACCAACTTCATGTGCTATAGTCAAACCCTAGACACATCCTAATTCATCCTATGTTCCATTATCCCTTCTTGGTCTTGTCCTATTTTCCCCTCCTAGTCTCATCCCATTATCTCATAACTTCCTCCAAGGACTATTTGCAAAGATGGTCATTTCCCCATGCAAAAATAAAGTGGTTCAATCTTCCCATATCATGCATCCACCTTCATCACCCCTAGATCAAGATAAACCCTAATACCCAAAATCTTGTGAATCCCCTATCAATCCATCTATCCAAGTTGAAGAGTCTATTAAACCTTCCTCCCTCATCAAACCATCCATATCAAATGAACTATGTCCATCTCCTAATCTAAAGCATGCTAACATAGATTCCCCTCCATATAAAGATGAAGGAAACCCTTCTCCTCCATCTCATGATCCCATTTCCAATCGAGAACAACATATCCCTTCCATCTCATCTAATTATATCTTTACATCTCAAGAAAGATATCCCTTCATCCCATTCTCACAATCCCCTCTCCCCCACTTCATCTAATGAGATCCTTTCGTGTCTAGATCAAAGTACCTCTTCCACTCCATAGTATGATTGCTATCAAAATGTGGTCTCAAATCACACCTTCCACCCCATCTAATGATCCTCTTCCTCTCATGATAAAAACACCCCTCCCTCTTCATCTCATGATCCCCCTCCATATCATAACCAAGACCACACTATACCATACCCCCCATCTGAGCATAATAGCATAGACAAGGCAATGAACTATTTGAAAAAATTCCTCAAAGAAATGTAGTCTCATGGTGATGAAATTCCATGACAAACAAATTTGTCATGGAATTACATCACTATGAGACCACATTTCTTTGAGGAATTTTTTTGAATAGTTCACTGCCTTCTTTGTGCTACCCCATTTTTCATACATTTCTACCAAAGCATTTTATTAAAAATTTGACCGCCTTGCTACTATGGATAAAATCCTTAAACAGGTTCTTTCAAATAAGAAATGGGTAGGGAAATAGTAAGCATAATAGTAAGAAATATATAGTTCGATAAGTACTCAAAATTTTGTTGATTATCTCATATATTATAAGCCATGACTTGCATCACTATTCTAGTTTTCGTGATTGAATAATTTGTTGTTTTATTTTTAGATGATGCAAGTAGAAACACCTCTCGATGTTGATAGGGAAATGGAGCATGGTGTATCTTCCACAATAGATAGCTCGATGGATCTCATGGGGGTATGAGGTAGATTAGTAAATTTCAAATTACATTTGCTGTTATAGCTATTTATTATTTAAAAATAAAATGATTATTGATTTATAGTTTAATTTCTATTTGGATGTTTTCTATAGGACTTTGGGATACTAGAGCTCGAGCATGCAAATCTTTCGATTGAGGAGAGAGATCATTCATAGGTGGTAAGTGATTATTTTGTTAAATATAACATTTTTATAATATAATTTCTTTATATTAATGTCTACTTTTTATTTCATAACATCTGAAGCTTGATTAAGAACTAAAAAGGAGAAGAATCCCTTGAGTTCAAAGTAAATGAGTGTCATATGCATCTCCATCCCCCTGACCAACAAAGGCCACCCATATATTTTTTTCACCTAGAGAGAAATGAATTTTGATTGGGGTCCTTTTTTGTATGCCTATATAGAATTTTTGGACATATTTTGTATTGCATATACTTGACATTGTATGCCTATATGGCTATTTTGTATATATTGTATACTTATAACGACATATATTTATGTATGCCTACATGGATATTTGGTTAATACACATATTTTTTATTGATGGTGTCCATATTATAATTATAAATCCATGCTTCAATAGATATGAGTTACATGTATTCAAGTGTATAATTTACAACTTATGTGTATACTTTATGACTTGTGTGTATTCCAATGTATACTTTGAAACTTACATGTTTTCATGTGTATACTTCATGGTTATGTGTATTTGAGTACTTTTGCTTCACTTATTCACGTGTATTCACATGTATTTTTCATGCTTTCGATGTATAATTCATGTGTTCATGTATATGCTTCATGATTCATGTGTATACATCATGTATTCAAGTGTATGCTTCAATCTTCTGCATATATTTCACATATTATGTGTATTCACGTGTATACTTCATGCTTTCAATGTATAATTCATGTGTTCACATGTATTCTTTCATGATTCATGTGTATACTTCATGTATTACATGTATTGATGTGTATGCTTCATGCTTCATACATATTCTTCATGTGTTCACATGTATGCTTCATGATTTCTATGTATACTTCATCAATTACGTGTATTCATGTGTAGGCTTCATGCTCACTATGTATACTCCATATATTACGTGTATTCACATGTATGCATCATGCTTCTTATGTATGCTTCATGCTTTTGGTATAATGTAGCTCGAACCACTCTAGCATGTTTGGGTGTGAAATAGGACAATGACTAGCCTAAAAATACCAATTTGGATGTGTTGGAACTGTCGGTTTGGTCGCACGAGTTGCAAAACAAAATTTACACCCCTTTACAACTTTACATTGCTTACATTTGACCCATTTTCCATCAACTAAAAATTGACAACATAGGAAAACACCTCAAATATATCAAAAACTAAGAGAGGTTATTGTAGAGGGACCCCACATGATCGTGTAGCCTTAGAAAAAATGTTTCTAAGTGACACAGTGTTTGAGTAATTGCCCATCAAATATTGTTGCCTTTTTGTACTTTGGACTCTTAAGGGATATCGCTAGTGCAATGTAGCTTGGACGACTATGGCATGTTTGGGTGTGAAAAATGACCATTCCTAGCCTAGATTTACCCATTCAGATGTGTTAGAACGATCATTTTGGTCACATGAGTTGCAGAATGAAAGTTACACCCCTTTGCAATTTTACACTTCTTGCATTTGACACTTTTCCCATCAATTGAAAAAGTCAACACCATGGGAAAATGCCTCAGAGATATAAAAAAAAAAGAGGTTATTATAGAGGGTCCCCATGTGATCTCATAGCCTCAAATGAAATGTTTCTAAGTGACACAATGTCTGAGTCACTGCTCGTCAAAGATTGTTGCCTTTTTGTACTTTGGACTCTTAAGGGATATCACTAGTGCAATGTAGCTCAGAATATTTTGGCATGTTTTGGTGTGAAAGATGACTATTCCTAGCCTAAACATATCCATTTGGACATGTTGGAATTGTTATTTTGGTTGCATGAGTTGTAGAACGAAAGTTACACCCCTTTGCAGCTTTACACTACTTGCATTTGACCCTTTTTCCATCAACACAAAAGTGGACACCATGGGAAAATGCCTTAGAGATATCAAAAAATGAGAGAGGTAATTGTAGAGGGGCCCAACATGATCCTATAGCCATAGACAAAATGTTTCTAAGTGACATGTTTTCCAAGTAACAACTCGTCAAATATTGTTGCTTTTTTGCACTTTGGACTCAAAGGATATCGCTGGTGCAATGTAGTTCGAAATGATTCAACGTGTTTGGGTGTGAAAGAGGACCATGCCTATCCTAAATGTACCCATCTAGATATGTTGGAACTATCGATTTGGTCCCATGGGTTGCAGAACAAAAGTTACACCCCTGTGCAACTTTACACTGCTTGCATTTGACACTTTTTCTATCAACTAAAAATTGGACACCATGGGAAAATATGTCAAAAATATCAAAAATCAAGAGAGGTTATTATAGAGGGACCCAACATGATCCCATCCTTAGAATTTATTTTTTTAAGTGACACAATGTCCATGTAACTACTTGTCAAAGATTGTTGCCCTTTCGCACTTTGGACTCTTAAGGGATATCGCCAATTGAATGTAGCTCAAACTATTTCGACATATTGGGGTGTAAAAGAGGACCATTCCTAGCCTACATGTACCCATCTAGACATGTTGGAACTTTCGGTTTGGTCGCACAAGTTGCAAAAGGAAAGTTAAACCCCTTTGCAACTTTACACTACTTGCATTTGACCCTTTTCCCATCAACTAAAAAGTGCACACCATAGGAAAGCACCTCAAAGATATCAAGAATAGAGAGAGGTTATTATAGAGGGGCCCGACATGATCCCATAGACTTAGACAAAATGTCTCTAAGTGACATCGTGTTTGAGTAACTAATCGACAAAGATTGCTGCCTTTTTGCACTTTGGACTTTTAAGGGATATCATCAGTGCAATTTAGCTCAGACTGTTTTGGTGTGTTTGGGTAAGAAAGACGAAAATTCCTAGCCTAAACATACCCATCCAAATTTTTTAGAATTGTTAGTTGTGTTGCATGAGTTGTAGAATTAAAGTTACACCCATTTGCAACTTTACACTACTTGCATTTGACCCTTTTTCCATCAACTAAAAAGTGGGCACCACAAGAAAATTCCTTAGAGATATGAAAAACTAAGAGAGTTTACAATAGAGGGTCCATCAGGATCGTGTAGCCTTATACAAAAAATTTCTAAGTGACATGGTATCCGAGTAACTGCTTGTCAAAGATCGTTGTGTTTTTGCACTTTGAACTCTTAAGGGATATCGCGGGTGTAATATAGCTCAGACTATTTCGTTGTGTCTGGATGTGAAAGAGGACCATGCCTAGCCTATATGTACCCATTCAGATGTGTTGGAACTATTAGTTTGGTCATACGAGTTGTAGAACAAAATTTATGCCCCTTTGCAACTTTCATGATGAGTCTTAGTTCACTTATGTATTAGGGTTAAATGGTGTAGATTATATTTCCATTATACATCAAACTTTTATGCCATGCCTAATGCATCATAATTGAATGAAATTGACTCTTATATTTGATTTTTTGAATGGAGTACGACATATGCGTTAGGTTGAGTGGCATATATGAATACATTGAAAAACCTTTTCATTTTGTGTTAAGCATACATCATAACTAGTGTTCATTATGGTGTGCTTAGTGTGTTTATTCATGATTATGACTTTTGGACTGAGAAACACACTACATTTATATTATGTGTGATCTTATAAGGGTTGCTCGCACTAAAAACTAAATACTTATTAACAAAACAAGGCATGCACTCTATAAAGCCACTCCTCCATCCTAATCACCACTATTGTTGCTTGTTCTAATTAGTGTTAGAGCATTCAACATCAATGCATCCACACTCCATGTTGACCTCTACATATCTTTAAAAGAGAAATCCTCTTAAGGGGAAAAAATTAGCAACATAACAAAAGACCATGAATTTCATTTAGACCATTATCGTTTTGAAGCATTTAAGTGTGTTGCCACCTATCAAAGATATTAAATTATGAATTCTAATGCTTAATATAATATAAAAATATGAGGCATCTTTAACATGATTATTATATTGAATGTTCCATCAACAACGTGATGCACAATATCAACTCCAATTGATCAAGACAACAAAGATCATGCATTAAAGTGGACATTATGCATGAAAATATTAACTTTGAACATTATGCATTAAAAATATGAACATTATGCATGAAACTATGAACTATGAAAATTATGCATTATGCATTGAAAGGCAACAAGAGAATATTAACAATAATCAAAGACTAATGTAGATTCCAAACCCTAGTTGATTAACAATAATGCAATATTTCAAACCCTTGTACATTCAAACTTACACTTAAAATAAATATCCAAACATCCATAAACCCTTGTACATTCAAACCACATTAAATACATGCCTACCCTCAATGATGAAAGAATAAACATCCATAATCCCAAAATGTTTTAGATTTAGTGAGAAAATGTGAACTACCAACCTATTATTTATTTCCATGCTTCCACTTGGCGAGAAAATGTGAACTACCAACCTATTCTTTCCCACCATAAAGTCCTCAACTACATTGTGAAACATATAACAAATCCTTAACATTGGTAAAAGACTTTTAACACTAATTTAAGCTATACAAAATTAGACATTTGTAATGTCCACCATAAAAAATCAATAAAAGAGGAGTGTGATTCCAACAATTTTTCATGTCACCTCAATTATTGTGCAGTCTTATAAATGGATTAGATGCTTTTGGGTCCTTTTGTTGGAATGAACTCATTTTATACAAATTGAACTAAGATGGAGTAATGCGAGAGAATTAAAAGAACTTACAATGCATGTCATCAACCAAATGCACTAAATGTGGTCATCATTAAAGTAGAAATTCATATCTTACTTGTACTAAAGCATTAAATTGACTTTGACAAACTTTTCATGCTTAGAAAGCATACTTTCAAAAATTAGTGCAACATAATGACTTCCTAAAGTGCAACAAATCACAATAAATGAGTAGCATAATGACCTTTGCATATCTTTAAAATAAAAATTCTCTTAAGGGGAAATCACTAGCAACATAAAAAAATACCATGATACATAAAGGGAAAAAACTTCATGCACACGCATATGAAGAGATATTAAATATAAAACTTCTTAAGATTAATAAATTAAATAGATAAACCCCTTTTCTAGTGCATAAACCAATTAAGTACTATTTTATAATGAAAACAAGTTACAACCTATTCAATAAGATATTAAATAGAAAACTTGACACATGGACATGTTTATGGTGTTCAAACCACTATGTTGATTGGTTACAAATGGAGCAACACATACTTAGATAATTGCTACATGGTCAAAATTTTATTTTTCTTCAACTTTGATGTGTTATTTGTAATTTTTTTCTTTCTCAAATAAACTATGTCTAAGCATTCCTAAAATATTTTAAAGCAAACTATTTAAGCATGAACAAATACCAATATAAAGTGAATCTTGTAAATGAGCCCAATGAGTCATTAATTGAGTTGCAAGCAAAGAGGGACTATCATAACAGGTGAAAGAAAGGTGAAAAGTCATGAAGTTGATAGTAGGCACTCTATGGATCAAATAAAGGGGTAGTTTTCAATGTATGCACAATCAAGGTGAGAGGATCAAATGCCAATAGCAAATAAAAGGGAGAAACTAGAAGACACTTTGATGGTTGCAATGATACAAAGGTAGAGTTTCAAGGCTTAATATGAACAATGGATAGCCTTTACAATCATAAATCAATCATTGGTGTCATTGGTTTTTTAAGGAGACCTATGAAAAGATGCATTGATGAGTAGTCCATGGAGAAGAAAACATGGTGGAGTTAAAAAATTTCTTGAAGAGGGGAGAGTAGTCCCATAAGGAAGTATGTTGTGTTTAAATGAATAGAAGACAGTCACCCTAATGAAACCCTAGCCATATCAAATCATGATGGGTTGGAAAATGGATCATCATCAACAATGGTAAAGAGGAAAATCCATTGACATAGGACAAAAAAATCAAATGCAACTTAAGTAATAATATGAAGAGAATAAATGTGTGATGACATGTGTGCAAAATGGCATATCAACAATTCAAAATGAGTGGGAAGCAACTTGATCAAAAGGGGGCAGCTATGAGTTTTGGTTAATAGTGTTAAAAAATAATGGAAGATGGTCAAATGCCACTATCCTCCATAAGGGGTAGTAAGCGTTCAATGCATCATAGTCTTCAAGAAAATGCATTGACGGTGATAAGAAGAAAAGAACCTAAACCCTTATACCTATACATCACAACAAATCAATCAATGAAACTATGAACATTATGCATGATGCATTGAAAGATAACACGAGAAGATTAACAATAATTCAAGACCAATGTAGATGCCAAACCCTAGTTGATTAAAAATAATGAAATATTACAAACCCTTGTACAATCAAACTTACACTTCCAAATAGCAAAGTTAAACCCTCATAATGCTAGTATACATCCTAAAATTCTACATAAATAGTAAATATGAATTATATGTGTAGATACTGAAAATTTGTCTAGGCTTGTGAGTACACATTCAACATAATTTTCTATAGTCCATGGTCTTGATTAAATAATGTTAACTATTTAATTAACCTTTCTAACGTATATTTCCTCTATTAATTAAATACCCCTTTTTAATTAATTCATAAATAACCTTTATTCAACTTGATTAGTTAAATAAATCATATTTATTTAATTATGTTGCGAACTAATTAATTCTTCCCCCTTTATCTATCAATTAAATAATTTATTATTTAATTACCCATTTATCATACTTTTCCAACTATAATTAAATATTTATTAGTTAATTATTCATTTAACCCCATTTATCTATAATTAAATATTTATTATTTAATTATTCATATTATCCTTTTCAAACAGTCAAATTAAATAAATTACTTTATTTATTTAATCAAAGTCTCTTATTTTTGAATGTTGAATTAAGTTAACATTTAATTCATATTTATTTATTTATTTCACATTCTTCTGTCAATCAATTATCTAAGTCATTCACTCACCTTCTGACTCGAGGTCTATTTTTAGTTCTCTAGTTATCTCTAGATTCAACACCTGTTTATCTCTGCGAGAAGACTCTTTGTCCTAACTAGTCGATTAACTAGTTCTAACTCCTATTTGCATTCAAATGCATTATTCTTCGAGTTCTAACTTTGTCTTTTGCATACAAAGTCTATTGATTCTATTTTTGGAGATTAATATCCTGAACTCGTGTTCTAAATCACGTTCTAACTTAATCGCTATCTATAGTCTTTTTTGAACTCGTGTTCTAACCCACGTTCTATTTGTGATAGAACTCACATCGCATGGCATTGATCAATCTCATCCATTGATCTCTCTTTCAATCTGAGCCAATCGTTGAAAACCCAAGATCTATAAAATGGGCCTGTCATTATCATTATTCCTCCTCTCGAAATCATACACTTTTGAGAAGAAACTTATCTTCAATATTCTGCTTAGACACTCGACGAAGTTATGCTTGCATTCAAACACAGAAATCTGAGGGAAAGAATACTAAAAAGGAAAAATGGAGAAGAAAAATCCAGATAATTCGAAGGGGTGAACACATATTCGGTGAGAGCTTTCCATTTAAATTGTTTAGTTTATTATGTTTATTTCCTCATTCTTTGTTGTTTGATTATTATTTAGATTAGGATTAACATTGTTGTTCTAGTTGCAGATTATCCATCTCATCATATCGAAAGATCATCTTTTAATCTAATGTTACATTTGGTGAACCCGACGTGAACATGCTTCAATATTTTCACATCTTTTCATCTTTCCGCTTTTCCATTTTTCGTTCTTTTTTGCAGGATTTTTTCGTACGACGCACCACATCTATTTAGGAAAATGATGTATTTGTATCCACGAGCCGCATCTAATAAAAATAGTGATGCATCCATCTTCCCAAACCGCATCCACAAATTCATGAACTACATCTGCCTGTCAACAAAATTCGCGAACCGCATCCGCCTGTCAACATCAAACCGTATCTGTGGCCCCAAAAGCTGCATCTACCTGATAATATTTTTTTTGCTTTTTAGTCATTTCCATACATCCATGTTTTCATTTTCGCTTTTTAGGTTGTTTTGATTTTCGCTAATGTTTGTTTCAGTTGTGTTAAGGTGGAATAACGTAGTGTTTGCCGAACGAAGCATAGAAGACCATTAAAAACCAAAGACAAGTTTTTGCAGGATGAAAGCCAAAGAACAATGAACTACTGATAAATTTGCATGCAGGACCTAATGCCTTTGTGTTTATTTATTTATTTAAGCAATCTTTTGTTTGGTAGATAGATAATCGTTGTGTGGATTAAAAAGAATTTTCTAATTGATAGATAGACAATTGTTGTTTGGATTAAAAAGAACCACTGTCTTCTTTGTCTGGTGCGTTGCATGTATTTGTCACCCTTATGATTCAGTATATCAAAGTATCCTCTCCCCTTGCACAGTCATGCAATCCTGGGTGTAAGAGAAATGATTACTGACTCTAGAACTTGGGCCTGTCTTGGTGGGAAAAAGTAGTCACCCCAAGATGACTCAGACCGGTAACACGCTAAAGCCAAGCGACTTCCACCCAGTATATAAAAATGGATTTCTAGGGAAATCCCAAAAATCACTCTCACTATTATGACGAGATGGACAAAAATGGACTCTTGCCGATGTTGGATAGTGCCCCACAAATGGAATGCCCTTATTAAACACCCTGTTGTAGAGTTACCAAAATCCTATCAACTTGTTGGCACAGCAGGGTCAGCCCTGTGAAGCCATCTTACATTCTTACAGTTTATGTGTGGAAATGAAATGTATGCCATGGGAGTTTCATGGGTATAGTAGCTTGGCTGCCCCATATAAGTGAGTGCCATGGAGGGGAGCCAGTGGGGTCAAGCTACTAGTCATTCACCATAAATATGCGTAGCTGGAGAAATCCAAGTAAGAACTCAACAAGTATTGTCCTAAAAGCCTAGGTTGTAAATTTTTTCGAGTCTTAACAAGTCTATCATCACAAAAAATGAAAATACATTGATTGTTGTGTTTTTTTTCTATTGTATTCGTAAAAAAATTGATCAAACAAACAAAGTTAGTCAACAACTTTCGGGAAAATTTCAACTGTCAGAAAATTGAGTTGCAATTGTCAGTTTAAATGCCACATCTATCATAGAGAGTCGCATCTATTAGGGGAAAAGTCGAATGTGTCTGTCAAATCATCCATTATTCACAGTCTGCATGTTACGAGTCGCATGTGTGCATGCAAACCACATTTGTCAGTTTTTGAGCCGCAAGTGTTTGTCAGAAAATCTAGGTTTATAGAGTCCAAAATTAGAACCACATGTGTATTGGTAAACTGCATTTGTCATAGGAAAAACCGTAACTATCAAAAACACCGCATGCATTGTCGAAAACCACATCTGTCAACATTTAAACCGAAACTGTTAGGTGAACCGCATTTGCCTATCAACAAAAAACATCAAAAACCGTGAACTGAGTTTGAAACATCATTGTCATTATTTGCTTCCGATTCTTAAGATCAACCTTGGACAGAAACTGATAAATTTTTCTCAAAAACCTTGCATCATTAGGTGTCATATACGTCTTAGTCATAGTAAACGTCTTAGTCATAGTCATCCTAAGTTGCATGCATATAGATACTTACTAGGAAATTGCATATCACAGAATAGATAATTTTCCTCATCATTGGAAACGTTCATGTATTGGTTTGTCACAATCATTGAACCTAGTCACTTTAGTCCCATTTAGTGGATCTTTTCAGCTCAATAGTCTAGTTTGGAAAATTCACCTTGTCATCTGTCCTTGTCATACAATCAGGTTCCTTGGTCAAAAACAAATCATTGCATGCATTTATTCCATAAGTGGTAGGTTATACCCGTCTTAGACTCATTTATCATCGTAGTCTACTCAAAAAATTTCACATTGTCCGTCCTATCATACGTCATTTTAGTATACGTCTTTTTAGAAACCATTTTAGCAACATCATTTATTGTCAAAAAAATCCAAAAACATAGACATAGGTCATATCAGTTTTTAGACATAGTCTGCATTACCCCTTTTTGAGCAACTTTTTCATGGTCAAAACAAGGTCTAAAAAGAAACACAAAGCAATGACAGACCCCAACGAATTCATCAATCCATTTAGAAATCAACCGTTAGGAAGTAAAAGACCACACAAGCCTTTGCTTGAAAAACACGTCACTAGAGACACACATGGACAAATTTACATAGAAGACATAGACATAGCAGTACAAGATCCTGAATTTGCATCCTTTATGGATGAATGTTCAACAAATGATCCCCGACGATATATAGCAGAGTTGCTAGCAAAAGGTGCCAAACTACCCATAGGATTTGATATTCATACTTTGCAAACACGGTCTACTCAACCAACACAAACTGCAACGTCAAGTGTCTCTATTCCCCAAATTACCACAACGATACCAACTCGCATACCAACTCAAACATCATCAATTGTAAACACAACCCCTTTCAACATAACACAAGGTTTACAATTTACTGCGGGGGAAACTTCCTCCAACCCCTCTGGCACCAACATGACTAGTAAGAGATCCAAAGTTGGAGGGAATATACCTATACCAAATCAGATCATTAAGACAGGAAGCATTCCTATACCAAATCAGACCATTCAGATAGGAAGTATTCCTATACCAACTCAGACCATTCAGACAAGGAATATCCCTATACCAAATCAGAACATTCTGACAGGATATATTCCCTCACCAAATCACAACCCGTCACAGAACATGGCATATCAAAACACCTACATTGATCCAAACAACACAAACACCATGTCCTTGACGCAAGTCGATGTCCTTCAAAACCAAATGAAAAATATTCAATAGGAGATGGACAACATGTCTATGTCAGGCAAACAAACTATCTCAGCGCAAGACCTATGTCCATGTCCATTTGACAAAGCACTTTATATGACACCTTTCCCTCATGTATACATTATACCGATTTTGCCTAAATATAATGGGAGAAAGAATACTTTAGAATAGATTAGAGAATTCTCAACAACATGTATGGATATATCGTATGACCCCACATACTTGATGAGACTATTTCCATGAACCCTTGTCGGGATAGGACTGGAATGGTTTTCTAAATTACCATATGTTATACGATCTCGGGGAAAATTAGCTGAGAAGTTTTTTGAACATTTTGCCTTTAACATAGACAATGAGATAACAATAGAAAACTTGTGCCACATGACACAAGAAGATGTTGAAACTTTCACCACTTTCTTCCAGAGACAGAGAAGTCTAGCTAGTAGATGTCTAGTTGAAATAACCAAAAAACAAATGGTCACAATATTCTTAGAGAACATCAACCCAAAAATGTGAAGTAGCTTAAGGGTACACTATTGTACTTCATTATCAAACTTGGTACAAAAGGGCATCATCCTTGAGAAAGGTCTTGTAGACAAAGGAGAAATTAAGGTACCAGGTAGGAATCCGGTTGTCCAACATCAAAATGCACCAAACGATAGAAACAAATTTTGGTCTAGAAACAAAAATTTTACAAATGACGACATTGTTGATGCCAAACACATATATACGGGTTCACTTATCACACTTAGAGGTTACAATTCCAATCAAGACATGATTAATAATCCATATCAAACAACCAACTATGTCCAAAATTCACAACAATAAAGACCACAAAGGAGATTTCCTACACGTGAATTTGCACCTTTAGGACAACCAATCGAGACTAGTTTCCAAGAGTTGATTAAACATAATCTCATCAAACCTTTGGAACCAAGAGAGTATGATCTTGGATAGTTCAAACCTTCATGGTGGGACGATAACTCTTTTTGTGACTATCATCAAATGAAAGGACACAACCTACAAGAATGTTGCCAACTCAAGACTATTATACAAGACTTTGTTGAAAATGGAACCATAGAGGTCGGTGGGTAGAAAAACACCAAGAATAGTGATCATAAGGTCTTCATGGAACCTTTACATGACCACATGAAAGGAAAAGCCTCTAGTTCAAGACCCAAGAATAATCCATCAGCCAATTATAACAATACCAAGTATGACTATGGTAAAGGAATGATCATAAATCACCTTCGAGCCGCAAATGAGAACATCAATACCATCACCATTAAGAAGCATCCAGAATGTAATGTGAACACATGTAGAACTAAGATTACTATTCTAGGTCCTTCTTCTGAGCCATCTACACAAAATTCCAAGTTTAAGTACAACCTTCTTGATCAATTAAGTAAAACCCCCACACAAATATCTATCTTGGAATTGTTGACTTTATCACCTGAGCATCGAGCCATTCTTGAAAAATCTCTATAGAACACAACTGTTCCTACAGACTTAGATGTCAATCATTTCAAAGAAATGGTGGGTTATTTGACCAACTCGCATCATGCCACATTTTCCCAACAAGATTACTCAACTGAAAAGTCTGATCATAATGACCCCTTACATCTTGAAGTCCTAGTCCATCAAAACAAAGTCTGACGATTCTTGGTAGATGGAGGAGCAAGTTTGAACCTGTGTACCCTAAAATTGGTTAAGGCATTAGGATTCTCAAAAGACTATGTAGATACCTCTAAGAGTATAGTCATCAAGGCATACGATGATGAGGAAAGATCATCCAAAGGAGTTTTCACACTCCCTATCAGAATTGGCCCAGTAATCATGAACACCAGCTCCAAGTCTTGGATCTCACCCTTCCGTACAACTTGTTGTTAGGTAGACCTTGGATACACACAATGAAACTTATACCTTCAACATATCACCAATGTCTTAAGTTCTCGTATAATGGCATAGAGATCACTATTGATGGTGATCCAAATCCTTTTCAGTATTGTACAAGCCTAAGGGAAATTCCACAACGACAAGTACCAGTTAACCAAGAAGCTTCATCATCCACTTCATCCCTATACGTTGACCCATCACATCTCACTAAGTCCATTTCATTCAAACCACCATCATCCGCTCCTATCCAAGACAAGGGCTGTGGTGAATATAATATAAAGGCATCATACTGTGTCAGTCAACTGATTCCACCTAAAGCATATGGCCTATCCATGGTAGATAGAAGATAGTTAGTGGTCACATTTCATGTTCCCCCTACCATGACATTGACCAAATGGGGAAAGTTAAGTGAAAAAGTTGTGGATCAAGGTGATTCCTAGTTGTATCAACAAGAACATGAATACCCCTCCCCGTCTATTCAAATAGCTAAGGACCAGTATGGAAAAGGCTTTAATATAATGCAAAATGAAGGCTATGATGGGCACAGTGGGTTAGGACTATATCAAAATGGAAGGACGAAACCGATCGCTGTCTACCCACGACCGAAATACTTAGGGCTAGGGTGTCAACCACTTAGAATTGGGTTTCCTAGTACTTCGACACCATTTCAAGAGGAAGTGAGTGCTTGCGCAGACATCGATATATCTCATAAACCACTTCCTGTAGTTTACGACAAACCCCCAGTTTACAACAAACCTCTAATTTATGATGAATCCCCTTACTCAAGATATTGTGAATGGGATTCCCTTTCATCTACCAGTACCATGAACATAGATGCCCTATTTGGAGAATTGGACCTAAACGTGAAACCTGTACCAAAACCATCTAGTCCTCATCCTAAGAAACACTTGTACAAAGAAGAATGGCAAAAGAACTATAATTGGGAAACCCTTGATCATGCATCTTGGGCACCTGACAAACCATCTTCTGATGATTCCGCCCTTACAATAGTCCTACATCAGAGTATCCCTACACCTAGGAAGAAGAATAAGAAGGAGTTAGTCCAAAAATTTTGTGACCATGTTAACCATTCTATTTTCACCTTGTCAACAGCTACCTTTAAAAACTTCGATGATGACATGCCCCTTATATATCCTGAACTTATCGACTGGGATCAACAAGGTACACCTATCATAGATACATTCGAGAATGATGAAGCAATTGTTGAGTTCATGGGACTTAGAGAAGGCATACCACAAGGGGATCATAAAACAGGTTTTACGATAGACTTGGATGATAAAGCATATTTTGGGGAGTCTATTTACACCTCTAGTTGCAAAAATAAGAATAAAAAGAAAAAAGACAATGAAAATAAAAATGATGAGTCCCTAGGTGAAAACCAAAAGGTGCTTATGTATGAAGAAAAAGTCAAAATAAAGGACGTATCCGAGGGCGAAAACCTCTCAGAGGCACCCAAGGATAGAGGTTTAAATATTCTCCCCGTTGAACAGGAAGAGTCACCGATGCTAGTAGAAGAATCTATTGAAGTCAACATAGGTACATAAGAGAATCCTTGGAAGGTATATTTTGCAGCTTCTTTAATAGAGATAGAAAAACTTGAGTTTAAGGACTTCTTCACAAAGAGACAGATAAACTTTGCATGGTCATATGCTGACATGCTTGGGCTTGATCCAGACCTAATATTGCACCATTTACCACTACAGCCAGGTATTAAGCCAGTCAAACAAAAGTTAAGGAAAATGCATCTGCAAATTGCTCTATTGGTCAAGGCAGAACTTAAGAAACTCTTGGATGTAGGATTTATAAGGACGATAGACTATGTAGATTGGATATCAAATCTAGTAGCAGTGAATAAACCAACTGGGGGCATTCACATTTTCACAAACTTTAGAGACATCAATAAGGCATGTCTTAAGGATGACTTCCCTTTTCCGAACATCGACATGATAGTAGATCTTACAGCAGGATACGAGATGCTATCCCTCATGGATGGTTTCTCTAGATATAACCAAATTAAAATAGTGGCTGAAGACCAACACAAGACAACTTTCATGTGTCTATGGGGCACATACTATTGGAATGTTATGCCATTTGACCTTAAGAATGCAGGAGCTACCTATCAATGGGCAATGACTACGATTTTCCATGAATTTGTATATACTCTCATGGAAGATTATGTAGATGACATTATAACCAAATCATAAACAAGGGAAGATCATTTGAAGGTTTTAGACAAGATATTCCAGAGGCTAGAGAATTACAATGTCAGGCTAAATCCAAAGAAGTGTGTCCTTGGAGTGAAATCAGGGAAACTGTTAGGGTATATCATCTCTTGAAGAGGCATTGAAGTAGATCCAGAGAAGGTAAGAGCTATCATAGAGATGCCTCTTCCAATCAGCATTGGTCAACTTTGAACTCTATAGGGGAGATTATAGTCCATAAGGCATTTCATAGTACAACTGGCAGATAAAATACACCCATTTCAACATCTACTCAAGAAAGGAGTACCATTTGTGTGGACACCTAAATGTCAAGAGGCCTTCCAACAAATCAAGGACTATTTGCTTACTCCACCAATCTTAATGCCACCTATAGAGGGAAAACCATTGATATTATACATTTCAGCAACTCAGTCGGCATTAGGGGCTCTTCTCGCACAACACAATAATCAAGGTCATGAGAGAGCAATCTATTACATCAGTCGTACCTTAGTGGGCTATGAATTGAATTACAACAACATAGAATGTGCCTGTCTTGCGATATTCTTTGCTACCCAAAAAATTCAAGACTATATGCTCAATCGATAAACAATGTTAATTGCAAAGATTGATCCACTTAATTACCTCCTAAGTAAGGCAAAATTAACAGGCCGATTGGCTAAATGGGTTATGATACTTAGCGAGTATGACATTCAATATGTCGAAAGGAAGGCTATAAAAGGATAGGTGATTGCAGATCAGTTAGCCAATGCACCTATGAAGGCAGACCATCCATTAGTGGCAGATTTTCTTGATGAATTTCTCTTCAATAATGACATTAAAACCGAATGGAAACTATAATTTGATGGGTCACATACAAATCGTGGTTCAGGAGCTGGTATCTTATTTGTTACACCTCAAGGTGATACCATTCCCAAATCATTCAGGATTGCTTTCCCTTGTACCAACAATATAGCGAAATATGAAGCTCTAGTGACAGGGTTAAAAATGGCAGCTTAGTGGAAAATTAAGAGCCTACATGTTTTTGGCGACTCTCAACTAGTAATCCGGCAGGTAAGTGATGATTACGAGACTAAGGATGAAAATCTTGCACCTTACAAGCATATGGCTGATAGTTTCAAGTAGTATTTCAATGAAATAACTTTTCAACAAATACCATGTATCCAGAATAGAGCTGCAGATGTTATGGCAACCGTGGGTTCCTTGTTGGATATTTCGAGTAATGTGCCTAAGTTCAAGTTTATGGTTGAACAGTTGTTGGTCCCCGCCTATGATGTCCTTGATACTACGATGGTGTGTACCATTGTTGGTCCTACATCTCCTTGGTATAAAGACATATTTGACTATCTCACTAACCAAACCTTACCTCAAGACTTGTCCAATAACCAATGTCGCACCTTCATCCAAAAGTCAGCTAAGTACACCATCATCAGAGAAACCATGTATAGACGTACCTTAGATAACACCCTAATGAGATGTCTCTATGCTGAGGAATCACAAACAACTTTGTGAGCGGTGCATGAGGGTATATGTGGATCTCATTCGAGTGGTCCTACTTTAGCCCATAAGATTATGAGACTAGGTTATTATTGGCCTACAATGGAGAAAGACTCATACATCTTTGTAAAGAAATGTAGACAATGTTAGATACATGGAGACTTGATAAGAGTGCCAACGCAGGAGCTTCTTCCAATTACTTCACCATGGCCCTTCGCCTAATGGGGACTTGACCTCATAGGTAAGATACACCCTCCATCATCCAATGGACATAAATTCATCATCACCTCCACCAAATACTTCACCAAATGGATTGAAGCTATTCCCATGACCTACATCACCGGCACACAAATATCTAAGTTTATCCTAAATTATATCATTTTTCAGTATGGTGTACCCCAATCCATAATCATAAACAATGGTCACCCATTCAAGAACCAAGAAGTACGCCATTTATGTGAGGAATTCCATATCAAACACCATTTCTCCACCTCATATTACCCACAAGGTAATGGCCAAGCTGAGGCATCTAATAAGACTATTGTTAGAATCCTAAAGAAGACTGTCAATGATGCTGGTCATGACTGGCACCTACAACTTAATCGTGCCTTATGGGCTTATCGCACAAGCATCCGTACTCCCATCGGTGCCACTCCATATTCCCTCGTATTCGGGTCCGAAGCTATCTTACCTATTGAGGTTGAAATACCTTCTCTAAGGGTATCCTTGAAGGGTCATATTAACGATGAAGAATACCGTGTCTCTAGGTTACAAGAGCTAGAATTGTTGGATGAACGAAGACATAAAGCATTAGATCATTTGTAAGCATATCAGAATTTTCTTCGTCATAGCTACAATAGGAAGGTTCTCAATAGACACTTTGACATTGGTGACCTAGTATTAATAGAGAATCCTAAGAATCAAGCTGAACAAGAGAAACTAGGTAAGTTTGAACCTAACTGGTTGGGGCCCTATATTGTCACAAAAGCCTTTGGGTCAGGAGCGTATCAACTATCTACTCCTAAAGGAGAGCCGCTTTACTCACCTATCAATAGTCTGCATCTAAAGAGGTTCTATGCTTAGTTTATGAGAATCCGTGTCTTACTTTAGAAAAATACAAAAGAATGAAAAAACAAAAAAAATGGTTACCTTGATGAAAACCTGGCAAACAGGCGTCTTTGTAACACCAAAAAAATTGAGAAAATAAAAAAAGTAAAGATAAATAAATTCGTCCAATAGTTAAAACCATCTCGGTGGTGCTATGGATAAGTACCATGGTGAAAACCTGGAAAACAGGTGCCATGTGTAGTCAAGCTCGCTCTTCCATCTATCATCATTCTAATTGGAGTTTTTCACCATCACTCATAATAAATGGTTGTGTTATCCATTCCTTGGAATGATTGACATCTAGCATCCATTTCGTCACACTACCCACTCCATCTTCCAAATCTTATTCCCGACTAGGGGAAAATTCTTGTTCTATGCCCTAACACCTTGTCCATAACATCACACCATCGAAAATGTCCTGAAAAATACCAAAAACATTAGAAAACTTCAAAAATCCAAAAAAATCAAAATATGTCAGAAAATACCAAAAATAGAGTCAAGTCAGTCATGTTCAGTCAATCATAGTCGAACTACGTTGCCTTTGTGCCTGAGACGTAGGCAAGGCCATCAATCGATGTGCCCCTGAGGCATTAGGTCTATCGGTCTAGGTTCGTCATGTATCACACACATTTAAATCATGACTCTTTGTACATTCAAAGTCATTGGTTGGGTCAAACTACGAGGTCTCTGCGTGTACAACGTAGGTAAGGCTAATCAATTGATGAGCTCCCGAGACCACACTAGGTCAGTCCAATAGGGTTCATTCACAATCACTATCACACAAGTTGCATATCATAGTTTACGGTATCATCTCATGTCATACACTATCTACATGCACACACTTTTATCAGTCATGGAATTAAAACAATTCATGCAACAACAAGGAAAAACATCTCAAAGTCATCAAGTCAATATCATACACATTGTCAAAGCGACCAACCTATGTCTTAAGCAAGATATGTCTTTCTTGTCAATAGACATCGTCAAATTGTCATGGCCTCATGTAGCTTGTCACTTAAACATCATCAGGCTCCAACATATTATATGACACGTGTCTTTCTGAAACCAGGCTTTGTCATCCCTTATATAGAAGTCACCAAGTCGAAACCAAACTTAGCGTCTTATGCAGTATGTGTCATTCTCTCACATTACGCTATGTCAAACATCAAACATCAAACAGTCCTACAAGATCATGTTTTGGTGAATAATTTTATTTGGCTTTATGACTTTATATCTTATTTTGTCCTATCTTTTTATCAATTTGTGAATTAAGTCTAGTTACTAGCTTTGTCAAGGATGTCTCAGGACTCTTTTTCTTTGGCTGTTGTTTGTCAACTGCCTTTTAAGCATTGGTTTTTGAGTCATGTTACTAGTTTCCTCAAGGATGTCCTATCAAGGATTTAGAGGAGCAATGACATCTCATGACCTGTCTTTTATTTGTCTGTTGTTTGTGGTTTGTCTTGACAAAATGACTGGGGCAATACTATCCTTAGTATGAGTTAAGACACTCCTTGTCTGTGACTGTCTTTTTTTCACAGATGGATGACTTTGTACACTATGGTCTATCTCATATCATAGTGTGTACTATCCATTTGTGTCATGTCCCACCCAATAATGATAACAAGCAAGCATAGCATATTTTGGAAATATATCGAAGATTATATGTTTTTCTCAATCAATCATCTTTAATTATTTCTTACGAACATTCTGAGTTAATTTCATCCTAACATTTCTCTTCTTCGAAAATAATGTTAAAGTCCTATGACACAATAAAAACATTAGATCATTTGTATTTGCATACATTCTATAAGCATTTCATATAGTTGCATTGCATTTCAAACATATAAATAGTAACGTTAACATCTTCATTGCATACATTCGAAATCATGACATAATAGGCATTGCATCACCATAGCATAAATAATGTAAACATTGCATGTACATATCACCATCACATATAAATAAGCATCATATAGAACATTGCATCCATTATCATAAGTAAATTAAGACATCAATAGCATCATTATTAAATGCATAACTCATAACATATAGAAACATTCATTCATAACACATGTGCATACATCATCTAGGAAACATAATCATATAGAAGTAATGCATCATCCATAAAATAGAACTGCATATCATATAGAAGCTGCCAAAATCATATATATATTGCTCAAAATAGTGTGTCACAGTACAATGTCTGAATGTAACCATAAATAAAACACGAGCTCACAGGCTCTCTAATCAAAATACAAGGTCTACATGTCTAATAACCCTGTCATTGTGTCCCACTACCACTGTTGTCATGTGGTGAAGGTGGTGGGAAAATCCTCAAAGGTGCTCTCTGTGAGGTGGAAGGCCTCTCATATGGACCTGCCCTCAATGGTCCTACCACCCCCTCAGTAATCTATGTCCTCTGACTCCTACTCTGTGACCTCTGAAAAGCTAGGAGCCTGTCTCACTGCCGGCACTACTACCTCACATAAGTCCCTGTAATAGGTGGCTCTCTCAACTAATCTGACCAACTCTCATACCATTCCATCAGATGAAGACCCACTACAAAGGCATCTGACCTTTGTGACCTACTTCTCTATCTCATGTCTCTGAGCTATAGCCTGATCTCTCTCCATAAGAGCACTGTCCCTCTCTGTGTAGGCATTGTCTCTCTCTAATCTCATAGCGTCAAACTCTGTTGTCATAAGTCTGAGTCTCTCCTCCAAAATCTCCCTGTCGCTATCCCTAGGAGCATCCTCCTCCTATCTCCCCTCCACAATCCGATCTCTGAGCTCTCTCTCCTGCTCCTCCATCGGTGCATCCTCCTCAACATCATCCTCTACATCATCCTCTCCATACCCTACCAAAACACCCAAAGGGTCTATAGCCATCTCCACATCTAAATCCTCTGCAGCATGCTCACCCCCAGCCTATACATCCACTCCCCCTCTGATGTATAACATTGGTAAATCCTCTGCTCCTGCCTTATGGATAGGTGATAGTGCACCTACTCGACCCCCTCCTCACAATCCATGTAAATTGATCAAGAATATCTAGTGCATGTCGCCAATATCCTATGTCTCCAACATGTGTCTGAGTAATGTGTCTTGTATATTAGAACACATATGGGAATCTCTCCCGTCACTCTACTGTAACTAGAGGATAAAAAATGGCTATCCTCTCCCAAGCCCATACCATCAGTAAAGTGGTCCCACAACTCAGTGACTGTGCATCTCTGTAAGCAATGTCGTGTAGATGAAAGTATAACATCCCAAGCAGACATGGACCCCATGCATACCTAGTCTCACTCTCTAACATACCAACCAACATAGCACCCCATCCCACTGGAAATCTGTGACCTTGTCTATTTGGAAGAACTATCCCCCCAATCAATGTACATAAAATATAATCAATCCTGTCATATCTGTCTGCTAACACTAGCCATCTGATCTCATAGTGCTCGATGCTGAGCCTACTAATATCATCTACCTGATAGAACCTCGTCAACTCATTCAATCTGCGTTGGGTATCATACATAACCCACTCTCCTCTAATAGGCAATGGTACATACCGGTGGTCATGCATCAGCTGGCCTCTTGAACGTCTGGATCCAATATCCTCGATGCGCAACATATGGAATGGGTGCCATTTTCGTCAACTAGTCAGAGCAAATCTCCTCTTTTTCTATCTCCTCTGGGTACAAATCAATTGGGTTTAGATCTAATTCCTATTTATAGGTAGGGTTGGAATGGCATTTCTTCAGCCCTAGTCTATTGGCCACTTAACCTTTCACCTTCAAATGACTCGTATTCTTCCGTATCAACTCCAAATTCATTTCCGTCAACTCCATAGCATTTATGACTATCAAATTGACTTATCGGGAATATTTCCTGATTTTTTTGAAACTTTCAAAAATTTGTCAATTTTCTTGAGGGGGCATACCTTAACTTGTTTCATGCTGGGGCACGATCGAGGCATATTTTCTTTGACACAATGTTGTACCAACATTGTATCAAAGAGCGGCAAACTGTAGATACCGAAAATTGGTCTAGGCCTACTAGTACACATTCGACATAATTTTCTATAGTCCATGGTCTTGATTAAATAATGTTAATTATTTAATTAACCTTTCTAACATATATTTCTTCTATTAATTAAATACCCCTTTTTAATTAATTCATAAATAACCTTTATTCAGCTTGATTAATTAAATAAATCATATTTATTTAATTATATTGCGAACTAATTAAATCTCCCCCCTTTATCTATCAATTAAATAATTTATTATTTAATTACCCCTTTATCATACTTTTCCAACTATAATTAAATATTTATTATTTAATTATTCATATTATCCTTTTCAAATAGTCAAATTAAATAAATTACTTTATTTATTTAATCAAAGTCTCTTATTTTTGAATGTTGAATTAAATTTAAATTTAATTCATATTTATTTATTTATGTCACATTCTTCTATCAATCAGTTATCTAAGTCATTCACTCACCTTTTGACTCGAGATCTATTTTTAGTTCTCCAGTTATCTTTAGATTCAACACCTGTTTATATCTGCGAGAAGACTCTCTGTCCTAACTAGTCAATTAACTAGTTCTAACTCTTGTTTGCATTCAAATGCATTATTCTTTGAGTTCTAACTTTGTCTTTTGCGTACAAAGTCTATTTCTTCTATTTTTGGAGATTAATACCCTGAACTCGTGTTCTAACTCACGTTCTAACTTAATCTCTATCTGCAATCTTTTCTGAACTCGTGTTCTAACTCGCATTCTAACTCACGTTCTATCTGCAACATAACTCACATCACATGACATTCATCAATCTCATCCGTCGATCTCTCTTTCAATCTAAGCCAATCGTTCGAAAACCCAAAATCTATAAAATGGCCTATCATTATCATTATTCCTCCTCCCGAAATCATACACTTTTGAGAAGAAACTTATATTCGATATTTTGCTTAGACACTCGACGAAGTTATGCTTGCATTCAAACACAGAAATTTGAGGACAAGAATACTGAAAAGGAAAAATGGAGAAGAACAATCAAGATAATTCAAAGGGGTGAACGCATATTCGGTGAGAGCTTTCCATTTAAATTGTTTAGTTTATTATGTTTATTTCCTTGTTCTTTGTTGTTTGATTTTAGATTATTATTTAGATTAGGATTAACATTGTTATTCTAGTTTTAGATTATCCATCTCATCATATCGAAAGATCATCTTTTAATCTAATGTTACAATATGTATCAAATATATCAAATATGATAGTTAATTCATGACCTTTTTTATGGATAAATATACTCTCATTCACCAATGTTTATATGAAACATTTATACACTGAAATTAACCAAATATGAAAGAAAATTTTGATCAATAACATGAATTTACAAATCAATGCAATGAACCATTTGGGTCTGCTCTACCCTTTATTGTGTCAAGTATTGCCTCATGTATCACCCTCGCCAAGGAACCCCAGAGGACAACACTAACTAAGTCAAAGAATGAAACTTTTTTTTTTAACAATAATATCAAGATAATGCACATCATAATAATTTAAACCTAGGTCCTCTAAGGATCCTTGACTGCGCTACTCACAAACTAATGATCAAGATAAATGGAAACATTTCACCACTGATAAAAGATACAAGAATGATATAACGTGCAAGGTTCATTTTAAAGAATCACATTAAATGATTATACATTATGTACTTCCACAATGTAACAACTAATAATAAAAAATTAAGATCATTTCCTAACTAAATATCATATGAAAGATGCATTTCTATACAATAATTTTTACAAGAAGATATCCAATATACAAATACATGAAAGGTTTCCTTCTCAAGCAGGAATAGGAACTGGAATCCATAGTGCAATTATCAACCTTCACACACACAAACATGTAGAAAGAATACCCAAATGGAGAAAAAAACACCAACCACTCGACCATGTGGAACCCTGAAGTCCACCCCCTATGTTAGGAGATAACACAAGGTCCCACATCCAATAGACAATTAGGAAGACAACAGGCTAACTCAATCAAAGATTATACCAGGACTCCAACACAACACTGCTAACAAATCAACATCACTGACAACACTTACTTCACTCCCAAAGGCTCTCACACAATAGAATGAGGAAATATAACTAGGGAATTCTACACTACAATAGGGAGGAGTGTCATCACATGGCCCTGGCAGTCTCTCACCAGACCCCAGCCCCCGTCTATGGTTATATTGGACACCACTTTGGGTTTTAACCCCCATTGAGAGCCACTCCCCCTACTTGCAACTAGTGAACCCTACACAAAGCAAGGCATTATCTATCTTGCACACTTATCACAATCGTATGAATCCATATAGAGATAGGAGGTAACACCCTTAGGATTTACATTTCACACAACACTCATGACCCACAACATAGTCACACCACTTCCAAGGTCAAACAAACCTAAGGACCATTCATACAATATATACACCCTCCTAGGCCTCTATAAACAAACATTCTAAACACATCTCCCAATGGCACATGCTTTGTAATGATTACAAAATCACTTAATCCAATAATCAAGACACTTTGTTATTTACAAATAATTAACCATAACATTATAACCATGACAATATTCCCATAAATAAGAAATTATTCCCACATTCTTACCACTCATTTTTACTTAACCACTTCATTCAAACAATAGATTATTTACAACAATAATTTGAAAATAACTATATCAATTATTCTAATTAATTAATTACATCAACTATTTAAATAATTATAAAAGTAATCAACATTCATCTATTAATTAATTAACAAAAAGGTAATCTAAGTCATTTAGCAATTAAACTGAATCATTTAACTAATCCACAAGTCATTCAATTATCTACATTTGAATAAATCAATTCACTTAATTAAATAACAATCCTTTCATCTATAATTAATTAGTTACTTATTTTAACAATAATTATCCAATTTATTTATCTATAACAATAAATTACCCATTTCAACCATAACTAATCAATTTAAAATCTTTTATTAATTAACATATTTATTTCTTCATTATCATATATTTTGTCACATATACGAAGATCAATCTTTTTCTATTTTTGATAATATAATGTGATATATATATATATATATATTATTACCAAAATACACTCATAATATACACAATTGAATTTTAAATCACATACCAGAAGATCATCCTCTTACTGTTCAATCATAATATAATACATATATATACATATATACAATAATCGAATATGAAAGTGATAAATGAGGCTGAAATATAAATCGGACTTCAAATGGACAACATTGAAGGCATTGCCAAGATAACCACAAGTTATATAGGGTGCAAGAAAAGCACCAACTAGGTCCTCAAACCATAGCTATATAAAATATAGAGATAAGACGATATCTTTGGCTATTTCTCCGGGCAACCTATTTCCAGATAGAAGGAAAGAAATTCATTGGCCAAAATAAGTTAATGGGACTCTAAGATTGCAACCAACGAGTAGGAGAAAGGAGATCCCAAAGCATATCCATGTAAGGAGAAAGGTCCATATAGTTCTTTCATAAATTGGTAAAGGAGGAAGCTTTAGAAACTAATAACATGGGATAGTAACTCAAATGGTGATCTTCCCAGAAAGAAATTATCCATTATATGACACAAGTAAAATAATATAAAACAATCTTTCCTCGTAAAAGACTAAACAATGTAATATCATACTTGCCCCATCAATACATAAAATAAATCATTAATTGAAATCAAGTGCAAATTGCATAGGCTAAACCAGTGCATGCAACAACTGCATCAAAGGCACCAATGTACTGCTAAAAAGGCTTCAAAAATTTCAGGAAATGAAATAAGAAAGTATAAATAGACGTCATGTCATGGAATGCAATGTTTGTGAAGGAAAGAGAAAGACACGGGCCACGGTGAAAGGAAGAATGGAAAGGAAACGCATGAAATAAACTTAATAGCGAAGGTGCACAAATTGGTTTTGTTGAAAAAGCTTTAGAAAATTTCAAGCAAATGCGATTAGATGGTGTAAAGCCAAGTTCCACAATGTTTTCCAGCATCCTCCTTACCTGCGCCAAAGTGGGAGCTTTGGAATCGGGAATGGGTAGCATTTCCTTGTGGAACAACTGATTGTAATAGCTCTTGTTTCAACCCACCACCCTCTCATGAAATCTCATTCATATTATAATCCTGCACAATCTTATCATAGGGAAAGTGATGGTGAAGATGGCCGCTACTACATGGCATCAGATAAGGAAAGACAGAGGCTGCGAGACTTTGTGTTTCCATACTTTGGGCTGGGATAGGTTCAATGAAGCTGGGAGATCTTAAGTGTTCTCTCTCAAATTTTGGAAAGGTTCAGGAGGTTCGCCCTGGGAACTGTGAGAGCTTAAAAGTTGTAGGCCCAATTATATGCTTGAGAGCAAGGGTGAGATCGTGGAACAGGGAATGAAATAATGCGACTGAGAAAACACTTAAGACATATGAGATCCAAATGTTGGTATTCAAGACCAGGTTGAGAGCTTTAGAATCTTACATGGAATGAGGCACTACAGATTACTCCCTGACACTAGGGTAGAGCAGATATGATGAGTACAATCTCAGTACGTACAAGACACATGAAACTTAAAATTCTTGATGTCTCTAATACATTAAATATATCATAAAAGTAAAATTTGAAGAATACAAATCATTTATGGAGAAAACAAAACAATGCAAGATCATGATACAACTTAAAACTTTTAGCAGAAGAAACCTTTCACACCTGCAACGAAGGCAAGAGTATGGCTATGAAATCCTCGTTGCCTTACTTCCATCTTTTCCTTATGCATGCATCCCCTCCATAATCAACATTGGAATGGAATTTTTATAGGCCTCTTTCCTTCCCCCCAAAAGCACCTAATCCCCTTTTTTTTCAAAACCAAAAATGTTTATAGGAAATGGGAGGAATATCATTGTACGATAAATTCCAACCAACTCCCAGATATAATATAGTTAGCTTTGATTAATTAAATTAACCGTCAATTAAAATATTTCATTTAAAATGTCAATTGGTAAATATAATTGATACCCAAATGGTAAAACCATTTATTACTCATTATAATTAATTATATACTTCAACCCTTTAACATTTTATTTATTTACCTTATTGTTATTATTTGTTAATTATAACATTAGAAATTTATTTTTTTATTAACTATAATTATTTATTTATATATTTATATTTATTTAACAAAGGTATTTAACAATTTATTTTAATGCATAAGATAACCAAACACATTTAATCAAATAATTCAAATCAAATAAACTAAATGTTGAACAGTTACTTGACGAGTAACTGGGGTCAAAAAGGAAAAACTTCAAGCAACACTGACTGACCATTGACGAAACTGGCAAGGTATCAAACCGAATAATCATCTTCTTTGAGGATGATGGATAGGGTAGGGAACCAAATACTATCTTCGATCAGCTGATCCATTGGGTTTCAAGGCATGCTCAGACCTGCCAATTCAGGTGGAGTTGTAGCCTAGTACCTATTCACTCAAGAATACAAGTTAGAGCACATTTTCATAATAGTCGAAGCACTAGGGAAGGAAATCTAGCAATTATAACTCATTCTTGTATGTCCCCCATATGTCCAATGGTACGATTCCACCCTTTCCACCTATCCTAACAACATACTACTACATCACCTAGTTATCCAAATAAATCTTTGCATAATAATAATAACATAACAATGTGCATCATAATCACAAAAGTACTAACAAAAGCTCATGTTCCATCTACAACCACAACACTTGAACACAAGTCAGTACCTTTGCATGATAATAAATATAATCATAATATCATATCATCATGATAACAATATGTGAGAATCATGTGAAAATCCTAAAGATAACCAAAGCACTTCCATAGCACAAATATGCCCATAGCTTGCATCCTTCATCTTCAAGTTCCTTAGCCAGACTACTTGCACATCTAAAGTGAGAATGGAGGGGCACTACATCCACCCCCCCTAAAACTTGACTTACTCTTGGAAGTCACAAACTAGGGTGGAAACATAACACATTAGTACTAGAAATTTCTATTACCAACATCAAAGTTGATTCATTACATCAAAATAATATACACTAGTTTTTCGTATGAAAATAATTCATCTCACAAGGATATATACTTATATAGTCCATTTCAAACATGACCTATCCTTTTAGTTTTTAATGTCACAATAACAACACAATCAAGAATTGCATTTCAAAAATGATTCCATAGTACATAAACCAGTCAAATCCTTACATATTAGCATTAACACCCATCAGTTTCTTTTAGGACTAGGAAGATATTGCACCCTTTTAATCCTAACTAGCAGATTTTTTTCAAAACAATAGCATAAAAAAGTATTCAATCTCAAATGCATCACCATTTCTTTTTCTTTACCCTTAAATTACAATTCCTTTTCCAATACACTATTAAGCCATCAATACATTAGACTGCTATGTTTCCATAAACACAACATAAAATTATACACACAAAGAACATATTTTTCATTAAATATCCATCATTTACAAACAAGACATTCCATTTTATTCATTTTACAATACTAAATCTCATAACATATTCAAAAAAATATCATAATTTTACACATTTTTAGAAGCATGGAAACACAATTTATCATTTCATAAGTACTATATTCATGACTTAACATACATCCTTCATATACACACAAATTCACATCACCGAGAATCAAATCACAAGGCTACACAAGGGTCCATCTGGACACTAGAAAGCATCTTACTAATCCATGATACATAATCCATGAGCCAAGATCCAATATCCATCTCACATAATCCATACCTCACATTTAGTGGCTTGATGGTGTTAGGCCACACACACATGGTGAGACCATCCAATCAAGAGCAGAATGACCTATCTCTTGTTGTATAAGGTGGTTAGCCTCCAAGAGATAGTCATCACACATAGGTGGGAAATGGGTCCTAGCTATGTAACAACCTCACATACTCCCATCCTCAAGGTTCCCTATGTATGTTTCCTCATATACACTCACCCAATCTGTATCATATGTCCTTGGAGAGGAATCACAATACAAAACATGGCTGGCATCGAAAAAAATAAGGATAAACTAGTTTAGCCACCAAAGTCACAAATAAATATCAAATAGAGATTCAATTCCAGAAATAAAGCAAGAAATGCATGCAATTTCAACACTAAATCAAATGTAACCACGAGGGCTACGTGCAAATAAGATCACAAGGTGTGGCTAAACCATCATAATCAAACATAAATAAAATGTTGGCCTTCACAGTCAATAGAAAATCATCAATACCATAAAGAAAATACACAATCTTCGAAATTGCACTATACAGCACTGTGTGACTAGATACTAGCCACCAAACAAGGAAGGAGAGAACAACGTCAGGCTATAGTAGTAGCCCTCATGTGGTGTAGAGTGAGCACACCATCCACCTGGCTCAAAGTGTACTCCTCGACTACACCCTGCATCGCGTCATCACGTGGCATGGACTAGCCAAGTGACCCATACATTCCTTGGCTTCCTGCATGGTATCTGCACCTCGATCCCCATCTCACATCGCATCTCAGTGTGACATGGCCATACACCAACCAAAGAAGGAATGTATTGGTCATATGTTGTATGGCAGTGTGTCTATGGCTCCATGGAAGTAGGAACACATAGAGCACACCCTACATAGCGATACCTCATGGAGAAGGCACACATAGGTACTTGTCATAGCTAGAGGTATACATGGCTAGGACATACCCATATGCTAACCAACTGAAACACTATCAAAAGAAAACATGAGTATCCCTCTACAAGTATATGAGGCCCCATTACACTCATCGCACAAGTAGGCTATCATAACACAATCTCATAGTGCAACTTCACACATCTATGCACATGGCACCATGTCCTCAAGCCTAACTCACTACCATCAACAACACGACATCATCACCAACACTGTGTTAGAATATTAGTGGGGTGTGGCATCATAGCTATTACATTATGTCAAAACATGTGCAGATATGGAATCTGTCTCAGCATGGGTAACAAACCTCCCTCCACATGATGGACCTCAAAATATACATATACATGGGGCACATGGTCCCACTTGGGTTATCCTTGTAGATCTTCCTAGGCCTCGACCCCTATCTTGGGTTATCCTGGCAGCCTCTCCCGATCCCTAGCCCCCAAGTGGTTACACATGTCATCACATAGTTCTAGTTGGGTTATCCATACAGGTCCCTCTCACCCTAGACCCTGGTCCCCAACTGACAACTCATGTGGAATAACATACCTTTCGTGAAGACTAGGTAGATGATCATCCAAGAAATACCATCAATATGCTCAAGAACTATGGGGATTAGGCTAGCACATATGGATCAAGTACCTTTATCCATCATAATGGGAAGTAGTGAGTACTTTCCTTGGGATCGATTGAGCTGAGACCACTCTGCATCGCAATATGTGTACGCTGCACACCCCACCCAAGGAAATTTGTGGTTGATACCACCCCTTCACGAATTGAGGACTAGAGATCCAAAAGAAGAGAATCTACGAAACTAACTTTTGGCTACTCTTATATATATAAATTTCAACCACATGTGGTTTGGCCATCAATCAAGTAACAAACATACAAGCACACATAAAGGTATGGTTAGTCCCACACCTAAATATAACATTTTCCCCATGGATGGGTACATAGTATCACCATCCCATGGGAACAAAAATCAAGTATGGGGTATTCACAACACTCAACCAATGCACAGTTACTGGATTCTCACATTCATAAGGGGGTTACATTTACATACTCAATTCCATTACTTTTCAAAATATAAATACCATGGGTACATTTATTTCCATAATCAATGTGATTCTCTTTCCAAAATCATATCATTACATATTATCCATAACCCTTTATCATTTTTTCTTTCACTCTACTCCTTTCCATATATCACATGATACTAAATGTCGATTTCATGATCATTGTGATCACTTAACAAATTCACATTCACTTTTATTCATTTGGTATAACAGTCTATCCTCATAACATATGTATATGTAAACTAACTTTTCTTCCACATAATAATAATTTTACTTAAGCACCATGAATTGCTAAATGCATCCATGAATCATTAATACTTTCACATCAACATTCATGCATCCAGAGTTCAACAAATTATACACAAGTTCCATATTCATAAAAGAACAATAATGATCATCTACTTAACTCTTACTACTTCATGTAGGTCTTTCTGAAACACAAACAACTCTTACTTCATCAAAGATTATATAATTTTTTACAGAACAAGGGGATTCACATATTTGTTTCCAAAACACAATCCCACATTCTCTCAAACTTTATCCCAAGTTAGTACAAGTAACACTAAATCCTTACATAGGGATTATTCCTACTCAACCATCCCTATTCCATACCTAAGTTTACTTACTTCACATGATACCCCCTTATAAGAATTCAACATGCAAGACATCCAATGCATAAATCCTTTCTATTTATACAATAATAAGAAAAGAGGAAGATATTACATCATAGGTTTCATCTACACATAACAACCAAGATGTTCAAATACCAATATAGTCATCATTATTTCTCAAAATAGAAACCTATTTCTATGCACTATCATCTTATCCTAATGCACATTTAGTCAATTAAAGAAATACATATACCAACTTGTCAGCAATTAATTTGAACCCACACATGCATTCCAAGACTAAATTTGTACTTTTAAGGAACTGGAAGTCATGAAAATGAATCAAGGCCACACAAGGAGAATCAACAATTATATGCATAAGGAAAGTTACTATAACTAGACATGGGCGAAAACATTAACCAAAGATCTAGTACTACAACACTAGCTCTGATACCAGATGTAATGCCCCCACCAAGGAACCCTAGAGGAAAACACTAACTAAGTCAAATAATAGAACAAGTTTTTTTTAAAAAAAACAATAACAATAGAATGCATAACATAATAATTTGAATCGAGGTCCTCTAAGGTTCCTCAATTACGCTACTCACAAACTAATGATCAAGAGAACTAGACACATTTGACCAATAATAAAAGATACAAGAATGATATAACGTGCAAGGTTCATTTTAAAGCATCACATTAAATGATTCTGCATTACGTACTTCCAAAATGTAACAACTAATAAGCAAACATTAATATCATTTCCTAACTATCATATGAAAGATGCATTTCTATACAATGTTTTTTACAAGAAGATATCAATAACTGTTACATCATTAAAAATTTTACATCATTGTTTCCCCTAGCACATGAGGGAAGATTGCATTAAGAGATACAAACAGATATACAATCCAATATACAAATACATGAAAGGTTTCCTTCTCAAACAAGAACAGGAACTGGAGTCCATAGTGCAATGATCAACCTTCACACACACAAACATGTAGCAAGAATACCCAAATGGAGAAAAAGCACCAACCACCTGACCATGTGGAACCATGAGGTCCACCCCCATGCTAGGAGATAACACAAGGTCTCACATCCAATAGACATTTAGGAAGGTAATAGGCTAACTCAATCAAGGATTATATCAGGACTCCAACACAACACTGCTAACAAATCAACATCACTTACAACATTTACTTCACTCCCAGAGGTTCTCACACAATAGAATGAGGAAATATAACTAGGGAATGCTAGACTACAATAGGGAGGAGTTTCATCACATGGTCTTAGCATGCGTTGTCATAAAAACCTCTCACTAGACCCCAACCCCCATCTATGGTTATCATGGACACCACTTTGGGTTCTGGCCCCCATTGAGAGCCACTCCCCCTACTTGAAACTAGTGAACCCTACGTAGAGCAAGGCATTGTCCATCTTGCACACTTATCACAATCACATGAATCCATATAGAGATAGGAGGCAACACCCTTAGGTTTTACATTTCAACAAACACTCATGACCCACAACATAATCACACCACTTCCAAGGTCAAAGAAACCTGAGGACCATTCATACAATATATACACCCTCGTAGGCCTCTGGAAATCAACATTCTAAACACATCTCTCAATGGAACATACTTTGTAACGATTACAAAATCACTTAATCCAATAATCAATACACTTTTTTATTTACAAAAAATTAACCATTGGAAGAAAATAGATAAGTTGGAAGCTCTGAAGTCTCTCTTTCTCAAGGATTGTGGCTTTCATGTGAGGATTTTTGGGTGGAATTCCTACATTTTGGAATGTGAGATTAATCAAAGGTGTTCCAATTATGGATGGATTTAATCATGTGGAGACTAAGTTTGTTAAGATTAGGGACTCTTATACTTGGGTTGTCTCCAATGTGTATGCCCCTAATCAGAAGAGGGCTAGGAAGAAGCTATGGGGTGACTTGGTGGATTTGAGGCTTAGTTTATTAGATTTTCCCTAGCTTGTGATGGGGGATTTCAACACTCCTCTTTGTGACAATGAAAAATTGGTTGGCTTGTAGGCCAATCCTGATAGCTATATGGACTTGAGAATGTTCATTGATGACAATTCTCTTATTGATGTCAATATGACTGGGGCTAAGTATACTTGGTCTAATAGGTGGGTTGGTACGAAGAATATTCAAGTAAGATTGGATAGATCTCTGGCTTTGGCGACCTAGTTTGTGGACTTTTCTTGTTCTCTCTCCTTAATCATGAGGTGTGGTTTTGACCATTTCACTATCTCACTCGTGGCTTACAAGTTTGGAGGTAAAAAAAATCTCCCCTTTAGGTTCGAAGCTATGTGGCTTAGGGACCCCAGATTTTTGGATTGCATAAAATTTTGGTGGAAATTTAAAATTCATGGTTGTGCAATGTTCAGATTAGCCAAAAATTTGACCTTTGTTAAAAAAAATCTTAAGAAATGGAACAAAGACTCATTTGGTAATATTTTTTAGTCTAAATCCTTGGCTCTTCAAATATTGGATGAGATACAAAATGATATTCAGATCTAGGGTCTATCAAAGGATCTCCAGGTACAGGAGGATAACTTGCTTGCTTAGTTGCATGACATTGTGGAAACGGAGGAAGATTTTTGGTAGCAGAGATCACAAGCTATCTGATTAAAATATAGAGACTGTAATTCCAATTTCTTCCATCGTATGGCCCTTACGCATAAATATTCCAATAGGATTTCTTCTAGTTTGGCTGATGGGGTGTTATTGGAAGATGAGGTGGAAATTAGGAGGGCGACTACTAGCTTCTTTGAGAATATGCTCAAGGACGACCTTTTGTGGGACCAGGACAGGGTGGAGGCTTCTTTGGAGGTTATCCCCAACCTTCTCTCTGATGATTTGAATAAGATTCTTATGGCTATTCCCTTTCTATCTAAAATCAAAGATGCATTTTTCTCTTTTGAAGGAAATAAGGCCCCTAGGCCGGATGGCTTTCTGTTTCTATTATTTCAATCGTATTGGGATATTATTCTAGATGATGTTATTATTGCCACTAAAGAGTTCTTTGGGTCTAGAAATTTACTTAGAGAATTGAGTGTGACCTTCATTGTCTTGATTCCAAAATCCATGGATGTTAATAGCTTTGATGAGTACTGTCTCATCGGTCTTTGTCATTTTGTGTATAAAATTTTCTTGAAGGTTCTTGCTTCTAGACTTCAAAAGTGCCTCACAACACTGATCTCAGTTCAATAAAGTGGTTTTGTCAAGGGTCTTCATATTCTTGACTCTATTGTAATGGTTCATGATCTTGCTCTCTCTATTAATATTTCAAAGAAATTGGGGTTCTTCCTTAAGTTGGACCTACTGAAAGCTTATGATAGGGTTAATTGGAGATTTATGCTGGAATTTTTGGGTTGTTATGCCTTTTGTAGGAATTTTATTAAGCTTGTTGAACAAATTGTCTCTACTCCCTCATTTTTTGTTATTGTGAATAGATCCCCTTCCCCTTTTTTTCTGGAGCTCCTCGGGGCTATGGCAGGGTGATCCTATTTCCCCTTTTCTTTTCATTTTCATGATGGAGGCTCTGGGGAGAAATATTTAGAAGTCCCTGGCTACTAGGGCTCTAAAAGGTCTCTCTTTGTCTTCAAGATGTGCTTATGTAACCCACAAATAGTTTATGGATGACACTATTGTGTTCAAGTGTTTCTTACTCCTAAATATGCAAAACTAAACAAGAATGCAAGGAAAAGAAAAAAAGACCACCTCAATGATTAACCTAAGTAAAGCACAAAAGAAGGCTAAAAATGAATGAAATTTATTATACCTTTGTGTTGATCTCCTTGCTTTTCCCTTGATGTAGATGGAAATATGTGCTCCTTGATGGCAATGTGAAGGAAAAATAGATGGAAAATGATTCAAATGCAAGATGAGAGTGGATAGGTGATAAGTGAACAAAATGGATGCAAGCTCTTGAATGCAAAATGTGCTTACTAGAGGCTTGAATGGCTTAAGATCATAAGTTTGATACTAAATACATGATTTTTTTTAATGAAGGAAGATGGGGGTTTTTATAGAGGAATTTGAATTCTCTAGAGAATTCAACAGTCAGGATTGAGCCACCATGGCCAAGATGGAGGGCTATGGTGAGTTGATAACTCACAATCCCTCACATTTTGACATGTGGAGGGTGAGTTGTCCAAGGGGCAAGGTGAGATGGACAAGGTACAAATGATGCGGAGGAAGGATAAGTACTTTGTAAGTACCTTGGGGGATGAGAGGATTTTCTCAAAAAGGAACCTCTTGTCCCCAAGTGAGGATGAAAGTGACATATGAGGAATTTTAGTATTCCTAAAAAAATCCCCATGGAGAAGAGAGAATTGGTTGGAGAAATAAATGTGAATATTTAATTCACATGATTGAAGGGGATAAGGTGGTTGGGAGAATAAATATGAATTTTAAATTCATATGATAAGCACCTTCTAGATAAGACAAGGTTCTTATGGAGGAGGCTGAAAAGTGCCTTGTGGATAAAACAAGGCCCTTATAATAGAAGGTTCTTGGCCTTCATATGACTTGATGTGACCTTTCAATGATCACATGGGGAAGAGGAGATTCCTTGGAGGAATCAAAAGTGTATTTTAAATTCATGGGGAAGAGGGAGGTTCTTGGAGGAATGAAGAGTGAATTTTAAATTCACATGGGGAAGAGAACCTATGCCAAATATGGAAGATGTGAAGGTTGACCAAAAAGGGCATGCTAAATATAGCAAGGGGATTAGATTAGGATTGTGCAAATACATGATTAAGAAAATTAATGAGAGATTAGAAGTGGGAAATGTAGGAGGATGTGACATTAATCTTGATTAAGTGGTACACATCTTAATGACGGATTAATTAAATTAACCCAGATTAGAAGAGGGGTTATGGAGCATGTGACAAGGAGAGAGAAAAATGATGAGTTTAAAATTGATTTAAATTCAAAAAGGGGGAAATGACTAAATTAAATAATTGATATATTTATTTAATTTAGAGAAGAAAGGATAAAGGATAAAGTATTTAATTGTTAAATTAAATACTTTAGGAACCTTAGGTAGAAGGTGAAATATTAATTAAATAAATACATTAATTAATATTGATGTCATAGAGGCATAAGGAGATGGATTTGGCCATATGGAAGTGGTCAAATTTGGATGTCTACGTTTTTCCCCTCTTCGAAATATTGTTAGAATAACAGTGTTTTGAAGATATGAAAATGTAGATGACTCTATAGAAGAAACAACTAGAAAATGATGCCCCTGACATGGGAGAAATTACATGACCTACCCAAACGAAGGGAATTAAAAAGAGATACCCCGATCTCATAAGGAAATGACCATGGCAAAGGAATAGGTGAGAATGGTAGGGTATGCCCCCTTGAGAGGGTGATGGGGGGAGAAAAAGGGGGCCCCAGGCAACGTCTCGATATGAAAAAATAAAAAGTACAGTGGGATAGAGCACAAAAAATCAAGCAAGTTTTCCTTTTGAACGGAGTCGATCTGACACACGATGTGCAAATGGCGGCCCATAGAAGTTTTGGAATTAATGAGGGCTTAGAAAAGGTAAATAAAAAGTAAAAATATCCTTCACTTAAAAGTGATTTAAAAATGGGGGGAAAATTAGTTATAGTAATTGGAGAGTTACTATTCCTCATTTGCACACCTAGCAGTTGAAGAAGAGAGAGAGAGAGAGAGAGAGAGAGAGAGAGAGAGAGAGAGAGAGGAGAAGAAAAGGAGGAGTGGAGGAGACAAGGATGTCGACTGATTATGATGATGAGATCATCCGCTGAGTGGATGAGGTGCGGGCATTCTTCCATGCACACGTAGTTCCACGCCAAGTGAGGTGTCAAAACCCCCTTTGTGATCTTAAGCCTTTTTTATATATTTTTTAAGTTTCATGTTGTTTTCAAAACATGGGTTTTGGTTGCGGGGTAGGTTAGGAAAATGCGTTGGGGGAAAAATTGGGATTTCGCCAATAGGGTAGGTATAATAGGCTATTAGAGGCGATGGGACGGGGGGGAGGGATCTACCCCTTTAAAGGGCCAGAATTAGAAACCCATTGACTGATATCTTCTTCCATTTGATCCTGAAGGGAACCTAGATCTCTAAATGTTGTTGAGCCCATGTTCTTGGAAGTGAGTGTAAGTGTCTTTTCTTCCTCTTTTGGAACAGAGTGAGAGGATTGGTCATATGTACGTGGTGAGGGTGGCATGGTTTCCACATTCAATTTTGTATGCATTTCATACTCACTACATCCCTTGTCAATGATCTAGACCTTAGTGATGGTGGAATCAGGTATGGATGATGGTGTGGATGAAGTGGTGTTTAGTGTGTTGGTGGATGGCAGAGAGTCTAATGTCTAAGCTACCCCCATTTATACTCCAGGGAAATAGTGGGAATGCGAAAAGGAAGCCTCTAGGGCACAACAATATTCAAATGGATGAGGGTCAAGTTGTATGGTTACTTGAACGTCTTCATGGGCATGATTCAAATGCGTTAGTGGAATTTATTTCTTGTTGGCATAATAGGAAGCTTCAAATTAAGGATCTGAAAGTGGAGGTGAATGAGGAGCTAATTGTTGTTATGACGGGGATGTCAATCGTAGGCCACAATTTTTTTAAGGACAATAAAAGTAACGAGGATGTGATGGCTCAGTTCTTTAAGGATGATGAGCGAAAGAAGTTGGTGAAAATGGAGAGTTGTGGGTATGATCACAAGTTGCAAGTAAGAAAATTTGGGCGGAAGTGGCTGAGCTTATAATTCGATATTTGATGTTGGAAGGAAGGTTTACTGGGTCACCACTTCACTCTCTTAAATCACTTTAGACACGAGTTGTATGTTTCTTTTCTTTTTTTCTTGCTTTCATTTATGGAAATTTCAATGTATTCACATTTAAAAATAAAAAGACCCTGGTACTCCATGAGGGTCTCATTCTTCTAATCATGGAGCATGTCAAGTCTCTCTTCCCTACCCCTACCATTTTGGTTAAGGAAAAGACTCTGAGTGATGGGTAAAATTCCTTTGGTTCAGATACCAGCAATGAAAAAGATGATGAATGGGATGACGAGGAGGAGGTGGGTCCTCAATCTCATGAGGCCACCTCTTTGAAAAAGAAGAAGAAGAGTTGTCCTAAAAGTAGTTGTGTGTGCCTAAGTGCATCATTCTCTCTAATAGTGAGGATATGGAGGTGGGGTAAAAAGATTCATCTCCTAGGAAGGTGGAGTTGGCTATTGGTCAGGGTGAGGATGATGTTGGTAATAAGGAGGGTTTGCAAGAGAATGTGCCCAACTTGGTGGTTAAGGACCAGCTAACGAGATCATCCATTCAGATTGCTAAGTTAAAGAACCAGGTTTCTAATGTTCTAGTGAAGGAAGCTAAGGTGTTAGATGAGGAGAAGGCTACTAGTGATAACATGAGGAATATTGAGGACTCTCCAGCCCACAACTTACTTGATGATACAATGTAGGCTGAGATTAAGAGCCAAGGTGAAGATGACCTAGAGAGGATGAACACGAATGTGGAGCCCCTAAAGGTAGGCCCCCTCTCTCAAATTTTTTCTTATTTAAATGATGAATCTCCCTCTATAGTTGTTGGATATGGCTAGGGTTGGGACCACAGATACTTTTCAACATGCTACGTGAACTCTTCAAGAGTTCAATAAAGTGAATATTTAAATTAGGGGTTTGAAGGAAAACTTGAAGAATGTTTCGAAGAGTTTTGTCTCAAACATTCTTATTGACAAGATTTTAAATCCTGGTGTGATGAGCGGTTGGATGGGTCAGAAGAAATTGTTGCAGGCACCAATGCATAAATCAAAAAGTTGCTGCAATCATGCCATATCTCTGTGAAAAATAGCATGGACTCCCTGGAGGTACTATTTAAAAAGATAACTGATTTAAGAGAGGACCAACTATACTTCTTTGATCTAATGGAGAAGGAACATATGGTTAAAGGAAAACGAAAGAAGGGTGTGAAAGATGACACGAAAGGCCCTGCTTCTAAAGTGTCGGCTGATTGGAAAATATCTTTTGAAGCTGAGAAAAAGGAGCTGGCTTAAATGATTGACCTACACAGGAAGCCAGGAGCTTCAGGTGGCCAACACCTTAAGCAACATGAATTAGTGGTAGCTTTGTTGTTTTTTCTTTGTTGGTTTGTAGGTGGTCTTTTGTTGCTTTTTTGTTTTGTTGTCGCTAAGTGCTGCTATTGGTTCACTATTGTTTCTTATGTTCAACACTCCTATGTCTTTAGTTTCTTCTTCGTTGGTTTTCTCTTGGTACTCTATGGTCCATATTTCTAGCAGCATTTTGTTTAACTTTCTGTAAAGGGTTTTGGGTCCCTTCAAAACTTGTTTTTCCCATTTAATCAAAATAATTAACCATAACATTATATAACCATGACAATATTCCCATAAATGAGGAATTATTCCCACATTCTTACCACTCATTTTGACTTAACCACTTCATTCAAACACTAGATTATTTACCACTTGATAATTTGAAAACAACTATATCAATTATTCCAATAATTAATTACATCAACTATTTAAATAATTATAAAAGTAATCAACATTCATCTATTAATTAATTAACAAAAAGGTAATCTAACTTGTTTATCAATTAAACTAAATCATTTAACTAATCCACAAATTAGTCAAATATCTGTATTTCAATAAATCAATTCACTTAATTAAATAAAAATTCTTTCATCTATAATTGGTTAGTTACTTATTTTAACAATAATTATCCAATTTATTTATCTATAACAATAAATTACCCATTTCAGCCATAAGTAACCAATTTAAAATCTTGAATTAATTAACATATTTATTTCTTCATTATCATATATTTTGTCACATATACGAAGATCAATATTTTTCTATTTCCCATAATATAATGTGATATAATTTATATATACATACATATATCTCTCTATATATATTATTACCAAAATACATTCATAATATACACAATAGAATTTTAAATCGCATACAGAAAATCATCCTCTTACAATTCAATCATAATATAATACATATATATACATATATACAATAATCAAATATGAAAGTGATAAATGGGACTGAAATATAAATCTGACTTTAAATGGAGAACATTGAAGGCATTTCCAAGATAACCACAAGTTATAAAGGGTGCAAGCAAAGCACCAACTAGGTCCTCAAACCATAGCTATAAAAAAATAGAGATAAGATGATATCTTTGGCTATTTATTTGGTCAACCTATTGGCAGATAGAAGCAAAGAAATTCACTGGCCAAAATAAGTTAATGGGACTCTAAGATTGGAACCAGTGAGTAGGAGAAAGGAGATCCCAAAGCATATCCATGTAAGGAGAAAGGTACATATAGTTCTTTCATAAATTGGTAAAGGAGGAAGCTTTAGAAATTAATAACATGGGGTACTAAGTCAAACGATGATCTTCCCAGGAAAGAAATTATCCATTACATGACACAAGTAAAATAATATAAAACAATGCTTCCTCATAAAATAATAAACAATGTAATATCACATTCTCCCCATCAATACATAAAATAAATCATCAATTGAAAGCAAATGAAAATTGCACAGGCTAAACCAGCGCACACAACAACTACATTGAAGGCGCTAATGTATTGCTAAAAAGGCTTCAAAAAATTTAGGAAATGCAATAAGTAGGTATAAATAGATGTCATTTCACGGAATGTAATGTTTGCAGAGGAAAGAGCAAGACACGGACCACGGTGGACGGAAGAATGACAAGGAAACACACGAAATCAACTTAATAGCAGAGGCACACAAATTGGATTTGTTGAAAAGGCTTTAGAAAATTTCAAGCAAATGCGATTGGCTAGCATAAAGCCAAGTTCCACAATGTTTGACAACATCCTCCCTACCTGCTCCAAAGTGGGAGCTTTGGAACCAGGAATGGGAAGCATTTCCTTGTGGAATAGATGACTATGATAGCTCGTGTTTCAACCAACCACCCTATCATGAAATATCATTTATATTATAATCTTGCACGATCTTATCATAGGGAAGGTGATGACGTCGTTGGCCGCTACTACATGGCGTCAATCAAGGAAATCTAGAGGCCGTGGGACTTTCTGTTTCCATACTTTGGGTTGGGACAGGTTCGATTAAGCTAGGAGATCTTAAGCGTTCTCTCTCAAATTTTAGAAAGGTTCAGGAGGTCCACCCTGGGAACTGTGAGAGCTTAAAAGCTATAGGCCCAATTATATGCTTGAGAGCAAGGGTGAGATCATGGAACAGGGAACAAAATAATGCGACTGAGAAAACACTAAGGCATCCGAGATCCAAATGTTGGTATTCGAGACTAGGTTGAGAGCTTCAGAATCTTACATGGAATGAGGCACTACAGATTACTCCTCAGACACTAGGGTAGATAGGATATGATGAGTACAATCTCATTACGTACGAGACACAGGAAACTTAAAACACTTGATGTCTCTAATATATTCAACAGAGCATAAAAAGAAATTTTGAAGAATATAAATCATTTATGGAGAAAACAAAACAATGCAAGATCATGATACAACTTAAAACTCCTAGCAGAAGAAACCTTTCACACCTGCACCTGGCGAGAGTATGGCTATGAAATCCCCGTTGCCTTCCTTCCATCTTTTCCTTCTGCACACATCCCCTCCATAATCAATAATGGAATGGAATTTTCGCAGGCCTCTTTCCTCCCCCCTGAAAGCAACCAAACCCCTTTTTCTCAAAACCAAAAAAATTTATAGGAAAAGGGAGGAATGTTGTTGTATGGGAAATCCCAACGAACTCCTGAAAAAAATATAGTTATCTTTGATTTATTAAATTAACCATCAATTAAAATATTTCATTTAAAACCTTAACTTGGGTAAATATAATTGATACCCAAATGGTAAAAGAATTCACCGATATTTATTACTCATTATAATTAATTATATACTTCAACCCTTTAACATTTTATTTATTTACCTTATTGTTATTATTTGTTAATTATAACATTATAAATTTATTTTATTATTAATTATAATTATTTATTTATATATTAATATTTATTTAACAAAGGTATTTAACGATTTATTTTAATGAATAAGATAACCAAACACATTTAATTAGACAATTCAAATCAAATAAACCAAATGTTGAACAATTACCTAACCACTAACTAGGGTCAAAAAGGAAAAAATTCAAGCAACACTAATTGACCAATGACAAAAATGACAAGGTATCAAATTGGATACTCATCCTCTTCAAGGATGATGACTAGGGTAGGGAACCAAGTGCTATCTCCGATCGACTGATCCATTGGGTTTCAATGCACACTTAGACCTGCCAATTCAAGTGGATTCATAGCCTAGTACTTGTTTACTCAAGCATACAAGTTAGAGCACATTTTCATAATAGTTAAATCACTAGGGAAGGAACTCTAGCAATCATAACTCATTCTTGTATGTCCCCCATATGTCCAATGGTATGATGCCTCCCTTTCCACCTATCCTAAAAACATACTACTACATCACCTAATTATGCATCACCTAATTATCTAAATAAATCTCTACATAATAATAACATAACAATGTGAATCATAATCACAAAAGTACTAACAAAATATCATGTTTCATCTGCAACCACAACACTTGAACACAAGTTAGTACCTCTTCATGATAATAAATATAATCATAATAATAATCATAATCATAATCATAATATCGTATCATCATGATAACAATATGTCAGAATCATGTGAAAATCCTAAAAATAACCAAAGCACTTTCATAGAAAAAATATGCCCATAGCTTGCATCCTTCATATTCAGGTTCCTTAGGCAGACTACCTACACATCCAATGTGAGAATGGAGGGGCACTACACCTCATATCACACACCTTCCACAAGTTCTTGTTTGCAGGTCAGCCCCCATATTTGATCAAAATGAATGTTGGCTACGATGACAAGGTTGAAGTAGTGAAGAATCTTCCAATGCATTTTGAATTCCTCAAACAACCAAACTAGAGCATTCTTGACTAGGTAACTTCTAAGCCATTTTCCAGTAACAACAACTGAACCTGTAGGATATTCTATATTTTCTTCATCTATAACTGGGGCCTCCAAATTCTTTTTGGCCTTGATACAATGACATGAGTAATAACGTGTTCCCTCTTCATAGTCTTCATCTGCAATCACTACATAAACATTCCCTACATTGATATGTTCATCCAGATAGATGAATTTAATGAACATCACAATAAAAGACAAAGTAAGATAAAATTAGGAATTTTGTATTAACTATGCAAGAAGATATATTACCTGGTTCTAGTAGATTTGATACATGGTCACATTCAATGGATGATTGCATCTATGTGATTTGTAGAGTCATCGAGAGCTCATACATGTCAAGTGGGGTTAGACTTCTTATAAACCATTCATCAACCCACTCTTTTGAGTCGCAATAATTCCATTCTTAAAGCATAACTGTAGAACAAAAGCATGCCATCTTTTGCATATGGATAGTCCATGTACCTACATTGGAGCTTCTAAAAGAGTGTATCTCACTCGATCCTATCAATGTACAACAATCCTCATATTTTGCAATGTTAGTATCATCTACCAACCAAAAAAATCTATGAACTAAAGAATTACCTTCATTACTTGGACCCATTGCATGATTGTACCACTGGATAATTGATTTTGCATATATCAGCTTTGGAATATCTTTGTACTTTAACTCTTCTCATGCTAAGGCTCTTTGATACATGCACCTACATCATCATGCTCCCTCTTTCCATTCCCAACCTCTAAAAAATTCCACATATGTTGAACATCACTAATCCTATGCATCCTCTCAACTAGTAAAACATTCTAGATTTCTTAAATTGTGATGTACAATTATCCGACCATATGATATGTTGACTGAATGATATTCCCCTGCTAGCCAAATCAGCATAGAACATATGAAATCAACCTTGCACAAACTCGGTAGAATGTGTGTAATCATCACTGATGTAAAAGTGATACTCCCTCAATACGTTCATGTTATCCTTTATACTATCATTTATATGAATGAATGTTATATGCACAAATATAGTAACCTGTGTGGAGTTTTAGTATTATGATTGCACCTCATTCTATGGCTATAGTGTGTAGTTCTTTGTAAAGCCAACAACTAAAATGATGCTATGAAGTGGAAACTTGTCCTTCCATAACTTTAAATGCGATTCCAACCATTGATCTCTATGTGTATGCCTTGCATACTCATAGACCACATGATCACAAAAAATGCCCATAAACTAATACACTGGAATCTTATCAATGACAAATTCACATTTCGTTGCTTCTTTTCCATCTTTTAGATTGTAGGCCACTATCTTTTATTTTCCAAATTCCACAATTTTGTTTCCAACTACAAGTGTACTAGCCATGTGTTGGAAAATTGGAAAATATTGCATGTCACCACAATGATCACATGTGCCATACAAACATGATTTCTTGTAAAAAAATTGGCCATCCACTTTTTCACATAAAATTTTAGATAAGAAATCCCTTGAAGATTTAGGTGGAGGCCTTATGTTACATTCCTACAAAACATTGTTAGTATGCATATCTAGACATATACGTTGATAAACATCATAATGGTTGGAAAACTCAATATGTACTCTACAAAAACAAGTAGTGTGTGTGTGATTTATTTTGACACAAAAAGGCTTTAGCATTTCAAGAAACCTTTGACAGATTTTAACATGAGGAAACCTCTCTACAAAATTAGCAAAAAAATGGGTTTGAGTGGTTGCTTTGGATGTGGCTCATGGATTTGACTACTAATTCTCCTTCTTACAAAATATCTTTGATTGGGAGATACCCTTGTGTTATCCTTCCAAAATCCTTGTATTAGAGATCTCAAGGGTTGATAAATTTCTTTATCTTTATGTGGAAATCTACTCGAGAATGCCCATAACTCATTGTTATTTAGATCATGCACTCTTTCACACCTTATTTTGGCTCTCATTAGAGATGATCTACTTATTTTTAAATATTTACTCATTTTTGTATGGTTCATCTTATTGTTGGTTTGACTACTTAACAATGTTGTTGTCATCACATGTCGTGTGGCACAACTATCTTTCATATGTGAGGTAGAACTCATGCTCTTGTATGCACTAATCAAATTCTTTATAGTGGATTTATCAATAGAGTCTTTTGATGTTCTTAGTCCAAGAATCTTCATGGTGGGCCTAAAATTGAGTTCCCTAATCATTTCAATAAATAGTTGACATCTTCTAGCCTCACTTAGCTTCTCAAAAATAAACTCCATATCTTCTTTGCATATCTTTGACATGTAGGTTTTTGATTCTTATCAACCATTGGTTTCAAAATATTGGCATCAATATCAATCAAATATTTAGGTTTTCTATGTAAAACTATAGGAGGAGTTCTCAAAGGTAAAGTTATGTCAATATTAGGAATGCCAACAACATCAGGGATAGATGGAATACCTTCAATTAGAGGTGAAATTGATGGCATACCTTGAGATTGGCATGTAAACGACATTGTATCTCTAACTTGAGATGTGGTATGTGGAGTATCTTCAAGTAGAGATGTGTTTGCTGATGTTCTTTCAAAACCACATGTTGTTGATGGTGTGTCTTCAATTGGAGATGTGATTGTTGATGTAATTTGAAGATGAGATATTGTAGATGGTGTGCATTGAACTTCACTTATGGTTTATGATGTTCCCCCAACTTTAGTATTCATTTCTCTCCTTGCACAAAGTTTTTGCATCCGTTACCTTTGTGCTACCAATTTGACATCTCTCTTATATTACATAGGAATTTCTTCCTCTATGGGCTACAATTTCTTTTCTTCATGAATGTGCCTTTTTTTATCTTCTCCTTGCATTTTTAGCTTCATGTTCATCCGATGTTAGAGGCTTTTCTCATTTCCTCGTCATGAAGTTGAATGCTACATGTTCAAAAGAACACAAAGAACAAAAGTAAGTAATGCACTTTATGAAATATATTCATATTGTTGATTACATTGCATTTTGTGAAACACACAAAGTATTTTATGAAACATATTCATATTGTTGATTGCATTGCATTCCATATCTTTCAAACTCAAAGCATTACTTCATGTTTCATAACTAATTACTATGTGTTGATCTATCTATGAGCAAATTTCAATTGCAATTAAATCACTTCCCTATCTATGCTACCATATTTTGTATTTTCTTATCATACATCACCATGAGACCACATTTCTTTGCCTTTTTTCAAATAGCTCACTACCATTTCTATGCTACCATATTTTTCATACATGTCTACCAAAGCATTTTATGAAACATGTCTATCCTACCACATTTTTGTACATGTATACCAAAGCACTTTTCATACATGTCTACCAAATAATTTTATGAAACATGTCTAGTCTACCAAAGAATTTTTCATACATGTCTACCAAAGCATTTTCCATGCATGTCTACCAAAGATTTTTTCATACATGTCTACCAAAGAATTCTATGAAGTATTTTATGAAACAAGGAAGTGAGCTCTTTGAAAAAATGCCTCAAAGAAAAGAAATGTGGTCTCATGGTGATGGACATCTAATGGAGCGGATCTACAAAACTCTCATAATCTAGAACCAGTGAGGTGGTTCTTTTATCCTAGTCAAATGATCAAGAGCAAATGGTTATAGGAACTTGAACTATCAAATAAATCATACAGATATAAAAGAGTGCACTCACCATTAATTGTAATATAAATAAGGCATAACACAATTAATAATAATAAAATACACACAAAGAAATAGTAACTTTATTCATGCAAGGGAATCCATTTCATATTACACATGAACTAGATCCTACAAGGATCAATGCTCTTATCCCCAAGACTTCTCAATCCCTTCTTATACTTTCATGGTCTCTTCCACTTCATCTTTTCAAACAACCGCTTTATGACCTATATCATTATTCCTCCATATTTTCAGCCCCTCTATAATTTTTTCCCTCTGCTAAGTTCTATACCTTGGTCACACCCTCCTTCAATGTCTTCAACATTCCTTAATTCCTCTTGGCCTCTCTCATTCCTTTTGTGCCTCCACCACAGTCTCCTCTCCCTCTTCTTTTACCCACTTTTTAATTCCTTATCAGCTACTTCTTTCACATTAGTGGTTCCTTTCTTCTAGACCTTTTGACTCCCAGTATCCTCCTCAATAATGGTCTCCTTAATCCTTAACTTGAATTTTTTCTTCAAACAAGAACCTCCCTATTGAATAAAAATTTAGTATGTATAACCAAAACATCTCAAAAACAATCAAGTTAACCAACCAAATTGGAACCTCCCAAAAATAGCATTAGAACCACCATCGGCACCCAAACTGCTACGTTTACTATCGGGTTTTGGGAGGTAACAGGCAATTATTCAACCATCCCTTAATTGCAATGAGTTCCTACCACTCGGGCGATAGGAATTCCAACATTTTTTTCTTGTGATAGGAAGATAAAATTCATTATGATAGGAAGCTACATCATAACACCTCCAAACACCCAAACCACAAAAAAACTACAAAAATACCAAAACTAACCAAACTGAAGTGAAACTCAAACCAAAATTTGGATGGAGAGTGATGCCCCTACATCAACATCACCATGAGACCACATTTCTTTGATGCATTTTTTTAAATAGCTCACTTCCTTTTCTATGCTACCACATTTTCCATACATATCTATCAAAACATTTTATGTAGCATATTATGAAACAAGGCAATGAGTTGTTTGAAACATGCCTTAGAGAAATGTGGTCTCATGGTGATGGACATCACCATGAGACCACATTTCTCTGAGAAATTTTTTTAAACATCTCACTACCGTTTCTATGCTACCACATTTTCCATACATGTCTACCAAAGAATTTTATCAAACATGTGCTACCATATTTTTCATACATGTCTACCAAAGAATATTATGAAACAAGGTAGTGAGTTGTTTGAAAAAATGCCTCAAGGAAATGTGGTCTCATGGTGATGGACATCACCATGAGACCACATTTATTTGTGGCATTTTTTCAAACATGTCACTACCTTTTCTATGCTACCACATTTTCCATACATGTCTACTAAAGAATTCTATGAAACATGTCTATGCTACCACATTTTTCATACATGTCTACTAAAGCATTTTTCATACATTCTACCAAAGTATTTTTCATACATGTCTACAAAAGAGTTTTTCGTACATGTCTACAAAAGCATTTTATGAAACAAGGTAGTGAGTTGTTTGAAAAAATGTCTCAAATAAATGTGGTCTCAAGGTGATTTCCATCACCATGAGACCACATTTCTTTGAGGAATTTTTTCAAATATCTCACTACATTTTCTATGCAACAACATTTTCCATGCATGTCTACCAAAGAATTTTATCAAATATGTCTATGCTACCAAATTTTCCATGCATGTCTACTAAAGAATTTTGCATACATGTCTACCAAATCATTTTATGAAACAAGGTAGTGAGTTGTTTGAAAAAATTCCTCAAATAAATGTGGTCTCATGGTGATTTCCATCACCAATAGACCACATTTCTTTGAGGCATTTTTTCAGATAGCTCACTGACTTTTCTATGATATTGCTTATATTTCTTTGATGCATTTTTCAGACAGCTCACTTCCTTGCTGCTATGGCTAAGATCCTAAAATAGGTTCTTTCAAACAAACTATGGATGCTTGGAATTTTTTTATGAAAGCATAATAGTAAGCAATAGAATAGACAAGGCAGTGAGTTGTTTGAAAAAATGCCTCAAAGAAATGTGGTCTCTTGGTGATGTCCATCACCATGAGACCACATTTACATAGACAAGGCAGTGAGTTGTTTGAAAAAATGCCTCAAAGAAATGTGGTCTCCTGGTGATGTCCATCACCATGAGACCACATTTATTTGAAGCATTTTTTCAAACAACTCACTACCTTGTCTATGCTACCAAATTTTCCAAACATGTCTACCAAAGAATTTTATCAAAAATTTCACTTCCATGCTGCTATGGCTAAAAGACTAAAACAAGTGCTTTCGAAGAAACTATGGATGCTTGGAAAAAATCTATCAAAGCATAATAGTAAGTGTAGACACTAAAAATTGTCCCGGGCTTGTGATTTTTAAATTCTCCATCATTTCCCCTTTTGTCTTTGATAATTAAATAATTTGAATTATTTAATTATTTTCTAAAGTCATAATTCTTCTATTTAATTAATGCATTTTTTTAAATCTTTTTTCCTCTTTGATTAATTAAATAAATTTTATTTATTTAATTGCGTCACTAATTAAGTCCTATTCTTTCTAAAATTAAATAAATTCTTATTTATTTAATTTTTGTCCACTTTCCACTATAATTAAATAATTATTTTTAGTTATTTAATTATTCATCAGCCTCTTCTCTCCTAAATTAAATAAATTTTATTTATTTAATTTGGTCCACTCTCTTAAATTTTGAATTAAATCATTATTTAATTTAAAATGATTTCTTTTGTCGTATTCCTCTATAATTAAATAATTATTTAATTATTCATTTGCCACCTAAATTAAATAATTTTTATTATCTAATTTCTTCTATCACCTCTTTATCTATGTCAATCTTATCTTCCACATCATATCTTGTCTCTTGACATCTCATTTAATCCTAGACCTTGATTTAATTATCTCATAATTCAATATCAACTCTTCATCCTTATTGTTTTCCCTAATTTAGCCCTAACCCTATTCATACTACAACTTTCAATCTTGACCATTGATTAAGACATCTTATTGGCATCCAATCTCAACCATTCATTCAAATTTGTCTTTTCTATAAAATACCTTACCCCTGTCATTGTCATGGGGACAAATCTACACATATTATGCAAGTATATGCTACTAGTGTGAGACAACAATCTTCAATATTTTGCTAGTCACTTGTCATAGGCTTATTATTGCACACTCAAATCTGAGGGCAATTATCATATTCAAGAAAAATGGAGAAGTGCAAAGGAGGTGAATCAATGGTGGCATGAAGATTTGGTAATATTGTTTTATGCTTTATGTTTTTATGCTCATTTGTGCTTCATTGTATATTAGGGTTTGATTTATATGCTTTATTGCTTTAACCTTAATATTTTAGCCCTAATTACATTGGTGAACCTAACATGAATTTCGACAAATTTTGAAGAATTTTGGAGTTGGATTCTTTTTGTTGCAGGTTTTGTTAGCTTTTTGTTGCAAGTTTTGCATCATTTTGGAACAAAACCCTAGTTTTCAAAGATTCAACCATATCTCTCAAATGGATGTGTATTTTCTCACATATATTTTTTTGTAGTGTGGAGAAAATATCAAGAGATTCTAGTCTGAAAATCATATTTTGTTTAGATGTTTTTAATTTTTTATAATTTTTTTGTGATATTTCATGAAAAAACAATTTTGAGAGAAAATTAATGAATTTTTTGGATATGTTTATATTTTTATAAATTTCTCTAAATTCTAATAGGGGTCTATTCTTTAGGTTTTGGATTTGGGTGAAAAATAATTAATCAAAAAATAGATCTTTGAAAATTAGGGTTTTACAAAGATTTGCTTATATCTCACAAATGGTTGTCGATCCTTTCACAAATTATTTTTTTGTAGATTTGGGATGATGTCAAGTGCCTTTAGTGCAAAAATCAAAATGTTTGGACCTGTTTTGAATGTTTTATTATTTATTTATGATTTTTCATGAAAAATTAATTTTGGATGCAAAACAACAAATGTTTTGGATTTCTTTACTTTTTTAGAAATCTCTCATAATTTCAGTAAGGGTCTATTCTCTATGTTTTTATTTTTGATCTAAATTTTTTTTCCAAAAATCAGATTTGTCTTGACTAGCTAACCCTCTAATATCAATGATCAATTATCTTGTTAGGGTTTCGGCTTTGTTGTTGGTTTTGTGAGTGTGTAGGAAAAGTAAACACTTCAAAGGACAAATTGGATCATGTGAAAACAAATTCTCTAAATTTTCATGGGTCCAAGACATCTTTTTAGACTACTAACAAGTGGTTTTGTAGGTTCGATTGTCCAAGAATTTTATTTGGAAACCATTTGTTCTTATCTTAGAGTATAAAACACTTCCATTGGTGCTCTAAAAATAACATTTTCTTGTCTCACTTATATTTAATTAATAGGATAAAGAAATTTGCTTGATTGTTCTTGAAGGTGGTAGGTGATTATGCTCTCACCTTTTGCAAACTAGGTGATTAGAAAACCAAACCCATCTTTTTCTATTTTTTTATCCTTAGGGGTCTATCTGGTGGGAAAAATTAATCACCCTAGGGAACGACCCAACTGGTAACATGCTAAAACCAAGAGACTTCCAACTGGTATATAAGTGTGGGTACTTGAGGAAAGTTCAAGTATCACAAGGATTGTTCTAACAAGAAGGGCAACAATGGTCTCTTTCTAGATGGATGATCCCCGATAAATGGAATTACCATACTAGAACCCTTGTTATAGTAAGATTAAAACCTTTATCTATTCTTTGCCAAGGCATCCACATTCTCACAGTTCTTAGTAGAGGTGAAAATCTTGTCATGGAATATTTATGGGAGCTTGAAGCTTGGTTGACCCAAGAAGTGCGTGCAATGTAAGGGGGATCTTGTGTGGCCAAGTTTCTAAATCACCTACTAAGAATACGTGCGGTTGGAGTAAAATCCGCATGGAATCCATAGAATATAGTCCTTCACAACCATAGGATTGTGATTTTATTCTATGTGCTTGTTTTCACAAATTTCAAAGACAATGTGTTTTCCAAGAGTTTTCTAAAACAAAAAACAAATAAAAATCCTTGAAAAATCTGGAAAACACTCTCAATCTGAAAAAAAATCAATCTTTTGGTCATTTTCATCCTTGTCATTTTGTCACCTTGTCACTTAATCCTACAAACAAGTCTTTTGACAATCCAAATTGACACATTGGCCAAAATTTGAATGCTTAAGTGAACCTTTCCTAAACATTTGACATATAAGGCATCCTCTTTTATCACTTTTCATTGTCACCTTTCATAAAGCACAACCTCATGCCATCCACCATCATGTCTTCAAGTCACTTTGATATGCTTGCTAGTAGAATTGAATGCCAATTTCTCAGTAATGGTGAAGCCCAACTAGCTAGGGACTTCAAAACACTATACCTCCAATCCAAGTCCAAATTCACAACCCCTAGTCCTCCATCCATCTATCCCTCTTACCAACACCCATAAGTCCTAGTCTTTCATCCATTCCCCCTCCCTATCAAGAGTCCTTTAATACAAATCTTTCCATTGGTCCACTTATTGTCCTTATCCTAACCGTGAAAAGGGAAATCAACCATCCACTAGTCCTTTCCAAGTCACCACATCCTATCCTAGTCCTTCATCCACCAACACTTTCCAAGCTCCCACATCCTACTCTAGTCCATTATTTATCAATCCAATCCAAGTCTCCATGTCCAATCGAATTCATCCATCCACTAACACCGTACAATCATCCATGTCTTAGGCTAGTCCTCAATCCATTAATCCCTTCCAAGTCTCCACATCTTATCCTAGTCTTTCATCCACTAATCCTTTCCAAGCTACTTTGTCCCAACACACACCTAGCCATGAAAATTCTATCCTTGTCCAAAGTCACATTCCATTGTCTAAACCTAAGGACATATGTCAAAATGAAAACCCAAAGCATGACACCATAACTCCCCCTTCATGTCAAGATCAAATTTGTCCATCCCATGACCCCATCCTTAAGTCCATTCAAGAAGTCCTCCTAGACAATCATGAAATACAAAATAAACCCATCCTTGGTCAAAATTCCATTCACAACCATGTTATCCAAGATGAAAGTATCCTTGGTCAAGATCCTATTTCCAATCATATCATCCAAGACAACCCCATCTTTGACCAAGACACTATCCTTGATCAAGAAGTCGAAAATGATCCACTCCTCAACCTTTATGCCATTCAAGACCAAACACTTGATGACCTCATGCAGGATTTGACTATAGACACTTTCCAAAATTAGACACTTGATTCCAAGGGACACATAGATGATCTTCCTTTAGAACAAGATTCTTCTACTATGGACATATTTGCAAATGATCAAGCTATAACTGAATTGAGTGGGCTCTATGACAATAACCATGAAGACAGTTTTGACATCAACTTGGAAGCACCAGTAGCATCATCTGAATCTAACATGTCAAAAAAATAGACCACATATGTTAATCAAGAATCTATCCAACATGTCAGTAAAGCTACGACACTTTATCAACTATGATCATCTATCTTTGTTAGAGTGGGCTTTCTTATAGATGAGAAAATTCAGAGTAAATGTTTTTGACTAAATAATGATGGGTTAACATCTTGCTTCCAAAATAACAAACACCCCATCGCAAACATAATTTTTTAGAACATGTGTTATCAAGGAAAAGGACTAGGCCTACATGAGCAATGAATTCTAGAACCCGTACAACTTCAGGCAAATTATAGACATCAAGGTCTTTGCTATTCCTCAATCAAAAAATATAATGATGTTAATGATACCTCCTCGATATTTGGGGCAAATTTATCTAACACAAACAACAAAATGGATGTCATGAGTAGTCCTTGTCATAAGGTTGTTGCCAACACTTCTTCCATCCACACCATACACCATCATTCCAACATAAATAAACCTTCCATTTGGAACCAACAAAAACAAAATTCTTACAAGTCTAAAGTCCAAAATCAAATGTCAAAGGCCATTGAGTACAAAAATCCAAGTGGAAAAATGAAGTTAAAATGGATCCTAGAGAAAAATGGATCAAGCAAAGAAAATATGTCAAATTCAAAAGTCAATAAAAATGTGGAGCCACAAGACAAGAGGAATCCCACATATAATAAATTTCCATCTCCTTCGAAATGGTCATCAAGCAAAGCATCTAAAAGTGTTGGTTCCAAACATTATCCTAATCAAAATTCCAAACTCCGCCATCCAACACTTAAAGTTTAGAAAATAAAAAATGATTCATCCAAACATCCAAATAATCCTTCCATGCCTACCACCATCTGTCATAATCCTACATCTCACCTAAATTCAAAAAATACCATGTCATAAATCCATCACATCTTTACAAAAACTCTTTATCATAAGGACTCTCATGGCACTCTATCGTGATGTGCGTATTTTGATAAGGCCAACTCTAGTATAAAAAAGGATCACAATGACATCAATCAGTTGTATGCAAGCGCTATGATCCTAACAAGGCAACTACTTCAAAAAGGTCATTATTGTCATATCATGGAACCCGTCTCTACATTGGTACTGACAACATCTTCAAAATAATCGGAGAGCTTGGCTAAAAATTCCAAAATACAAAAAAAATAAAAAATAAAAAAATTGTCACCTTGATGAAAACTTAGCAAACAGGCATCCTGGTGACACCAAAAAAATCAAAAAGTCAAAAAATAAAATAGTAAAGAGAAAAATTTCATTCGATAGTGAAAACCATTCTTATGGTGCTTTGGATAAGTACTATGATGAAAACCTAACAAACAGGCACCATGTGTAAAATAAATTATCTATGAAGACCACTACACTTGGGGGCAAGTCGTCTCATCTCCTATACCTTTCCTATGATATTTACTTATGGAATTTCCATCTATCCATCTAAGCCTTGGCATTTCCATCCATTGATCTTGATAGCGACTCAGGTACAAACTTAAATCATGTTTTGGGAAAACTTTTGACATGTCTATCCTTTTGACCATACCCTATTCAAGAAATATCATGTCCTTACTTTCATATCCTCAATATCCATATGCGACATAGCCCTTGAAGATCACATGACAATTCTCCCAGTCTCATGTCTCCCATAGCCATCCATCTTCCTTTTATACCTATCGCCTATCTTGGTTTCCCTTGTCAATGGTCTAAAAATCCTCCACCATCCCATCTAGTCCTAACAAAGTCATTCCAAATGTAATGAGCCTAATCCTAACAATCTTGCTATGCAACCTTGCACATCATCCAAAAAATTCCTTGGCTTTGTTCCTATCCCTGCTGCAAACCTTGATCCTTTAGTCACATAATCATCATCTTGACATTGTTTTGGGATGTGTCCTTCCCATGCCAAACAAATTCATCGTCATCATCACCTGTCAATTGGTATTCATCTTGGCTAGAGGCAAGATCATGGTTGTCTTGGGATTCTTTTGCATGTGTGCTCACTTGCTCATAGGCATCATTCACATGCATTTGTCACGATCCTCATAAAACATCCTAAAAAAAAGAAATCATAAAATATCTTGAAAAAGTCCAAAAAAATTATAAAACTTCAAAATCCAAAAAAAGTTGAAACATGTCAAAACCCAAAACCATCCAAATAATTTTCAAAACCCCCAAAATAGAGTCAAGTTAGTCATGTCAGTTAGTCCATGCCATTGTCAAACTACGTTGCCTCTGCACATTTGCTACGTAGGAAAGGTCATCATTTGATGTACCCCCAAGGCCACATTAGGTCAGTCTATTAGGATTCATCTTGTCTCATCAAATAAGTCAGACACAGTCAAACTCAGACATAATAAAATAGACAACATAGTCCAACCGGTCATTAAGTCTAAATTAGACAACACAGTCCAATCGGTCATACAGACAAAATCAATCAAATTGTCAAAGCAATGTCAACCTCGTCACTCTTTGGTCCCCTCCATAATGTGTCCTTCTTGGACTTGGACCTCATCAAAATGTCATTTTCCTTCTCAGGATGTGTCCTTCTTGGCGATAGGAACCATCCAACCATCAACACTGTCAAATTGGCAACTTGGTAAAACCGTCCAAATTGTCAAAATGTCAAACTATCATGCAAACAATCTTTGACAAACAAATAGTGCCAAACACAACTAAATGGTTGTTAATTTTTCTGGTCTATTTTGTCTTATCTTTTTTATTCCTTTGTCTCTTGGTCATGTTACTAGCTACCTCGAGGATGTCCCAAGAAGGATTTAGAGGTGCGATGATGTCTCATGACCTATTTTATTTTCTTTGATTGTTGTCTGTGTTTTGTCTTGGCAAAAGGACTGGGGCAACTTGGCCCTTAGTATGAGCTAGGCCATTCCTTATCTATGACTATCTATTTCGCAAGTGGATGACCTTGCACACCTTGGTCTATGTCATACTATGGTGTTTTTTGTCCATTTGTGTCATTTTACCACCCAATGATGATTCGCACAGAGTATTGTCTAGCAAAATATGCATCTTTAAAGTTGTCTCCACTAACATCCATATCCTCCACGCTGACATTTCTTTGATGTCGCTTATCTATTTTCCTCTTATCTATTTCAAGAACACACTCATGTTCTTTGAACCAGCATGTCCTCTCAAGGGGGCATACCACAACCCTCCTCGTCATCCTTCCTCATCCTCTTTACAATGGGGCATGTTTTGACTAAATTTCTTTGACACAACACGATAAACCGCATTGTATCAAAGAGGCACAAAATGTAGACACTAAAAATTGTCCCAGGCTTGTGATTTCTAAATTCTCCATCATTTCCCCTTTTGTCTTTGATAATCAAATAATTTTAATTATTTAATTAATTCATTTTTTTATCTTTATTCTTCCTTGATTAATTAAATAAATTTTATTTATTTAATTACGTCACTAATTAAGTCCTCTTCTTTCTAAAATTAAATAAATTCTTATTTATTTAATTTTTGTCGACTTTCCACTATAATTAAATAATTATTTTTAGTTATTTAATTATTCATCAACCTCTTCTCTCCTAAATTAAATAAATTTTATTTATTTAATTTGGTCCACTCTCTTAAATTTTGAATTAAATCATTATTTAATTTAAAATGATTCCTTTTGTTGCATTCCTCTATAATTAAATAATTATTTTAATTATTTAATTATTCATTGGCCACCTAAATTAAATATTTTTTATTATTTAATTTCTCCTATCACCTCTTTATCTATGTCAATCTTATCTTCCACATCAAATCTTATCTCTTGACATCTCATTTAATCCTAGACCTTGATTGAATTATCTCATAATTCAATCTCAACCCTTCATCCTTATCATTTTCCCTAATTTAGCCCTAACCCTATTTCATACTATAACTTTCAATCTTGACCATTGATTAAGACATCTTATTGGCATCCAATCTCAACCATTCATTCAAATTTGTCTTTTCTATAAAATACCTTACTCTTGTCATTGTCATGGGGACAAATCTACACATATTATGCAAGTATATGTTGCTAGTGTGAGACAACAATCTTCAATATTTTTCTAGTCACTTGTCATAGGCTTATTATTGCACACTCAAATCTGAGGGCAATTATCATATTCAAGCAAAATGGAGAATTGCAATGGAGGTGAATCAATGGTGGCATGAAGATTTGGTAATATTGTTTTATGCTTTATGTCTTTATGCTCATTTGTGCTTCATTGTTTATTAGGGTTTGATTTATATGCTTTATTGCATTAACCTTAATATTTTAGCCCTAATTATAGTAAGCAATAGCATAGGAAAGACAATGAGCTATTTGAAAAAATGTCTCAAAGAAACATGGTCTCATAGTGAAGGACATGAAATGTGGTATCATGGTGATGTCCATCACCATGAGACCACATTTCTTTGAGGCATTTTTTTCAAATAGCTCACTGCCTTTTCTATGCTACTGCATTTTCTATACATGTCTACCAAAGCATTTTATCAAATAGCTCACCTCCTTGCTGCTATGGCTAAAAGCCTAAAACGGGTTCTTTCAAACAAACTATGAATGTTTGGAAAAAAATCTATCAAAGCATAATAGTAACCAATAGCATAGACAAGGCAGTGAGTTGTTTGAAACATTTCCTCAAAGAAATATGGTCTCATGTGGTGATGTCCATAGAACAATCATATACTAAAATCTAAATATTAAATATTGAAATATATACTAAATAGTAAGAAAAATCTAGGGGGGAGCACGCTCAAATTTTATCTTTTCAGGACGTATCCATTCAAAACTTCATAAAATATTATATTCATTAAAAAATTAGTGGAAAGAACGGGGCTAAACTACATAATGTTGGCTAATTTTAGATTTTTGAAATTCTAAAAAAAGTTAATGAAAAAGGGGGGTCCTCATATGCTATGCTATTTTTTTAATAAAAAACAAGACTTGTTTTGGCCCCCCCTTTTTGAAACCCTTAATCTTCATTATTTTTAAAAAAAAATAGTACCTTAGAAACTAGACTCAAAGCACTTCAATTCTTGTTCTTGTCGTGTCTTCAATTTTTTAGCATAAATATCTTCATTTTCTTGTGCACATCATATTTTGTTGATTTCAGAAAAAAAAAAAAAAAAGTGACATCTAAGAAATTTTTGTGTCACAGCTTGGTGCCATTGGTCCAATATTTTTGAAGTATAATTTTTAGGTTTTCATCAATTGAAGTTTATTTTATTACTCTTTTTCACTCATCATGGTTTACAGTTTTGACTATCAACCCTAGGATCTATTAAGATTAGGGAGGTGACACACTAAAACTATCAAACCATTCTCTTATAAGAGGTCTAGGAAAAGAGCTAGTATTTGGCATATTCTTAAGAGGGGGGATATTTATTCCCTTTTTGAGCATATAAATAGATTTAATAATTTTTTTATTCTTATAAAATGTATTTTTTATAGAAAGATAGACAAGTCACGGTCCATTTTCTATGCTAATAAGTCTAAAAGGAAATCATAACTAAGGAATTTTATCTTTCTAGTGATGGTTTAATTGCTTCTAAAGATAGTAAAATAAAGAAAATAAATGAAATGGAGAAATTTGTTAGAGGATAGGAAAATTTGATGATATATTAAGATGCCTACCTAAATTAATCTCTTCCTAATCCTTTTGATGAAGCTAGTCTTTTTTTGAGTAAGTATATAACCTTGAAGGGAGATAAAAAAAAAATGTGTGTTTACTTATCATTCCACACTTCTCGAAATTCTAGGGCTTAACATTTAATAAATTTCACTTTCTACTTGATAATGTTTCTCATATTTATATTGATAGATTATAGTTACCTCTCCACCAAGGGTATACTTATCTTATCTATCAATAAACTTAATCTAATTTGAGCTATCATTAAAATTTCATCCTAGGGTGATTGTGGTTAGTATAGACCAATTTGAAGAGTCTCTCTTTGACCCTAATGGTGGTAATTATTCTCATTCACGTAAGAATACCACTATATATATATACCTTTCATAAATCTCATAGTCTAAGGGCCTACCACAAGGGTTAGTTTAAGGAAGCATTCTGTGGAAATTCGTACTACTTTTTCCTCTAGGGATAATAATGATATTTTTTAAGATGGGCCACCACTACTAGAATCACCTCTTAAAGGGATTCAATATACCAAAAGTAGTACTATTGTTTTCCAAAATGATAGTAATTAAGCTAGTAAAATGGTTGATATTAATAATGGAAATCCCCTTGTATAAATTTGATAATATTTATGGCAATAGAGGAGGTCATTGAGAACAATGATAAAATTCAACATAGTATGTTAAAATGGTTCCAAGTAGAAAATAAAATATGACATTTAAAATTCTCAAAATTCATATGTAAGTTAATGGAGACTTCCTCGAGTGTAAATATTGGTGTAAATTTATTGAGGATCAATGAAACTATATTGAAAAATTCAACATCTTAATATAGGAGGTGAATTATCTTAAGGTAAGGTTGTCTGAAATTGAATGAAATTAATATAATTTGATGGATTATTTAAATAACTAAGACACCCTCAAATAATTAATCGAAATTAAAATATGCACCTAAGACCTCTATTTTTATGTAAGGTATAACCATCCTCATCCGATTTCATCTTCATCATTATCATTCACTTATTTAAGCTTTAGGATAAAATACACATGCTTTAGTAATTAATTTGTCTCTTATAATATGAATTAAATGAGAAAACTAATTAATATGTTTGAATTCTTAAATTTCCTATTAAACGTTCCCAGTTATTTTGTGGCATCAGTAAACTATATAACATAATATTTTCTTACATTTTAAGAATACTAGCTTTACAACCTTTCAATGGAAATAATTTGATGTCACAAACTTTCACTCTTCGCACTAAATAGGCTAAACTATCTATATTATGACAAACTTCTATGCTTAAAACTATTCCTCAAATAGTTGATTATTTGGCCTTTCTTACATATTCCATAAGGGAATTGAAGGATCTATATTTTTAATGGAATTTAGAACGTCTCTTTTTTATCAAAACTATAATTATGTTTTAGAAATTGTAAGAATAAATTATATATTTTATATATATTCTACCTAATAATAAATAAATGATGTCAAATTATATAGTAACATACAACATTGAAAGAATCAATTATCATTGAAAAGCTATCATCATTTCAAACTTCCATCAATGACAAGTTATCTATTAAAGCATCATAGTTCTCACTAATAGTTAAGTAATGCAAGAAAAAAGCATCTAGTTTTTACTTCAAGATCTTTATATCCCTTTTTTATTAGGATTTCTTTCTTTCATTAAGTGTCATCCAATCTTAATTTTTGAGTTTTAAAAACTTAATTCTTTCCAATGTAATTTTTTAATTGTAATTTTTTAAAATTTTATATTAAAATGATGATTAAGTATAGAATTATAATATATTAATATATTTTATGGTATGAAATTATTAATTTTAAATCGAACGTCCATATAAAGATCAATGTTTTAAACATGTATGCAATGTTCTTTTATCAAATTCTAAAATATTATATGAGGCCTCAATTTATACAAATATTAAATCTTATGGTAATTCATATATTGAATAACATAACTATATTTAGCTCCTTTTTATTATCAATAAAGTTCAGTGGCTTGCCCCTTTTATTAAAAAAAACACAATTATATTTACCATATTAAAATTGTAAAAAAACTCATTCTTTCATAATATTTTGGTGTAGAGTTTTCCCATTCTTAACTAGTTATAAGTATGATAGTTGAATTGGTTATAACATCAATCTTGATTATAAGGGTAAATTAGGTTTCAAATGGCCTTGGAAACCCTATTACATCAAGAAAAATATTAAAATAATAGGAGATAAACTGCAACAAGATAGCAACAATGAAGCAACAAAGCCAAAATATTTTAAAAATATAAAGAACAAGAGCATAGAGTTATAACTTTTCCATTTTTTTGACTAATTTGGGCTCTTCATTATGAAAGATATCATGATCATCAATGAACTCCTTATCTTTGATTTGGGATTAGTGTTAGTGATTTTTGAGTCCAACTACATATCACTAAGCTCAAGGTATGCAATAGACCTCATCAACTTATTACACATAATATTAAGCCCCAAAGTACTATTTTTAATAGCACATTTGCTAAATTCAATTACAATATTAATATTATCTTTGATAGTTTTCATTTCCCATTTCAATACAAGTAGTCTAGTAATATAGTTGTCTTGACCCTAATTAATCTCTTCCTGCATGTCTATAATATCCTCCTTTTGATCGGTTCGATTATAAATAGGCATATTGACTTGGGGAAGAGTATCTCAAATTAAAAATATACCATTATCTAATATAGAGGGTTGGGTTTCACTTAATATACTATTATCTAATATAGAGGCTTAAGATTCACCTTTCTACTTCTTATCCATTATAGCCAACTTAATGATACGATTTAATCTATACAAAGAACCATTTTGTGAGGATATTTTGCACTTAAAATACCTATTAAATATTTTTTCTAATTTTGTGTAACATAATAAGAAAATTTAGATGATTCCTACAAATAATTATAATTGAAAAGGGGAAGAGTAAAGTCCCTCAAAAGAGTATTGTTAGACACACAAGACAACTAAGATGGGGGGGTGAATCAGTTGTACATTAAAAATTCAATCCCTTATTAACTTTAAAACCCTTATTAAGTATTAATATAATATAAACATGTAAAACAACAACATAGTTGTAGTGTAGGAAAATGTACTCCTCTACATTTTTGCACTTTGTTTGGGTCCCCTCAATTGGAATTAGGTATACCTTAATGAGCGTTGTAAATTACATCTATAAGACTAATAAATTACATTTTATAAAGGGGAAAACTGACAATAATTAATGCCAACACATAAGTAATTACTTTGAGCAATGTGTGTTCCAGGAATAGGGACTTGGGATCTATTCACCCATGGGTGAATGGGCCCTCCCTAGGCCTTTGGGAACCAAATTTAAAATATGCTTTTGGTGGTATTTTAATGTCCCTGAATTCAAATTTCAATGTCAGTTTGTAATATTTAATTTTCGGGAAGTTAAGGATAGATACCTATAAATACAATATCTTTTATCAATTAAGTCTAAGGAAAAATTATCTAGCAAGAAGGAAACTTTAACAAGAGAAACAATTATCATCAAGAGAATTCAATGGGATATTTATAAATGATTTATTGCAGAAATCAATATCTCAAGAATCATGTCAAAGTCTTTTGCAATCATGCATGTTTTTGGAGCTAACATTGGGATGTAGGTTTCAAGATCCAAGTGAAAACATTCAAGTCAAGATTCAAGCATCAAGATCCACATCCATTGAATCCATTCCACGCAAAGATCAAGATCAATATTTCAATCCTCCAAAGGTTTATTCAAGGGTTTGGTGAGTTGCAACATCGCATTGTTCATTCATCATTCCTTTCATGTTTCATTATTTCAATTCAAGGTTTAATTACCAAAAATGGGGTTTGACCAAGGAAAACCCCCATCCACCAAAACAAATATTTTTCTCCTCCTTGTAAATGTGCAAGTTTATAGGTTGAAGAAGGATTGAAAATCTCAAAGTTGTAAAAAGTTGTCATATTTGTTGTTAATCCACAAAATCTCACCTACAAACTTTATTTATGACTATCTGACATTGAAACCTAGATCAAACAGAAGCTACATACCGATACTAGAGGATATCGAAAGCTAAACCAAACTTTTTCGCAGAGACCCATTCACCCATGGGTGAATGAGTCTCAAACAGGCTCTCAAAAAGTTATTTTGGTGATAGGTACACATCACTCTACCATTTTCAAATATGCAAGAATTTTGTTGTTTCTATCTATATTATGTTTTAACTTGATGATTCAAGTTTGAATGTGCATAATTTAGTTGATTTACTCTTTTTAATTTTTTCTCCCAAAAGTGTTGTTCATGTTGATATCCGTGTCCTCAATCATAGGGAAACTAGCAGGTTCCCTCATTGATTTGACTCACCTAAGGGTTGTAATTCAATTTTTTGTGAGAATCTCATTTACCAATAAGATACAAGAAAATAGATCCATCCATCCATACATATATACATATATACATCACACACCATATTTTCCTTAGTTTTCATTTTTTCATTTTGGTGAACTTGACGTTTGCATCATAATTTTTTTTGGAACCTTAGATCTAGATTTTCATTCTTTTGCATTAGTTTGTATTTTTCTATCTCTCAAATTGGCATTAGCTTGATTTGCATTTTAGGTGTTAAAGTGCATTTTTGGCATTGTTGAAAATCTAAAAATTTACAAAAATTGGTATAGTGTTAGACTCATTTTGCATAGTGCTTACATGTCATTGCATGATTAGTCACTTAAATCAGCAAATTGAATCAAAATTGTATCTCAAATTAGGTCTTTTTTCTTGTCATTTAGCATCATTTCACACCTATATTTAAATCTAATTTTCCAGAAATTTGAAACTGTAATTACTTGTCTCCAACCAAAATCTAGAAACACAAACATCAACTCAAAAATTTATTTTATTTTTTAAAAACCCTGGCAGAAGACCCATTCTCCCATGGTGAATGAGTCCCTAATCATTCATGTTTTTGAAATTTTGGGTATTGAAAACTCTCTATTTGCATTATGTGTTTCTGCATTTAGGTTTTGGTTTTAGTTTCTAGAATTTTTGTTTTCTACAATCATTTACAATAAGGTTAATTGATCAATTCAATTTCATTTCAAGCCTATAAAAAAAAAAAATCTTATTAAAATACATCATTTTTCATGTTTTTGCATAGTATAATCAAAAAATTATCTTGTTTAAAAATTTTGAAATTGCTATCTCTTTTTACATATTTGCATTGCACATCCTATTGTTGATTTTTCATTGCCTATTCTCCATTTTGCGTGCACCTTAGGACTGGTGAAACTTGTATGAACTTCACAACTTGGTGTCCTATTGCCAATACTCTAGTGAGACATAGCTCTAGACTCATGCTCACACAAGCACATCCATCGTGGATCTTGAGTTCTCCAACTCTTTCACTCATAGTTTTGACACTACTCAACCCATCATAGACCATATCCTTGACACCTCAATTCCTATGACCTCTTTACCAATAACCAATGCTAGTAATGTTGAATCAATGGTTTTTAATGTCCCTCAAGAAGAACTAAGACAAATGAATGAAGATTTAGAGAAATTACAAAAAAATGCGAGTTTTCAATACATTGTTGGTATTGTGATCCTTGTCATAGATAACATGAGGAAGATGCTTGATAATGAACATGAAATAGATATTGTGTGTAGCCTAGTTCACATTAATGATAAACATGTCCCTATAATGACTAGTTGTGCTCAAACTTTGGGATATACTTAAAGTCAATGTGGAAGCCAAATTATTCCTCCTACAACCATAACCTTTATTCATACATACCCAAATGCTCATGTTACTACAACCATACAACCCACTAGCAATTTTAATGCTACCTTAGGTATTTCCATTGGGAATCCCATTAGCTTTGCGCATTCAAATCTCATATCTCCTAACCCATCTCCTCTCACAAATTTTCAATTCACTTGTCCTCCAAACACATATACACCTCCACCTCAAACCACAACCAATGATTTCATCCTTAACCAACTCTTGTAAAATGTTTCATCCCTCCAACAACAAATTGCTACATTGAACCAAATTCAAAATGGCCAACCTTCACAATATGTCAAAAGAAACCCATTATCCTTGGAGATATTGAAAACAAAAATGCCACAAGGAATAGATATTCCTAGATTTGAGAAATATGGTGGAAAAGGAGATCCCCATGTTTCTGCATACATATCCTTATCTAGCGACCTCATCTTTATGTATAAACTCTTGGCTAAACTCTTCCTTTAATCCTTGAAAGATATTGATTTGGAATGGTTTTACCTTTCTCAACCATTACCAAGTGCACATAGGTCCCAAGATGACCTTAGAAAATTTAGTGAAATGTATTCAAAAGGATGAGGAAAAGATCACTAAATTTACATCCCATTATCAATTGCTTTACTCATAAATCAACATTAGGATTCTTGATCCTGATCTCCAATGAATGTTTATTTAGAATTTACAACATAAGATTCAAGATAATATTGGGACGATTAAATTTCCATCCTTCACACACTTGTGTACAACCCTTTGTGATTACCAAAATTTTAGTTAGTAGCCATGAAGTGAAAAACTCTCTCTAACCATCCTGAAAAATTTGAATCAAATCCTCAAGCCAACTTCCAATCATTCAAGAAACCAAATAAGGTCTTTATACAACTCAATCCCCCTCAAAAAACTCAACATGTTGACTCCCAAGTAGCTTCCATAAAGATGCCAAATCCATATACATTTAGGGAGAGGAGTAGATAATTTACCCCTTTACCTAATACCCTTCATTCCATCATGTTGTAGCTCTTAAACAAGAACTTAATTTCCTTGCCTCCTATTAGAGCTCCTAATCCTGCTAAGCCTTTTGTCATTTTCACCAACAAAATGGACATGATACAAAATATTTTAAGTTTCTTAAACATGTTGTGCAAGACCTCATTGATTCTAATCACATACAAATTGGTGGTGTCAATGATCAAGGTAATAAGTTTGTTTCCCCTCACAAACAAAATCTGCAAATCTTTACCAATCCTATGCTAAATCACAAGATATCCTTTGTCAAAGCTAGTCAAACCAAGAATGATGTGATGAATGTTGACACGAATGATGGAAACATGAATAATAATGAGGAAAATCTTATGGATACTATGGTTGGAATCATTGAAGTTCAACCTCGTAAGGGTTAAACCAATTGAAACATTGAAAAATGGTGAGTTGTACACAATCTCCAGGGCTTCTAGGGTTTTAGACCTAAAAGGAGAGTGGTCCACTTTTCCTCTTGGACGATTCACTCAAGAAAAAACCCTTGAGATTTCAATGCAAAGGAGATTGAAATTTGGAAAAGGGCATGTTCTAGGGGATTGAATGATAAGAAATGAGGGGTTCACCACCAAGTGTAAAATTGGTAAAGAAAATATCTAAAAACATAGTGTACTATGCAAGATGACCTAGAAATGCAAGTAGAATGCAATAGAAAGCTATAAAATTGGAAATGTGCACCTATGAAACTAAATAAGGTGGAATGGAGATTTGGAATATTGAAAAATCCACTTTTGGAGCCAACTGGGACTCATACGCCAAGCTAGGTGAATTAGTCTAGTTTCGAGTAAATTGTGTCGGAATAGGTTTTAGACAAATGGGTACTCAAATCAGCAAAAACCCCTGATAGACAAGTACATTGGGACTCATTCACCAAGAGTGACGAATCAATGCACTTTTGGATTTCTAGAAATTCAAAACTGGATCCTATAGCTCTCGATTTGATTTTATGTTCTTGATTTGGATCTAGGTCTGAAACTGCAAAATTCAATCTATAGACCTTCTTTAAGCTTATCCAAGGCTTGTTCACAACTTGGAAAAATTTGAATTGATTTTAAAAATTGATGACAACTTTTCCAATATTACTCCTTGATAAATCTACAACCTAGAGCTATAAATCACATGCAAAGAGAGGGAAAAAATGTTTGTGAGGTTAGAGAATAGGGGTTTGCCTTGGTCAAACCCCTTGTTGGTAATTAAACCTTGAAATGAAAGAAAATGTAAAGGAAGAATGATGAATAAACAAAATATGATGTTTTAACTCACCAGACCCTAGCAATAAAGTGTTGTGATTATGTTTTGAAATGGTTGCAAAGGATGTGGTTATTGACTCTTTCTTGATGTTGATGGATCTTGAATGCAAAGATTGATTGGATCATGAACTCTACATCACAATTGTGAGCACAATGAAAAACATGAAGAATGTGATCTTTGACATGATGAGTGATGCTTGAAGAATGCTCTTGAATACTTGATAATTGTCCCTTGAATGCCTTGAATTCCTTGAATTCTCTTGCAAACTCAATTTTCTATAAGGATGAGTACTTGAATGCTTGGGGGGAAAAATGAGAGAAAGAACCTTGTATTTATACTCAATTATATAAGAATTCCTAAAATTACAACACTACAAACTGGCATCAGATCTTGGAGAATAAAATCCCGCTAAAGATTTAAATTAAATTTGATTTTGAGCTAAAGGGGAATCATTTGCCACCCTGGGTGAATGGGTCCCACCTAAGGGGACTCATTCACCCAGAATGGTGAATGATTCCCACCTTAGGAATTTGAGGTGGGCTTTTAGGATTTTGATGTTTTAAATGCCTTTTGTCAAGATTATTCTAAAAAATACACATAAATAAGGCTTTTGGATGCAAAAAAGGTGCCAATTAAAGCATAAGAAAGCCCAAATTAATGACAAGCCTAGAGGAATGTGAAAGTGTGTTACAACACTTTACAACATACCAAATAAGGCAAGGTTAAGATAAATTATGATTTAAAGTATGTTTATTATGCTTAGTTAATTGATAAAACCCTAGAAAAGTGTAAAAGTGTGTTACAACACTTTACAACACCTTTGAAAAGTAAATTTGTTCACAAGTGCCCAAGACCTAATGTGAATGTTTTATTCACATTACAACACTAAATCAAGGCAACATTAAGCCAAAATCTACAAGGAGGACCCAAACGAGCACGAAAAACCCAAAGGACCCTTTTTTCAATGCTACATTTAGCCCCCACTTTAGTGAGAGAATGAATTTGCTTCAAACTCACACTAAAGTAGACAAACATGCATCAAGGGGGGTCCCAATGTACCAATGCTAGCAAGATGAGATGGAAACAATCAAGAGGGATGATCAAGCCCCCAAGATCAAGATCCCATGGCTAACCAACATGTGAACAAAGGAACACACATGAAAATGATATGAAGAACAATGACAAAGCCAATCATACACTACCAAAGATGAAAAATAAATAAAAGAGAAAGTTGTATCAAGCTTTGACCATTTGTCCATTGCGATATCGATCAAATCTAGGTTGTTTATCCAAAAAATTCATACTCACTTTGAGGTGACGGAACTCCTGGCTATCTATCGAGTGAGAAGTCCTAAAATGTGAGAAACATACACTCATGGATAGTATGTACTCACACACACATGCAAGTGGCTATGGGGAAATTCATTCCTCATATTGGGCTTCTCGCTCAACCATACCAAATTTATACCTCTTGATAACTTTAATAAGGCACCACACAAAATTTCTTGATTTTTGAGCTTCATGAGACAAGCAAAACTTTGTATGCTTAGAGCTCGTGAACAAATAGGATGGTTCCATAGGCATCAAGATGTGTTATGCAAGGTGACCATATAAAAACAAATGAAAAATGTAAAAATAGGAAATGTTCAAAGGATTCTTTCTTAGTTCATGTGAGGTATCTAATTTAGGGAACATTGTGTCTAATGTCTCTAACAGAGGATTGTTGTGCCTATAACGCACACGCCCAGTTTCGAATGGGGACCCTCTCTTTTGCTATTTTCGCAGGTCACTTTTTCTATCAGGTCATTTTGCGTTCCCCCTATTTTTGAGTCTTAAGTGGTCAATAAGTCTTAAGTTTATTATCTTGAGTTGTCCAAGCTTCACCACCCTTGAAATTTCCAATTCTTCAACCTCCGTGGAGTCCCTTTGGTTGTTTTCCTTAAGTATTTTAAGCTGTTGCCTTTTGCTCTTTGTAGGTCCACCCTTGCAGGCCGCCCCAGGAAGAATTCTATTGCCCCTTCACTATTTGCATAGTGGATGAGTCATTCCATACACCCACCCTATGGGTCCCACATCCATCTTCACCATTCTATTTTCTATTGCCAAATGATGAACCTTTGCCTGCAGCCCACCCCACGGGCTCCATCATTCCCATCGTCGGCCATTTTGAAACCTGCACTCACCGATCGTGCTTGCCATCGTACTAGAATTTAATGAATAAAATTCTATAAATAGCATCATTGAAAAATCATTTTCACCGACATTCTCTATGAATTTTTTAGTGCACCACCTGCCTTCCCCACCTCTGATCTTGCATGATCTCACTATCATTCGAGCATTGCCACCTTTGGATTCCTCACGATTCCTTGTGAGATATTCAGATAGGTTTTCTGCCTTCACCTAGTAGTGCATTTTTCATTAAAATCTATAAAGTTGTTGAAATTTTAGGAGGGGAAAATTTGAAACTAGCTAGAATGATGAATTTTGCATAAAACCCATGTTTTAGAAATTAAAATCCTTCAAAATTAGGCCATTTTAGGCCACATGGAACTTTGCACCTTATCCGCTATTCTTAATTAGGGATTTCGAACCCTTGCGGACTGCAAATCCTTCACTAGCATTGCATCAACTTTGCGATCGACAAACTTTGAGCCACGAACATCACCTTCGATAGACCCATGCATGCGAGTGGACGCCACCCTCTTGTTGTCACCCTTGAACTTAACAAAAATAATAAGTTGTGTAGATCCTTGAACTTCTACAGATCCACGAGTGTGGGATTCCTCTCGTGGATGGCTCCATGCCCTTGCCATTCCCAAATGGCCCTTCCACCCTGACCTTCCGCCTTGCGGGCTCTGCGGAACCCTTCTCCATCGTCGTCCAAGCGAAATTAAAGACTTAGCCAAATTCAAGCCTTAGTTGTCAACCCTTATAGGTCCACTCTTGTGAACTACTCATTACCAATGGCTCTTTTCCTCACCACCATTTTGAATGGCCATCACATCTCACCCTCCCAGACTATGGAACCCACTAAACTTTTCACCGCTGGATGAATGTTTACACTATTAGACCTTTACAAGATGTTCCCCGTGGATCGTCGTCCACTATTTTTCATCGTTGACAGTGCCCAATCCAAAATGGCGCAGGTTACCCTTTTTCCTGTGTGGCGGGTTTTGTGTCCATCCTCGCCATCTGGGCCACTACCCTCTAAAATTGGCTAAGTATGGACTCCCCTTGCAGGTTCACCTTTGTAGGCTGCCATTTGTGTGCCACCCCATGATGTTCGTTGTTTCTAAATGGCCGACCTCCCTTCGTCTATCCACTTTGCGGACTCCACACTATCTGAATCCCTCTGGTCCCTTCACGTGAAATTACTAAGATTGGAAGAAGGCCCCTCCTGTGGGCCTGGCAGTATGGGTCGACGTCCTACCCCCACCATTCCATGATTTTCGTTTTCAAACGGTTGCACTTGAGCTTCCTCTCACCTTGCAGGGTCTAACTTTTCTATGGTCGTTTGGCCTTCCTAAGGTAAATGGTGTGTGTTGATGGCTCTTACAAGCCTGATGGTGCAAAACACTTCCTATGGACCAACGTCTCACCTTCACCATTCCAGATTGGCCGAAACCTAGCTCCCTCCCACACCTTCTTGCCTATACCTTTCAAAAGACAAGAACCTTTTAGATATTTTGAAGACATCCTTCTTGCCATGTGGGACTCTATCTGTAGTTTTATGCCATGCCAAGGCCATTTCAAATGGCAAAGCTCCCAAATGACTAGGACACCTCTTGCCCCTGCAACCCCTAGACCTGCATGCCAGAACAGTTGTGCTATCACCCCAAGGACTTCAAGAATGATCAGATCTGCTTGCCCAAATTACTTAGCACCTCAGTGGACCCCACTAGCAGTGCAGAAATATTGATGCAAGTGGCCAACTACAGGCCACCATGCCCTCTTTGACATCTTCCCACTGCCTCCTCCAAAATGACTGCCAACCTAGGGAAACCTACATCCCTGGGCCCACATTGCTCTATCTTCCCTAAGCGAAGGGAAAACGATGATTTTGAATGAATGTTATGATCTTTAGGAGATGAATTTCTTGATCTAATGATGATTTTGGGATTATGCTAATGCTCTCCTTGTTTCATGTATGAATATTCTTACTTCACCTTTTCTTGCAGGATTTATGGAATCAGTTGCAGGGCCTCAGGGGCATCCATAGAGCAAGAAAAGGGAAAGAAATCTACTAAAGCCTCAAGAGGAAAGGAAGACAAAGATCAAATGAAGTATCAATTTCAGGGAGTGGAGGTCACCTCCAGGGTCACCAGTGAGTGGGAAAAAATTACAGACACCAACCTCAGACACATCAACATAGACGAATTCAGACAGAGGGTTATCACCAATCCCACTACTAAAAACGTGAAGAAAATCATAAAAAGTGGTTTGGCTAAGGCAACTAATTTCCCACTAGATCTTGTGGCCCTTGAATTGGTGATGGCTTGTAGGGAGGCTTACCAAGAAAAGAGAAAAAAAATTATAGACCAAGATGGAAAACTATTGGCCGACTTATCTGCTAAGTCCATAGCACAAACCTTTTTTATTCCCACCTTTGACCCTATAGAGTAAGTCACAGAATAATATGCTAAGAATATGTGGAAGGTTGAGCCCCTTGCATGCAAGAAGTTGAATCACCAGTATTGGTTAAAATATAAGAGGCACAGTGCAAACAAAGTGCCTCAGGAATTGTTTAGAAGTGATTTCTATGAGGACTACCATGTGTTGATGGTTAAAATGACACAAACAACATTAAAACAAAATATTTCTACTCTATTTATCCTGAAAAAGAAAGACAACATGTAGTAGCCTAACTCCCGAGGTCCTGGTAGTTGGTTCTCAACTGTCTGAGGTCACTCAATTGGTTCATGCAACTGTAATATTCAAGGGGCCTATGCTGGTAACAAAAGATTCAAGCTATGACTCTCTTTATCAAAATAGTTCCTGTAAATCAATGGGTTCTAAATGAAAGAAAAAGATAGAACAAAGGGGTAAACTAGTAAGTATGAATCAACTTTATCTATCATCCAGACATATATCTTCAATAATGAATGTTTCTTCCAATCAGATCAAGAAAACCATAATATGATATAGTCTATAGCATAATCTATACCACTACATACATTTTAGGTGCTTAATTAACTTCGCAATTACTCTTCACAAATATTTCAAGGGTTTCAAACAACACACATTCATTCATTATCAAAATTATGGATCAACAAACTTTTTAATAACTTCAACTCAATGACAATCTAATAAGATAATATTTAAATCTGGTTTCTTCTAATGACTTTCATCACATAAGACACTATCATGCTTCAGCACAATCACTAGCATTCAAATGGATTATAACTTATTAACCTTATCAAACAAAACAACTCAGTGCAAACTCCATATTACGTTTAACCTGTAAATTATATTAACTGTAAAAGATCAAGTACAATGTATTTCTGCAAAAACTCTAAAAAATTCTATCTCCTAGCATTAGGTAAGCCAATCTAGTTCTCAGTTAGCCGACCTTTACAATATGATACCCATTTGGTATTTATAGATATACAAAAAGTTCAAAACTTACTTCTATTTTAGGCTTTCCACCTTTTTAGGAATTTAGACTCTCTTGGAAACTTAGATCAATTTGATCTTGAGTTCTTACATTAGACTTTCAGTCTTAACCAAAAATAGAAGATAGAAGAGAAGAGAAAGTCATGCGCTCAAAAAGCTATTAGTGTTGTATGCATGCAAGACTTCATGCATGCAAAGATGGATCTGCTAGGAACTCATTGTAGCCAGTGAAGACTTGTTGTAGAGTATCCATCTCTGGCCCATCAATCCAGTCATCTTCAAATTTAATCCGATCCAGCTCAGCTGCAGCAAACTCCTTCATACTTTTCACCTTTATCAATTCTCTCCCTGCAGCTTTTATCTCCTCTTTGACCTCTACAAGTCAATCTAACATCAATTCTCCGCCATCATCTCCCTTTTGCATAAGTCCTTGGAATCTTTCATCCCACTTTTCCTTTATTTGATTAAAAGGAATGCCCTCTTTTGTAAATGCATTTATATCTACAATAATGGCAATAGCTGCTTCTAATTCTTCCAATTGCTTAGTTAAATTATTTACAGTCTCTTGAATCTCATCCTTATGCTTGCTCAAAAAGCCAGTCCTAAGCTTAAGTATGCGAGAAGTCTTCTCTACAAAGTCTTTGTTATCATCTTCAAGTATAGACTGTTCCAGAAGAGTTGTTAGAGGCAATGTATTTATTTTTTCTAACTTTTCACCATACTCCTTATACTCTTCTTCTTGTTTTTCTGATGCCTCAATATATTGATACATCTCTTTAATCAACCCTTCAGTATCCTTGTAGCGTTCAAATCCTTTCACTAAAACCTCTCCTACCTCTTGGTTCAATTTATCTATCCATTTGTCTACCATCTTTGCCTTACCTCTAACTTGCACCAAATCATCTACCTCCTTTTTGCTTAACAAAACAGGAGTCTCAATAGCTGCAACTTGTTGTGACCTTAGAGAGGAGACACTCTTCAAGAATGAATGTAATTGATCCAATTGAGCCTTAAGCTCATCTTTCTTTTTTTTGTCCTTCATCATTCTTGATTTAGTTGTTGAAGCCACCACATCAATCAGATTCATTTGTTGATTCCTAGTGGGTCTTCCCAAATTAACCGTACTCAATTGATAGTCCATTAGCTGCATATCCCCTACCTCCTTTTCTGTCATAGGAATGGCACATTCAACAACTATCTCCCCTTTATCTATGAGTCTAGTAGAATGTAAGATTTTAGCCTTCTTCTTAGGCCTTTCATGTTCAATTCCCTTCATCATGTCCTCCCAATTAAGAGGTTGAGGAGGTGTTCTGGCTCTCTTCTGTAGGTCTAACTTCAACCATATAGGAGCACTAGGAGTAGTCATCATCATGGAAGAGGAAGCAGCAATTGTAGAGGGTGGCTAAACATTTACCTCAGGTTGAGAATCAACCTTTGCTTTCTCTTGTTGCTCTTGCAGCACATGCATCTGCACCAACTTCTAAGCCTCTTCTCTATGTCTTTGTTCTTGTATTTTCTTGTTATCTTCTTCTTTTCTCAATTTCTCTTCTTCCAATCAATCCTTCTCCATTTTTTCCTTCTCTAACCATTTTGCCTCCAAAGCTTTAAGTTTTTCAGCTTCTGCTTCTTCTTCCTATTGCTTCCTAATTAGCTCTTTGGCCTCTTTTTCCTTCCTTATCTTTTTTTATTCTTCCTCTTCTATTCTTTCTATTTCTAAGGCTTTGAGCTTCTCTTCCTTTTCCCTTTCTTCTTCAGCTTGTTGTTTCTTTATTAGCTCTTCAGCATCTCTTTCCTTTCTTAGAGCTTTAGCTTCTTCTTCTTTTTGTCGAGCTTCCTTTGCAAGTTCCAGTTTAGCAACTAGGATTTCCTTTTCCCTCCGGTTTCTTGCTTTCTCCTCCTCAAGATCATGGATCTTCTGTATCAATTCTAACTTGTCATTTTATGCTTTGACCTTGAGCTCATGCTCTCGTTGCCTCATTTTCTCCTCTACTTCATCAGTTGCTGCCCTTGTTTCAATTTTTTTTGCCTTTAATTGATGTTGTTGAAGTAGAGCATCAGCTTGCACCTTAGCATCTATTTCCTTTTGCTTCTCCATTGCAGCCCTTACATCATAATCTCTTTTAGCATCTTAAAATAGTTTCCATTGCTCTTCTTGTGTCAGAATCTGCTCAATAGTATGCCCTAGAGGCATGTTTTCTTGCAAATCCTATTCTGACAGAGTCTCATTTGAATCTGTCTCAACTTCTACAAATTCTTCCTCCACTTCTTTTCCTTTAGCAGCTTCAACCATGGCATGAAGTGCTCCTTCTTGAACCTCTTTACTTTTATTTCTTGTGAGTGGGGCTTGTGTGGATGACTCACCCAATGTGGGCATAGAAACAATAAATCCTATTGGAACATCTCCCTCTGGTATCTCTTTTTCTTCATCGACCACCTCAAGTTCTATTTCTTCAACATCTGGAGGAAAGAATTCTAATGGCTCCTTGGAAGGTGTCTTTCTTTTAATTTGCGTGTATCCTTTACCCTTCTTAAGGACTGGTCCTTGAGGAGCTTGAGCTTTCATCATCAACCATTGCACACTTATATCCAAAACTGCTCTTCCAATTTTCTTAATATCAATTGTTTCTTCCTCATTCCAGTCTATTGGATCTAAGCTTTTGGTGCCAATGTTCAAGGCTTCATATGAGGGATCCAATACAATTCCATCATCCACTAATGTGTTAGGAATATTTTCTTTAACACCCAACTCTACCATAAGTGCAACTGATAATCTTTCATAGTTCTTCTTCCTTAAGTCATATTCATCCTGTCGATCACACCAAAAGTCCTCTAACAAATTAAAGTGTCTAGTGAACACTTAAGGTAATAAGGCATACATTTTCTTCCTTGGATCAAAATACTTAAGAGTTGTATACAATCCCAATTTCAATTGTATCAACTCATTACAAACTACCTTTGCTCCCTTCAAGTGTTGACATCCATATTCACCCAATTTCATGGGAAATTTATGACATCCAGTTTTATGCTTGATCCCAAACCTAGCATTAACTCCAATGGCTTGATACACAAATTCCATTAGCACCATCCTGTTACTGCAGCATCTTGGAAGTAAATGTGGATGGCCTTCAAAACCAAATAACCTGAAGTATGTAAATTTGGGGTATTGGATGTACCAACTTCCCCATTCAGCAATAAAAGCCATAGCTTCTTGACTTAACCTGTATCCTCCATCTCCACTCAACCGATTGATGACCACATACAAAAATGCATCATTGACTCTTCTGAAATGAATCTTAGCAACTTGAATGGATAACTAATCATAATGTTCCCATACCTTCTTATGCCCATCCAAGGCTCCTATTATACCTACTTTGTTTAATCCTGGGAAAATCCCCAATCTTGCTATAGCATAAACCGCATAAGAATTCATGAAGAAAGATTTAGTCTATCTAACCCTTGTGAGTTGATCATGTATGGCATCAGAAACAATCATTGACCAATCAAACTGGTAATCACCCTGAAAGATTACTTGAATGAAATGAAACATCCATTCCTTGAAGTGGAAGGTATCCCTCTTCCCAAACACTCTGGACAAAATTAATATTAAGTCAGATACCTCCTTGAAATCTACCCTCTTTGGTTGGTTTGCAAGCTTGCTTAAAGATTTCTTCTCTATGCTTAACCATTTTTTGTTTAAGTGAGACTTATTGGAGTTTTTATGCTTGCTATATTTCTCTAATGCCTCTACTTCAATTAGCTACACCAAGTTCTTGGGATTAGGAACATTAAATACACTTTGGAACATTTGCGGAGTAAGATCTATAATCACATTATTTTGTGAATCCATGCATAGTCTTGTAGCAGGATTGTAAGTACTGGCTACTATCAATATCAACTCCAGACACTGGACTGATAAAGGAAACACAGTGATATCTACAAGACCGGAGTCAACAATCCTTTGTGTTCTCCCTCTCAAGTTTGCTCATTTTGCAAAGGTCTCTTCATGTAATTCTTCAAAGCTATACTGGCCCAAATTAGTATCCATGATATCTAACGGGTCTGATTCCACCTTTCTCACTTTCACCATCGGATTCCTATGATCATACCTCAATGTATAAGGCAGTTGTTCTGGTTTCACCTTCTTTATTTTTGGTGCTGTCTTTGATGTTCCAGCCGGTTGATTCCTTCGAGTAGCCTCTCCTGACGTTCCTGACATCTTTCAATTTTCCTACAAGCAAACCTCTAATTAGATCTTTAGATATCATCATAAAACATGCTTTTAAAACATACCTATTACACATACATCGGAGTCAGAACCAGACAGAAGCTCAAAACAATCTCTTTTACAACACTGTCGGACTCAGAGCAAAAACTGATATAGAAACTTCACCTAATAACAAATGGGCTCAGAGTCGGAGTCAGGGAGGTTATCGAAACCGGGATCGGAATGAAAAATGGATTTGGTTTTCTTTGAATTTTCATTTTTTTCATATTCTATTTCCATTCCGCCTCCGCCTCCGATTAGGTTATAATTACTTTGAAGAAAGACTTTCCCATTATGCGCGGAGCCGGAAACGGGATGAGAATGGAATCGATAACTTTCACAAAACAAAATTCTTAAGTTAAAGATCAGAGTCAATCCCGCCTCTGCCTATGTTATCATATACTTCAAGGAAACCTTTTAGAACTCGAAATCGGAAACGGGATAGAAATGGAATTGATGACTTTTGTAAAACAAAACTCTTAGGTCCATAATCTATTCCGATCTTGCCTCCGCCTATGTTAATCATGACGTCATCAAATACTTTATTCATTTTCAACACAACTTCATGATTAAAACCTAGGTCGCTATAAAATGGAAAAGGAGCTTAAAAACTTTACACTCATATGACCGTGGGGAAAAATTGCATTTTAGGGCCATTATTTAAATCTTATTTAATGTGATTACAGAGACCAATGGAACCCTAATCTAACAAACCCGATGAAAAAAACTAGGGCATGGGTTTTAAACCTTTCCATTTTACCAGACGACGAAACCCTAATTAAACAATAAATCTAATCTACCTCACTATAGATTTCTAATTTTAACAAATTCCATTAAAAACCCTTAATCTAATCTAATCTACTACAAAACAAAAAAAAACACGATGCAATCACGATTAAGACGTGAAAGCGACGGTGCCCTAAAAATAGAAAGAAACGACAATAAAAACAAATAGAAACAAAGAAACCACCTGACCAACAATATAAAAGACCCATTCAAACCAGCACGCCAAGAATCACAAAACATTTAAAACGAAATGATAACAACAACACGATTCAAAGCATGGGCAAACATATATACAAAACACACAATAGTAAACGAAATGAAGAACAACAAAGATAAGAAACCTACCTCAAACGCAAAAAAACCTGAGATAACTTTCTGAATTGATTCACACACAATATCCCTTCTCTATCTCAATCAATTTGCTCAAACAAACTCTGCTACTACTCTTTCGTGCTCTTAGATCTTTAACAATAACAATAATGATCGATTTAACCCTTAATAAAGGTAAATATGTGATTTCTACCTACACAGGCAACCATCATTAATGCATTAAAGTGTAGTAAATGTGGAGTCGGAACTGAAAGTGAACCAACACTTCACAACAATGTGACTTCAGTCAAAAAGTCAACGACAAAAAGTGGCGGGGGTGGAACTAAAACGGAAATGGAATTTCAAGTTTATAAAATTTCCAAACCCCATTCTCATTCCGGCTCCGGGTCCGCCAACTAAAAACAAAACAAAAATACAAAAAGTAAAGTAAAAGACCAACCTAATAAAACAAAACACTAAGACCGAGACTAAGCAAAAAATAAAATAGTGAAGGCGGGATCAAAATGAATTGTGATTTTGCAAATTTTGATAACAACCATCCTAATTCCCACTCCGGCTCCGCTTCTACTAAAGACCAAAACAAAGACAAAGAAAAGACTGTCGGGATAGAACCAAAAACAAGCCTCAAAAGAACTTTCAGAACCCGATTCTGTTGCGGTTCTGATTCCGACAGAGAAACCAAAGAAAAAAAAAGTATTGGAAAAACTAGACTCCAAACTTTGTTTCAAAAACAACTAAGTACAAAAATAACAAAGGGGGACCCATTTTGACTAAGGCAAAAGATGGGGTGGTTATGCAAGGCATAACACCATGATTTGGTGAACTTGTTAAGTAGAGTCTTGGGACTCCCAACTACAACCTATTTCTATGATTGGATGTTTTATTTCATAGAATAAATTATCAAAGGAACAACGAAGTTTGACTGGGCTTGGATGATTAGAAAAAATTTGCATGAGTAGTTCCTGGAAGTTAAGAAGTCCCGCCAATATTATATGACCTCCTATTTAGTCTACCTTCTGGCTGACGCCATTCCATACAGAGGTATATTTGTGGCACATAACACAACTTTGGGAAGGGAACTGAAAGTATATGATAGGAATCCACAACTCCAATACTAGAACTTCAAGAAATATTACTATAGGGTGAACGATGCATTCATTGGGAACATTATCAAACTTCTCAGAGGGGATTTCAAGAGAAGATTCATGCACAACGCCCGTACATTCATCCAAAGATTTAGATTCCTATTCATTCAATTTGCCAAGTTCACCTACATCTGAGCCAAGGGTTTCAGTGAAAGGTTGTATAAGATTCCTCGGTATCCAAATGACCGGTTAATACTTTTAGAATTTTCAAGACAGTTGCAAAATGCACATGCTCTCCTTGCTGGAAAACATCAGTCGGTAGTGCCATATCCTCTCACTTTCAGGCAGGGAATGTATGCTCTCCTAGCTCCCTAAATAGTTGAGTATAATTTGAGTCTCTACACTCCCTGGCCAAGGATGGACCCATACAACAAGTTAAAGAAGCTCATCAGAAAATAGAACACCCATCTACACAATATTGATGATTTTTGGGCCAACTGTAGAGATGAAAAGGAGGTATGCATGAGGCACTATATGTGTATGATGACATAATTTATCAAGATAGTAAAATTGTTCCTAGTCCCAGATTAGTTCATTGAAAATGAGAGCACTATTATAGATCTGAGGTTTGATGATGTCACTAACCTACCCTTACCCCTCATATACTAGAATGAGGAAGAGGTCAACGACCTCGATATTTTAACAAATCCAATAGAGCACCAAACTAGGCAATGGATTGATGCATATGTTCCTCAATTGAAGATTCAAGGCACTGATCTAACTTATGACAAGCTTGAAGATGAGCTTGAGAGTGAAACTGATAGTGGGACCACTGCTACGCCAGCTGAAGAGGCTCCCAAGTCTCCTCTAGCCGCTAGGTCATGATAGAGAAAGGAGGTATCAGAGAGCCAACCAAAGCATAAAGTATATTCAAGAAAAGTATCAAAGGTCGAGACCTCAAAGAAAGTGAAGAAATCAGGTGGATTCTCTGAGATGGACAAGATCCAAGAGGATCCATTACATGAAGGAGAAGAGGTCAAGCAACCCAAGTCACCACTTGCTGCCTCTATTCTTGTTGTTACCACCATCGCCACTACTATTACTCCTCTGGAATCTCAAGCACTAGCCGCCTCCTTCTCGCATGTGGTGGAAATTTTAGTTCACCTTGGTCTACCTCACCTGTTGTACCTATTATGGTAAGAGATTCCTCCTCTACAACAACCTCCCCACTTTCTTCTTCTTCAATGTCTCCATCATCTATGGTTCCACTAGCCTCAACAATTATAGTGCCCACCCTCACTCTTCAAGAGGCCTTTTCTAGACATATGTAAAACATCCCCATGGAGCTTTCTGGAGTGTTGATGAACCCCGTAGTGCAAGCTTCTTTAGCTCAAGCCGTTGTTGGTCTCCCCATCCCTCCTCCAACAGAGCCACCCAAAATGGAGGTGACGATGCAAATTTTAGAAGAATTGGAAAGACAAGAGAGGGAGGAAGCCCAAAGGGGGGATGATGAGCTTGATGACCCATTCAAGGATGACTACCATGCGCATCCCAAGCATCAACACTTGGTCATTGACAAGGTGGTATATGAAGAAGAGGGGTCACAATCCTCAGAAGAAGATGTCAAGACCCTAGTGCCAAATATGTGATAGATTCTTCCAACCAGGAACTTTAAGAGGAGTTGTTTGAGCAACTCAAAGATGTTGGAGAGGAAGTCAAGAGGCAATCTTCTGAGAAAGAGAAAGAAATCGATAAGGACATGGAGGTATCCACCGATCCTCTGACATTAGAATGAGACAAAGGCCTCAACCAACAGGAATAAGTAGCTCCTAAAAGGGAAGAAGAGAAGAAAGAAGAAGAAAAGGAAGAAGATAATCCTGAAGAAGAGGTTGAAACAAAGAAAATCCCTAAGATAGAACAACATACAAAGCTCAGGAAAGAAGAAAAAAAGGTGCTCAAAGGGTAGGATAGACCCAAATAAAATATTGTTGCTACTGAGTCACAAGGGGAAAATACCATTTTTATTAGAGACTCAGATGAAGAATAAGAAGAGAAAATAGAGAAAGAAGATTCAGACCATGAAGATTGGGAGATCCAACATGCCAAAAGAGAAGAAGGTGACTAGGAATCACCAAAGACGAGATCTCAAATGCCCAAATGGTTGGAAAGTCATATACAAAAGAAGACCCCCACCCCCATGGATCCTAAGGAGAAACTAGAGGCTATCTTAGCATGGGATCAAATAGGGGCAAAGAAGGAAAATAAGTTGAAGGTCAGATCACGTATCATGATGGATGCACTGAGATCCTAGACAATGCAAATTGCTACCCCGATGCTAGATAGAGAAGGGATAACTTATAATATCTCTACTGTTGACCTGGGTACAGCTACAAGGGAGCAGAAGATTGATCAAATCTAGGGGTCCGTAGCCATAATTATGCACCAGATGAACAAGGATCAGTCCTCCAAGGTGGAATTGAAAGAGTAGGTGGTAGACCTCACTGCCTATATACAACAATGGTCTTCTATGGAAGAATTACCAACAACGTCGTCAGCCCTGCCACTACTGTTGTCCAAGGACCACATAAACAAGTTGGAAAGAAGGAATAATTGGTCCAAGGCTACTAAGGATTGGTTCAGATGAGTGGTTTATAATGGTGATATGGGCATTGGTCAAGCCATCCAGACAGCGAACAAGTTCCGAGAAGTACAGAAACAACTAGAGGGTACCCAAAAAATCTATCACCACTTCACTGAGTTGTACAAGATTACTTATCCTAAGCTTGAATCTATCCTAAAGATTCATGACAAGTCATGGGAGAAGGATTTGGGTTTGGCAAAGGGCGATCAATGGCTGGTCGAAACATTGAAAATGAGTTTGGACCACATGAAAGAGGTCTTGGAGCAGGTACTCTGTGAAGTAGAGCTCGACCTGGAATGGGTCAAGGAACATTGAGAAAATTGTGAGAAGTATTTGAAGCTTATGATAGACTATGACATGCCTACCATTCAGTTGGACCCCAAGAAAATAAGGCCATATTTTCATAAGATGGAAAATGGGGCTGCAAATTCAGTAACACCATATTTTATGGACTTTGTTTCTAGGGATTTCCTCCAGTCTAAAAAAATGGCTAAAGCTACACCCAAGTGCCTAAAGAATTGGGATTTGATCATGAGAAGGTCAAGGAAATTGTCATTTCAAGTACTTCAATCTGATATAATGGAGTGGGACAAGCTCCAAACGTTGATAGGAAAATTTGTGGAGTATGCCACTATAAAGAAAAATGAGGGAAAGCCTGTCATTGATGATGAGTTACTCACTGTGTAGCTACAACAAAAGGGAAATAAACAAAAGAAAAAGGTGCTACAGTGTTGTGTGCACTAGAAGACAAAATAGGCTAGAGGACAAGAAATTTATTTTAAATTGTAAAATATTAAGGGGTAGGTGAAACCCTAGATTGTAGTGAATCTTGGCCACACAATGAGATTAAATCCTGACCACTCATTTTTCTTTTTGAGCACTATAAATAGGGTTCCTCTCCTCTAGTTTTTACATGAGAGTTGAGTTGTTGTAAAGACATGCTGCTGAAAATCTAATGGAAATTCATTGATTTTGGTGGATTCTTGAGTTTCAGTCATGTTTCATGATTCTTCTCCTCATAGTTAATAGATTTGAATAGATTTCATTTGTTGTTCTATGTGTTTTACATTGTTTAGTATATTAGTAGATGTTTTTCACTGATGTTGAAGAATATTGTTGTGTTTATGCCCTTCCTTGTTCATGCTTTTTGTTGTTTGTTGATGATAAACAGTAGTGTAAAGATAGTTTGAACATAAAACTAATTGTTGCACCTAAAACTCATCTTTTATTCACACTTCATTGAGAATGAATGATTAAAAATATGTAGACCTTAGAAGATAGCACTAGTTTCATGATACTGTTAGTTAATTTGGTTAAGTGGAACTTAGTTTCAGGAAGGTTGTCCACTGTAGTGTTCTCCATTATCATTGTTCATTGGTAGTTGCAGGTATAGGAACTTCCTCCTCTCCCTTCCCCTTTGACCTATCTTTGAAATAGTAATTTAGACAAAGTTCAAGCATCATTGTAAAGCCAAATTTGATGATAAAAGTGGAGTCCAGAATGCTATTCTGAACTTGCAGCAATTTCACATCCATCCCAATACCTTAGGAATGCCATTTAAGGAACCAACTCCCCTCCAACTTAGCATACGTAGAGATTCCTTGTGATTACCATCAATTCACATTAACAAATTGAGACATTCCAAGAAATTCATGACCTGACACTCAAGAGACCTTGGGGTAGGATTTTATAACTTGTTTGTAGATCTCTACCTTTCAAGAGAGACATTGCACTTGTGCACTACCTATGTTGAGAAGGTGTGAAAGCACCCATCAACAAGGACCAAACAAAGAATAGAAGATTCACAACTCAGGGGATGTAGTGTGTCACATCAAGCCACTAAGAGGAATGTAATATGCTAAGAGAGATTGCACTCGTGAAGTACATCACACCCAATGTCATCCATAAAGCAAAAAGTACATCATATAAAGTAAGAAGGTTGCACTAAGAACAATGAAAAAGAAAAAAATACAAAAGAAATAATGCAAATGTATGCCCCTACTTTAAAGAAATTGCTAAACACCATGTTTTGAGAGATTACTTTAAAGTAGCAAATGAAAAATGCAAACAAGAAATAAGACTTGAGAGCCAACTTGGAAAGCCCCTATGCCAAGTCATATATTTTTGAGTAAGGCTATGCCATGCGAGAGAAATAAAAAAGAGAGGGGTTTCCCCTAAAATGAAAACACCAAACACATAAGGGATCTATGTATTTGGGTTCAACATGTTCATTGCTGCAATAATTTTTAAGGAGCATAAAACTATCACCATCCCCCAAATACACATAGTATTGGAAGAATTACACAAAGAGAGTGAAAAAAAATTTCAAAAAATTGGGTAAACATGGAAGAGACATAGGGTGTGTCAATGCCTTGCATCATCCCCAAAAGGAAAACACAAGAAAAACATAAAGATGAAATGAAAAAGGAAAGCCTTTTGGGTCAACATGAAAGAGACATGAATGTCTCAATGCATTGTGTCATCCCCAAAAGGAAAACACAAGAAAAATATAAAGATGAAAGAAAAAAAGATGCATGACATAGAGAAGAATGAAGGTACAAATAGAGGAATGTCACGAAGAGAAAGAAAACAGAACATCACGGGGGATCACATTACACACATGTAACCACACAAGAGAAAATGAAAAAGAGAATGCAAAATAATAGTAAGGAAAATGCAAGTCAACCTACAAGAAATTCATCTTCCTCCCAATCATTTTTTGTGTATATCAAAGGTATACAACTAGCTAGAGGGACAAGAGAAATTGTTGAACTAGGAGAGGCACTAGGTTCAACACTCTTTATAGAAAATTTCTCATTTAAGCTCATGGAAGAGGAAAACGATGTGCTTAGTTCATTATGCACCTCTTCATTAATTTTAGCATCCTCATCATCATCATCTAAGTTGATCACAATAGGATGTCGAAGGATAATATCCATAGAAGAGTTCAAATCTTTTTGTGGAGGATGCATGGAAAGTTCTTGCTACAATTGGGGAGGAAGATCATCATGCATTGCTTCAATCAAGTTTGGATCTTGATTTTATTTGTTTAATTCATCTTGTAACTTGTGAGCAAGGGCATGACATCTACGTCTACACTCCCTAGCACCTCTATTTCTTTTCTTTTTATTTCAAGCTACATCGGAGTGGGTCGATCACCCAAAAGTTTCTTTTCTTCCATAAGGGGAGGAACAAAAGGAACTACGAGAGGTTATTCAACCACTTTCTCTTTGACTTTGTAAACTTTTTTTACTCTTGGAGGTGTGGTGGGGTTGGTTTCATTATTTCTTGGTCGCTTGTAAGAGGTAGGTAAGGTTTTAGGTTTAGGTTGATCTTGATTTTTTTGGTCTTCCTTAGGTTCAAGCATGGTTTAGTCAAGGATGGTAGGCTCAGAGGTGGATGGGTGCATGTTGCGAAGAGATAGCTCTGTTATCTTCTTTTCCTTGAAATTTTGATAGGACAAGAAAAATAAGTCTTCTCTTGGCTTGGTAGGTTCCATGGGCTTGGGCCAAAAGGCATCTAGGGAAAACTTTCCTTTAGATGAAAAGGGGTTAAAGCCACTATGGTGAATAGTGAATATCTCATTTTCAATGAGAAAATTTAAACATTTGTGCACAACCAAAGGGACAAATTTAATGGAGTGAAGCCATGGGTGGCATAGCTTCACACAAAATTAGTCTCATTATGGGATGATGGAGAATGCAACATCGAATGTTTTTGGTCCTATTTGTAATGGTAGGGTGATTGATCCGATCGTAGGGCATGACAAAACATTGTGTGTCTTGATCCATGCTTTCTGTTTGTCATAGTCATCTTGATAGCAGTGATCATGTTCTCTCCATAGGCGAGATCTATTAATATTCCATTATTGGGATTATCATAGATACGATCGACTATGTAAAGAGGACCATCAGGAAAATGTTTAAGTATGTCCTTAAAGAAGAAAGAAATATCAACTAGAGGACTCTTAGTTCGGAACTTATGAGGGATGACATCTATCACCCCTATCATTTCATCTATAGGATTGACATTGATAGCATTAGTTGGAACAAAATCAGTGTTTTCATCATATGTATCAACATTCATCACATCATTCTTTGGAGTGTCACTAGCTTTGACAAATAAAATATTATATTTTGGCATGGGATTTGTGAAAAAATTTAAGTTTTGGTTTGGAGGGGCAACAGACTTATTGCCTTGATCACTAGTACCTACAATGGATAGACAAATGAAATCAATGAGGTCTTGCACAAGATGTCTAAGACATTTGCAATGTTTTGTGTCATGTCCATTTTGTCGATGATAGTGGAAATAAGAATTTGATTTAAAGCTTGGAGGTAAAGGCTTATTAGGGTCAAGTTTTTTGATGAGAGGTAAGGTAATCATTTATTGGTTTAGAAGTTGGGACATGGTATTATGAAGGGTGTCGGGTAAGCGAGTGAATTGCCTCTTTGGATCTCCATATCTAAAGGGCATGGTGGCTTTGATAGAAGCAACTTGGTTATGGACATTTTTAGTTGGTTGTTGAGGAGGGTTGAATTGAAGGAACCCTTTATTTTGTTTTCTAAAGGGTTGGGAATTGTTTTGGTGCACAGGCTCAAATCTCTCATTTCGACTAGAAGTGGACTTTGTATCTTGACTAAAAACTAGATTTTGGTAATCACAAAGGACAGTGCACAAGTGCATGAAGGATGGAAATTTCATCATGGTCAACTTGTCTTGGATTTTGTTTTGGAAGTTTTCTATAAACATTTTTTGAAGGTGTGGGTCAGGGATCTCGACATTGACTTGGGAATAAAGCAATTGATATTGGGAGATAAATTCAGTTATCTTTTCATCCTCTTTTTTCTTACATCTCATCAAGTTGGCCAAGGTCATCTTAGGAGTCATCTATACTTGGAAATGGTTTATAAATTCCTTGAAAAGTTCATCAAATGAACGAATCGAGTTATTCGGTAAAGAAGAGAACCTCTCCAAGGAGGTTTATTTTAAGGTCCTAGGAAAGGGATTTGCCAATAATTTATCATCAAGGCCAAAGTCACTACATAGGGTTGTGTAGGCATTAACATGGTTAGAAGGATCTCTCTTCCCTCCATATTTCTCAAATCTAGGCACCTCTACACCTTGTGGCATCGGTGTTTGTAATATCTCCAAGGATAATGGATTTATTTTGACATAATATGTGGGTGGGCCATTTTGATTTTGGTTGATGGTGGAAACTTGCTTTTGAAGGGATGACATGGATTGGAAAAGTTGATGTATGAGAGGGTCATTCCTTGTGTTATGAGATGGGAGTGAAATTGGTGGAGTGTATGTGTTTGTGGGACAAGTGAATGGAATTATTATAGGTGGTTAGGTAGTAGGGGCTATAAAATTTTATGCCACATAGGAAAAAGGGACGCTAGTTGGAATACACAGGGAAGGAATCACATTACTAACTTGTTGCATTGTTGTGACTTGAGGAAGGGTGTAGGTAGGGATTGAGGGTATTATTGTAGGAGGAGGAATTTGAGCTCCTCCTTGGCTTGAAACATTGTTTGTGGGAAAAGAAAAACTATTGGTTGAGGGAAGATTCTTTCCAAATATTGCACTATATTCTTCACAAGGTCAATGACATCTTCACTTTTAAGCATGCGGTGAATTTTTTCAATTGTAGGAATTGTAGTAGTTGAAATGTTTTCAAGGCTAATTTGATGTTGTAAGTTCACTAGGTCCTCATGAATGTGGATTAGGTTCTCTTGTGGAATGCTATCATTCTTTGGTTCAACTTGCGTGCTACTTGAAGGCAAAGAGTTACTAAGGGTGTTATCCATGCCTAGTGTACTAGTGTCAATACTAGGAGTGAAAGCTCTAGATAACCCAAGATCCACAATGATTGTGCTATCGCAAGATGACATGAGCCTCAAAATTCTTCTCACTATGGTATTAGCAGTAGGACACCAAAAACTCATGCAAAGGCTACTAAATGTAGGGTGAGTGCAAATACAATGTAAACTAATAGGAATGAAATGCTTTAACTAAAATTTTGGAAAGTAAAATTAAAATGCAGAAGAAGCAAAAAGAAACTCAGAAAATGTAGTGAAAAATATGCAAAGGGATTGATTCACCCAAGGTGGTGAATGAGTCCAAGTACTCATTTTTTTGAAAATTTTTAGAATTTTTGAATTAAATTTTATGATTTTTATGTTTTCTAATGAAAATATAAGATGCAAATGCATAATTTTACTGATTTTCAATGAAGTTAAGTGCAATAATGCAAGCTAAATGATATTTTCACTAGTGCAAAAATTGAAACCCTAGAATGAAAATTAACTAATGAAAAACCTAATACAATGTTAATGCAATCTAAATCTAGGATGTAAATGCACTCCAAATCAGAATTGTGATGCTCTAAATGCATGTTCACCAAAATGAAATGTTGAAAATGGTGAGTTGTACACATTCTCTAGGGCTTCAAGGGTTTTAGACCTAAAAGGAGAGTGGTCCACTTTTCCTCTTGGACATTTCACTCAAGAACAAACCCTTGAGTTATCAATACAAAGGAGATTGAAATATAGAAAAGGGAATGTTCTAGGGATTGAATGATAAGAAATCAGGGGTTCGCCGCCAAGTGTAAACTTGGAAAATAATTTTTTTGAAAACATAGTGTAGTATGCAAGATGACTTAGAAATGCAAGTAGAATGCAACAGAAAGTTGTAAAACTAGAAATGTTTACTTGGGAAACTGAAGAATCAATCTCGAGATCTCGAATCTTGAAAAATTTACTGTTGGAGCCAATTGGGATTCATACGTCAAACTTGGTGAATCAATCCAATTTTGAGTAAACTATGCCGAAATAGGTTTTTAGACAAATGGGTACTCAAATTTGCAAAAATCCTTGACAGACAGGTATAGTGGGACTCATTCGCCAAGAGTGGTGAATCAATCCACTTCTAGATTTCTAAAAATTCAAAACTAGATCATGTACCTCTCGGTCTTCTTTTTTGTTCCTGATTCAGATCCAGGTTTGAAATTGCAAAATTCAGTCTATAGACCTTCTCTAAGCTTCTCCAAGGCTTGTTCACAACTTGGAAAAAATTTTCAATCTCGCTCCTTGATAAATCTACAACCTAGACCTGCAAATCACATCCAAAGAGAGGGAAAAAATGGTTGTGGGGTTAGAGAATAGGGGTTTTCCTTGGTCAAACCCCTTTTTGGTAATTAAACATTGACATGAAAGAAAATGTAAAGGGAGAATGATGAATAAACAAAATATGATGTTGCAACTCACCAAACCCTAGCAATAAAGTGTTGTAATTATGCTTGAAATGACTACAATAGATGTGGTTCTTGAATCTTGCTTGGATCATGAACTCTACATCACAACTATTTGAACAATGACATCTTTGACATGATGATTGATGCTTGAATAATGCTCTTGAATACTTGATAATCTACCCTTGAATTCCTTGAATTATCTTGTTGATGGGAAAGGTCATTGATGTCACAAATCGCATCATTTAATTCTTTATTTATCAAACTGGGTGTGTCTCAGAGCAATATACTATAAGGAGGACTCCAAAAATTTGGGGTTTTGTGTTGTGAACAATGACTTTGATTTCGGTCAATCTCCTTCAAGAGCTCTCAGGAGCTCTCAAGAGTGCTTTAGGAGAAGAATGTGGTAACTAATTTATAAGGATGAATCTGACTCACTAGTTAACTAATGCTTACTTGAATCAATTATAATCCTAATGACTCAGCTTAGATTTTACCTTACTTAACTGTAAGTGGTTCATTGGGAGATCTACAAAGCAACTTAAATTGATTCTAAGTCCAATAATGAAAAATTAAAATTTACTAAAAAATAAATCTAATTATGCTTGCGAGTAATGAACTTTAATCTAGAAAATAATGAACCTATCTATATTGTAGAAAATTGAACATTAAATCTAGAAATAAATAACATTAACTCCCAAAAACATATTCCAATTTAGCTTCGACTCTATCCTTATATCAGTCATGATTACCAATTCTATTACAACTGCATGCATCTATGAATGAATAATTAATGAAATCTATAGTAAATGATTTAATTCCTAATCCATAGTAAAATATCTTAACCAATTGAAATCATAACAATTTAATCTAAGTAAATACCATTGTCGAACACTAATAAACAAGAATTGAACTAGTAACTTCAAACCAATTATAAGAAAACAAAATTAATTGAACCAAATAACAATGACACAGGATCACCTCCTTTGGTTGAGCGGGCCCTGCTCTTCCTCTAGTGGGTCCTCAACATGGTGATTTAGATCAAATTTCTATTTTCATTCAAATTTCCAAAATTGGTGAGTGAAACAAAAGTACTGAGTACCAAAAATTACAATTTCTAGCAAAATATCGACTAACTCAAATCAAACCTAAGGATGGATATTTATAAGAATATCCCTTATTTTTGAATTCAAAACACTATCGGTAGCTGCCAATTATAGAGTGAAAAGACAAATGAAACTCTAACTGAAAGTATCAACATAATTTTGCATTATTCCAGCTATAGCAGCAGTTCCAAAATCGGAAGAGAGAGCCAATCTAGAATTATAGTAGTTCAGGATCTTTCTGGAGCCTTCAGAAGTGTGATTAGCATCATGTTGTTAAATAGAGAGTCTGACATTTATAGCTCAATATTTAGCATTAAAGTTCCTGCATGAAATCCTCAAAGATATATTGCATTCATGATAGTAGATGTTTCAATTTGCACATTTATCTCTTTATTAACACCACTAAAAGAAGCACATTTAATGTAAAACATCACATCTAATATATCCTTGAATTAGTTAAATATAACATAAAACAAGAAAATATTAAACATATTATCTACCACCATAATAGTTAATTAATAATATAATAAAGTCTTTTGATTTTATAAAAAGGATTAATTAAATAGTATTCTTAAGCAATCATCACTTGCGAACTCAATTTTCTATAAGGAGTAAGAGAGGGGGACCAACCACTACAAGGGCCCAGGTCATGAAAGGCTAAGAGCAGAAAGACTACCCTAACTTACCTCAGTTAAAAGGAACGTTAGGATGGATGGGATGAAGATGATGAGGATTATGATGTCCTTCGATCACCTTGCAATCCTAAGAACTGAAAGGAGACTAGGTGAGTCACTTTTTAAGGTCAACTCTACGTCTCAGGTAGTTCTTTGTCAGAGGATAGAATTGCAGTTGTGGGACAATAGAGTGGCACGCTAGCATCTCACAGGTGCGCTAGAGTCTGTATGGCTAGAAAACTAGAGAGACAAGGTTAAAACCTCAAGAAAGGACTGCTAGCCTAGTTTAGAGGTTTCTTGAACAACAAAATGAGATTAAGAAGAATGAAACATAAATACGAGTGTGATAAAATAAATATACTACCACAAGGGTGACGAAGATAATTTCGTACAATAATCCTCTCACCAGTTTTCCTCGAGATCTCTCCACCTACACATAGAAAAAAGGGCGAGATGTTGGGGCTATTTAGGGTCCTGCCTCAATTAGACACCTATTTTGGTGTTTCCACCTCCATGGATAGCCAAGTTAGTAATGATAGAAATAAAGATAAAGAACAGAATACAAGCTATGTAAATAAAAGACACTATGTGCTTACTCAACAAAAGGCGATAGAAAAGATGACAGGAGCTTACCACCTTCGTCCAAAGTGCTCAAGGCTTGTGGAGGAAAAAATGAGAGCAACTCAAGCCTCTATTGTAATGGTGTTTGTCCTGGGCTTGCACTATCAAAGTGATGGAGTGGTAGATTGCTGTAATGGAGTGTAAAATATTGCTACAAAGCTTGAATTGATGAATGGAAATGGAGAGAGTGCTCAAATCAATCTTGCAAAACTTTTGCTGAAGAGAACAATGGATGAATGGATAAAGAATATGAAGGAAAGGATTAAAAATGGCCATATTTGCGTTGGCCAACTGAAGGGAGGTGTTACTCTTTAACTTCCAATCAAAAGTGTAACATCTCTATAGTCTCTAGCTGTAGGAATCTGCTAGGGACGTAAGCGTTCCACATGGACATCTGCATGCCACATGAGCATCCCCGATAGAAACGCTCCCATTGACACACAAAATAGGTGCCAAGTGTGATATGAGCAGCAAGCTTAAGTGGAATTAAGCCTCCGCCTTAGGTTTTCTAAAGTGCAAGAGGGTAAAAGGGAATTTTCATTGGGGGTGAAAATTCATGCTTATACATTTTACCCCCACTTTAGCGAGCGCAAGTACTGATGAGTGATTTGGTAGAGTAGAGTAGTAAGGAAGTAAAAAATTAAGAGAAGTATACCTAAACCAACGAGGAAGTAGAGCACGGTCTAAAAAACTTAGAAGTGCAGGGAAAGGCTTCATAGCTCTGCATAACTACAAAGCTGAAGAACAAAAGTGCCTCATAGGCTCACAGTCATGCAAGGGAGGTATCCTTCAAGAACTCCCACATGAAGGAAACCAAGAAAAGCACCTTACAAACCCACAGACCTGCAAGGAAGGTATCCCCCAAGAACTCTCACATGAGGGAGACCGAGAAAAGCACCTTACAAACCCGCAGACCTACAAGGAAGGTATCCCCCGAGAACTCTCACATGAGGGAGACCGTGCAAAGGGGACTTCGCAGAGTCAAAGAGGGTGACATGTTTACCTATAGGTAGAACACATTAGGAAGTGGCTGCACAAGCCAATGTACGAACAACCATGTAGACCATCGCTAAGTTGTAAGACTTTCAAATGGGTCCCCTGGGAACCCTTCAAAAGGAAGGAGGGTCCACTCAAGGGATGCACTATTTGAAATTTGAAGTCTAGTCAGGCTACCCCCAAGCTAGATGTAAGGATGTCAAGTAGGTCTAGTCAGGTGCCCCCAGACTAGATGTGAAGAAGTAAAACCGATCTAGTCGGGCTGCTCCCGAGCTAGATGCAATATAACTCAATAAGGGATTTCAAATGGATCCCTTGGGAACCCAAAATGAAGAGGAGGGGTCCACTCAAGGGACACACTTGTTCAAAAGCTAATGTCTTATTTCTCAAATCGATTCATCATCAAGGAATCCTTTTGCAAGATGTTCACTTCATCAAGGAATTTGAAAGGAAGGAGATGCACCCATGTGAGGGGAAGACTAAGACCATTACCAGTTGAGAGGAGGGTGTCCAAGTACTTTCTTTGTGAACCCATGATGAAGGAAACATGTTCTATTAGGGTTTCAAGTTGAGAATGCAATTCTAACAAAGTAGTGTGTGAAGGATCTTCAAGAAAAGATTCATTTGGAAATGAATGCATTTTCTAAAGACCAAGTAATGTAGAAGTAACACTGTCACACATGAAAGGGACAAGTTAAGAAAAGAAGAGAGAAAGATAAAGGGAAAGGTAAAAGAAAAGATATCGCACACAAAGGGCACATGGGGATCTGGGTTTATGGGGTCATATAGCCTTTATTTATAAGTAGTAGGTAACCATAGTGAGAGGTGAAATATGATAAATCTCTAACCAACAGGAAGAATGCATGAAAGACAAAGTAAAATAAAAAATTGGGTCAACATGGGAGGATCCCTAAATGCTCCCAACGCTTTGCATGATCCCCAATTTACCGAAATTCAATCACAAACATGGAAGAATGAAGATACACATAGAGGAAATTTTACAACAAAAACACGATGCTTGTATCCAGGCACCAACAGGGGTAACATGGGTCATCTAGGCACATATAGTACAATCACAGGGGAACACATCACAACACACATCCACACATCTAATCTAAAGATCAAGAAGAGGAACTCCCCCTAACACTGGTCTACCAAGAGGTCATTAGCTTCCCACTCTAGATTATCATAGGGGAAGGATGATGAGCTTGAAATGGTGTAATGTTAAGGGGAGGAGATTTCCATCCTCCCGTAACAAGGGCTAAGGCAGAGGTACTAGTGAGATCTCCATCGCTCAACTCTTGTAGGTCTAAGGTCAACGACCTTGCGAAGATCATTGACAAGGTCATAACTTCATCCACCGAGTTGAACATACACTTGATGGGAGTACCATGTTTCACCTTGGTGGATGGAGGATTTTGCACCCAAGGTTCATTGCTAGGCTCACCAAGAGACTCAGGAGTGGTGAAAAACTCGAGGGAAGTTGGGATAGGTTCCATCACTAGGACATAACAAGTTAGCACGGGGCTGCCTTTTAGAGAAGGCGGGCTCTTCTTACGTCCTCCCTTGCTTGAGGGACCATGCTCTACCTTCTTCTTCATCGAAGGAGGTGAAATCCCTACAGACAAAGCAATGAGGGTCGAAGGAGAAGAGGAAAGAACCATAGCAGATATAACCAAAGTATTAGCCATATCCATGGGCTTTGGGAAAGGTAGAGCCAAAAGAGATCCAGAACTAGTTAGATTAGAGGTAGAAGAGGGAAAGAGGAGGACATAGTAGGAGGTGTCATCTTCTCCTCCTCATTATTCTATGAGGAGGCTTGCTCAGCTAGGAGAGCCTTTTGCCGATGCTTGCACTCATAGGAAAGGAGTTTTCTATGACTCTTCAAACCAAAAGCTTGAGCTTGCAAAGGGATGGAAGGTTTTGCTCAGCCATGGGAGTGTCTTCCATAGCTGTTTCTAGTGGAAGGAAAAACTACTAAATGGGAGTAGAAGGGGTAGGTTTAGAAACAGTGGGAGGAATCGACTCTACCACCTTAGAGGTGGATCGTTTTCTATTTAGGGGAACAAGAAGAGGTCAAGGGGAAAATTCCCTTCGTGATCCTTTCTTTCTGCCATACAAATAATACCAGGGTCCTGGTGACCCATTAGGGAGATCTAATATCTTGATATTGGGCCTTTTCCAATGAGGCATCATCAGACTCAACAAGTAGAACCCAAGCTTGTTCATCCAATACTCTTCCCAAGAAAGGGGAGTAGACGAGTCAACCTGAGAGGAAGCGATCTTGTCCTTTCCCTTTCGGGAGGAGGAGGTAGCTGGTTGCTCACCTATAGGAATGGTCAACTTTTGTTGTCCCTTACCTCTAGTCTTATAATTTACATAGTTCTTGTAATATAGATCTGTTCTTTGTTGGAGTGGACCGACAGGAGTGGGCTAAAAGTGATCTAATGAGTACCCCCCAAAAGATACCATAGGTTGATATCCAGTATCATGTACCACATGCACAATAGCTTCATGGGAAAAATTAAGGAACTTATGAATAATGGAGGGGATCCCATTCATGGAAGCTAGCCAAGGTATGCCTAGCTTCACTCTAAATAGGTCCGACTTGGGGATAACATGAAAGACCATGTCTATGTTCTTGAATCCAACCAAGATGGATAGTGTTATCAATCCATAAGGTTTAAGAGAAATTCCATCATGCGTACAGATGATGGATTTTGTTATTTTTGTATTCCTCCCTTTGTAGGGAATTTAAGAGTAATGTATCCTCTGTGATGACACTCACTCTACTCATGGGATCAACTAAGACCCCTGTCACAATGTTACCATTGAGGCAAGCAAAAATATAAAGCAGAGAAGGATTACCTTTTGATGGCTCATCTTGCGAAGTAAAGTTTATATCCAACAAACCATTCGCAAGATGAGAAGAGGGAGTAATGAAAACCATGTTAACATATGTTTCGGGACAAGAAACCGAATCAAAGGGATCGATAATCATGTTAGCAGAATGTGCCAAAAATGGGTTCGTGTATATTTGAAAGTCATTGTTACCTTTCGTCACTGATTTATTTGTTTTGTGCTTAATTCCATCAAGATGGATAATACCATCCTCGATGCGATCATGTATCTCATGACATAGGTGCATGTAGCATTCGGTATCGTGTCTGTTAACTCAATGGTACTGACAATATGTGTTTTCTTCATACCAGTTAGGGTACGGTTCTCTAACTGGTTTAGGAGGTGGTAGGGCAAGGATCTTATCTTTCACCAACTTCTACAAGATGGACGAATAAGATTTTGATATCTTTGTAAACTTTAGGTCATGTCTGAAACCATTGTTATCCACAGTAGCTACTACATTCACAACAACTTTACCTCTTCCAGAGATCGATACAATAGATCTTCCTTTATAATGGGAGCACGAGGGAGGACCCCCAAACTAAACTACAATTTGTTGGTACTCTCGTAAAGTCGCACACAAGTGTGTGAAAGAAGGATACTTCATGAAGATGAACTTCTCTTTCCAAGGCCTTTGTAAGTTCCCTATAAGGACCTTCTGTACATCAAAGTCAAGTAATGGATAAGAGATCTAAGAGAAGAGTGCTTGGTACCATGCTATAAAGTCTATAATATTTTAATCATCTCCTTGTTTGCATTGAACAAGGTCTAAGAAGGTCATCTTTGGTCCGATATTAGCTTGGAATTATCGCAAGAACTAGTTCACAAGCTGATCAAATGTGAAGATGGAATTATTGGGCAAAGAACAGTACCAATCCAGTGTTGTATCTTTGAGGGATCAGGGAAATAGTTTTTCCATCAACGCATGGTGATGGAAAGATTATGTGCATAAGGTGTTAAAAGTGGAGACATGTGTCTATGGTCCCCTCTACCATCATATTTCTTGAATTTTGGAATCTCCACCCTTACGGGAAAGGAGTGTTTAAAATTAAAACTAACAATAGGTTGTGTCAGAAGAAGGGTTGGAAAATATGTTGGGTCAAGGCCTAGGAAAGGTTCACCAATTGGTTCTACATCTTCCCCATATTTTGAAGAAGGGTATTCAAAATAGGGTCAATAGAAGGCATAGGGCCACCGAAACCACCACTGGATCCACCACCTAGACTGCCACCATGACCACCACCAGAGCCACCACTGAGACCTCCATCATGACCACCACTGAAGTTACCACTAATGCCACCACCACTAGTGTGACTTCCACCGGAATCACCTCCGCCAATGCCACCGCCACTTCCAAAGTTTCCACCACCAATGCCTCCACCACCGGAAGCAATGGAAGGGGTGAAGTGGAAACCCAAAGGGTTCTTGTTTACTTGGACAAATTCAAAATTCTCAGAAGTAGCAGGTACACTAAATGAAGGGACCACATCAACCATATATACAAATGTAGGAGGCATCAAAATCTCTATCTATCTTTCACATTCCTCAAAGAGGCCACCTCATGTCATGTGACTATGGCTCAAGGGGGTACATTCTTTGGCCATAACAACAAGAATAGCCAAGAGCTCTATGCCTATCTGGTCCTTTTCCACCATGCATCTTATTTCACTGATAACTTTAGCAGCCCTAGCAATCTTCGGGTTTCCTTCTAGGTGATTTTCTCATGCAGATAACCCTTTACCAAGGTTAACAACATATTTGGAAGGGATACAGATGGCATCATGCTCATCTATAGATGAGGAAGTCAGTGACGTAGGAGGGGTAGGGATGCGATCAATTTTTCCAAGAAACCTAGATTCACCTTGCGATACATGCTCCTATGTGGATAGGCCAACCGCAAAACCATAGAAAAGGTCGGTAGTGAAACTAGAGGAGACCTTCATCTTTTCCATCTAAAGGTGTCATATAATTCTTCTGAAAATATTCCCTAAGGCCGTAGACTGGATTATAAAGCTCATAAACTTTCACAACACACAAGGGTGCAACAACCAAGAGGTACAAGAGAAAAAGTTCAAAACACCGACAAATGGGTAGACGTTGGTTCATGCTAGGTTCACCAAAAATGTAAGAGAGGGGGACCAACCACTGCAAGTCCCTAGGTCATGAAAGGCCAAGAGAAGAAAGGCTTCTCTAACTTACCTCAGTTTAAAGAAAGGTTAGGATTGACGGGATGAGGATGATGAGGATTATGAAGTCTTTCGATCACCCTGCAATCCTGAGAACTGAAGGGAGACTAGGTGAGTCAATTTTTAAGGTCAAATTTGCATCTTAGGTAGTTCTTTGTTAGAGGAAAAAAGTGCAGTTCTAGGATGATACTGTGGCACACTGGCATCTCACAGGTACATTGGCATCCGTATGGCTAAGAAACCAGAGAAACAAGGTTAAAATGTCAAGAAAGGACTAGTAGCCTAGTTTAGAGGTTTCTTGAACAACAAAATGAGATTAAGAGGAATGAAACATAAATACGAGTGTGATAAAAGAAATATATTACCGTAAGGGTCATGAAGATAATTTCGTACAATAATCCTCTCACCAGTTTGCCTCAAGATCTCTCCACCTACACGTAGAAAAAGGGGGAAATGTTGGAGTTGTTTAGGGGCCTACATTAGTCAGACCCCTGTTTTGGTGTTTCCATCTCCACAGATAGCCAAGTTTGAAATGATAGAAATAAAGATAAAGAACAGAATACAAGCTATGTAAACAAAAGTCAGTGCAAAATAGTATGTGCTTACTCAACGAAAGGCGATAGAAGAGATGAGAGGAGCTTACCACCTCTATCCAAAGTGCTCAAGGCTTGTGGAGGAGAAAATGAGAGGAACTCAAGCCTCTACTATAATGGTGTTTGTCCTATGCTCGCACTATCGGAGTGATGGAGTGGTAGATTGCTGCAATGGAGTGTAAAATACTACTACAAAGCTTGAATGGATGAATGAAAATGGAGAGAGTGATCAAATCAATCTTTCAAAACTTTTGGTAAAGAGAACAATGGATGAATGGATGAAGAATATGAAGGAAAGGATAAAAAATGACCATATTCGGTTCGGCCAGCCGAAGGGAGGTGTTACTCTTCGACTTCCAATCAAAAGTGTAATGTCTCTGCAGTCTCCAACCATAGGAATCTTCCAGGGACATAAGTGCACCACGTGGACTTCTGCACGCCACGCGGGTGTCCTTGACAAAAACTCCCCCATCGACACACAAAATAGGCACCAAGTGTAATGTGAGCAATGGGCTTAAGTGGAATTAAGCCTCTGCCTTAGGTTTTCAAAAGTGCAAGGGGGTAAAAGGAAATTTATGTTAGGGGTGCAAATTCATGCTTATACATAAGGATGAGTACTTGAATTCTTGGGGGAAAAATGAGAGAAAGAACCTTGTATTTATACTCCATTATGCAAGAATTCCTGAAATTACAACACTACAAGCCGACATTGGATCTTGGAGAAGAAAATCATGCCAAATATTTAAATTAAATTTGATTTTGTGCTAAAGGGGACTCATTCGCCACCCTGGGTGAATGGGTCCCACCTAAGGGGACTCATTTGCCCAAAATGGTGAATGAGTCCTACCCTAGGAATTTGAGGTGGGTTTTCAGGATTTTGATGTTTTAAATGCCTTTTGTCGGGAATATCCTCAAATATGCACATAAATAAGTCTTGTGGAGGCCAATTAAAGCATAAGAAAGCCCAATTATTAATGACAAGCCTAGAGGAATGTGAAAGTGTGTTACAACACTTTACAACACACCAAATAAGGCAACGTTAAGATAAATTATGATTGAAAGTATGTTTATTATGCTTAGTTAATTGATAAAACCCTAGAACAGTGTGAAAGTGTGTTACAAAACTTTACAACACCTTTGCAAAATACATTAGTTCACAAGGGCCCAAGACCTAATGTGAATGTGTTATCCACATGACAACACTACATCAAGGCAACCTTAAGCCAAAATCCGCAAGGACCCAAATGAGTGCGAAAAATCTAAAGGACCCTTTTTTGATGCTACACCAATATGTCCCTTGACATTGGTTCTCATCAAATGACATAATTAAACATGCTCCTAATGGCCCTATTTACATTTCCAAATGAATTAATGACAAGCCTACTAATGGGATACTAATTGATCCTGTGTGTGTAGAGAATGTGATCAACGAAGAATTCTTGTTTGTGCATGAAATTTATCAAGATACTTATGAACAACTAAAAGAATGGATCAAAAAACATAATTGTTTTACTTGCCCTATGATAGGTTTGATCGCTCTTCCTCTAAAATTTGGACCAAAACAATTGAATTTCTCATTCTCCATAATATCGACATTGAATCAATTTCATGTGAAGTTACGCTACCCATGGCTTCTCTCCATGAATATCATCCCATCAGTCATTCAAAAATTCTTCAAGTGTCCCTTTAACAATCAAATCTTAACCATGCACTATAGTGGCTTTAATCTTGTGGCTTTTCATGGAAATTTCTCATTGGATTTATTTTGGCTTGAACCTATGGAACCTATTAGGCCTCATGAAGACTTCTTTTTCAAATCCTATCAAAATTTTAAGGTAAAGCGCATAGTAGAGTTATCCCTTAGCAATATTCCTCAACCCATGATTGAGCCTCCCATTATTGATGAGACCATGATTAAACCAAAAGAACCTCCAAGTAATCAAGACAATCCTTCACCCATTTCCTATAAAAGACCAAGAGATAACCATACAAGTCCTATTGTTCCTCCCAAGATCAAAAAAGTTTATAAAGCTAAAGAGAAAGTGGTTGAACAACCTTCCATGGTTCCTTCTATTCCTCTCTTGTGGGAAGAAAAGAAACCCACTTTTACAAAATTTCAACTTGAAAACCATTCAAAAAGAAACCAAAATGCTAGAGAGTGTAGGCATAGACATTGTGCTATTGCTCATCAATTACAAGCAAAAAAGAATCAACAACTCAAGATCAAACAAAAACTCAACAATGCATGATGATTCTCCACCTTCAACGCAACAAGAAAATCCTATATATCGATCACAACAAGAACAAGTACCTTTCATGGATATTATCATAAGACCTCCTATTGTGATTAACTTGGATGGTGATGATGAGATTGATAAAATTGATGAAGTGCATGGTGAATTTAATTTTTTGTTTTCCTCTTCCTTGACTTTGGATGAGGGTAACTGTGATGATCCTCCTAAAAAGAGTGACTCACCATGTGTTGAGCCTAGTGATGCTCCTAGTAAAACACTTGTCATTGTCCATTTGGATAGTTATATTCCTTTTGCATATGATGAACAAGATTGAGATGTAGATGAACTACTATAGGTTAACTTTCATGTGCCATACAAGTGTTTTATTTGTCTTCTTTTCATGTTCTTTGTATGTGATTTCATGTATGTAATGCGATCCTCCATATTTTTCTATTTTACATCTCTTTATGTTCATTCCTCTATTTGTACCTACATTATTCTATATGTCATAAACCTTTATCTTTTCTCTTTTCTTGTGTTTTACTTTTGGGGATGATGCAAGGTATTGAGATGTTTAGGTCTCTTCCATGTTGACCCAAAATCTTTTCTCTTTTTCTCTCTATGTCTCATTCTTCGAGTTCTATGAGTATTTGGGAAATGATGATATTTATGAGCTTTATAATAACATCATAGAAAATAAATGAACTCACTCTATTGAATGTAAACGACAATTGAGAGGGGGTTGAATCAATTATATCAGATTAAAACATTAAAACCCTCAACATTAATCAGATCCACATGCATTCATTAAACCCTTAATATTTTGTAATATTTAAATATGAAAAGAAGATAACATAAACTAAAACAACCAACACCATACACAAGAGAAAACTATATTTACATGGAAAAACCAATTAGGGGAAAACCATAGTGAGGATTAGGTTACAATATAAGTAATTGAAAAAATGGTACAAAGAGGCTGACTACTAAAATAAAACACACTATCCAGAAAGGATCACAACCCAGAATCACTATCAAAATAGAAATAAGAAAGAAGATAAGCTATTACACAAAGAAAAATCTCAATGCAACAAAGATTCCACTATAAAAAATGCAACCATCACTAGTAGCCTTCAAGAGATCAAGATACCTCAGATCATTGCATTCAACAATCTTGTATTATAGCTCACACTAAATTTCACACTTATGCACTTAATTTCACATCACAACACTCAACTCTATTCCACACTTCATCACACATAAATTCACCTTACATTTATAGAATCCATAAGTTGAAAAACCTCTTCAAGTCATCTACACACACCTTTACACTTTAAAAATTCAAAATAGGTCATCACTAAACATTCCCAAGGTGGATAGGAATGAAAGTGGACCAATACAAAACATAATTGAGACCCAAATAAACTCTCACACACCATGCTACACCTTCATTAATGCTTGAACATCTTTGAATGTAGTGTAAACACCAGGTCGGTTGTTACCCATGCAAACACCATTAAAATTTGAATTACATGCTTCCTCAAATTCAAGGATGACTTACGAACCACATACCACACTTCATCATGATCTATAATATTCCTCCATCCTCTTGAAATCCATCAAACTCCTTCACAACAACTCACACCTTCAGAATATACATGCCCATTACACTCAAACTACACTACCAAACACTACAACACTAAAATCCATATTCCAAATCACCAAACCACAAATTGTCTTGACATAGGAAAGAAATCAATAGTTATAAAAATTACAAAACCTAAAGAGAAAATATGAATAAATGCGGAGCAATAAAATTTCTCCCAAACACCTTTGTAAGCAACACTACAAGACCAGTTCACACACTGGTGAACATAACTTCCTCTAACCATTGATCCAAAAGCCAAAATTTTGGATATAGAAACTATGAAAACCTTTTTCCAATATATCAAAACCACGCAAGAATATCTTCAACCCAAAATAAATGTGAAGAAAAACCATAATACCTCTGCAAACCATAACATCTTTGCAACACCATGTTTCCTTATTTTATCAATTTTCTCAATATCCTCAACATCTAAACCATAAATAGAAACTTATCAAAGAAACACTAGAGGTTAACATTAGAAACTTAACTCATTAAAATATAATGCAACTAATTAAAGTAACAATCTCTTCTCAACCATTACACAACTATCATCAATAACAACACAAGCTTGTTGACATCAATGACAACATCTTCATACTTGCAAAAATCACCCCCTTTGTCATTAATGGCAACACAAGATAACATATATCTTTGAACACACTTATTTCCTTTTCTCTTTTCTCTCATTTTTACAACTATCTCATTGCACTCTCTCTCCCTTTGATACTTTCCTCATTCTCCCTATGCATAAACAAAAAATTTCACATGACTTCTCTCTTCCCCCCTTTGATATCAATGGAAAAAGGATAAAATATTTTGCATTGTTCTCCCAATTTTACATAGAACCAAGATACTTACAACTACTCTAAATACCCCCCGTTAGGATTAAAAACCAATCAACTCAACATTTTTTACACAATGATAACATATATTCCATACTACAATAATGTCACTACCTAATCCCCTTGAGAGGTAGCCACCAAAATAATTCCAAAAAAGGAATGAATCCATAGATCCACTAGACTGATGCATCTCCATATGCATCTAGTTCAAAGAAGGAGGGGCAATAACCCCCAACTTCTCTTGAAGATACTCAAAATTATCCTTAGGAAAATCCTTAGTAAATATGTCAGCAATATGTTCCTTTGTAGGTACATATTCAAGATTCAATTCATTCTCCACAACCTTCTCTCTCAAAAAGTGATACCTAATTGATATATGATTTGTTCATGAATGCATTACTAGATTCTTATAAATATTTATTGTACTTGTATTATCACAAAATATAGAAATAGGCTCATCATACACTATTTTGATATCCTTCAATGTTTGTCTCATCCACAATACCTATGTACAATAAGATGATTTTTCAATATAGTTAGTCTCTGTAGTAGATAAAGAAACTAAATCTTTCTTCTTACTCAACCATGATACCAATCTACATCCAAGAAATAATGCACCATCGCTAGTACTTTTCCTGTCATCAACACAACCAACCCAATCTACATCTATATAAGCACTCAATGTGAAATCAGTATCCTTAGGATACCATAAGCCATAATCCAGAGTGCCCTTCAAATATATAAATATACTCTTCACTACTACAACATGTGTCTCTTTCGGATCTTGAAATCTAGACACAAGAAAAACTACATGCATGATATCTGGTCTAGTAGCAATTAGGTATAGCAGTCCATCAATCATAGATCTATACTTTCTCTAATCAATCTTAGTGGATTCATCATCCTTACTTACTTTTCAACCAATAACCATAGGGGTACATAATGGTTTGGAGTCATCCATTCCAAACTTGTTCAACATCTCTTTAACATACTTTGATTGTGAAATGAATATGCCTTTATTGGTTTGATTGATTTGTAGCCCAAGGGAGAAATTCATCTCCCCAAACATAGACATCTCAAACTCAATTTGCATCTCTTCTAAAACCTTCCTACACATGGATTCATTGCCTCCAAATATTATGTCATAAACATACACAACCACTATCATGATTTGATCTTCATCAACCTTAAATTAAAGATTACTATTTGTGGTGCCCTTATTGAATCCTTATTGTATCAAATATCTATCCAACCTTGCATACCAAGCTCTAGGAGCTTTCTTTAATATATATAGTGCCTTATTCAATCTGTTGACCATATTAGGTTTATCTGAAACCTAAAATCCTTCTAGTTGTTCCATGTAAACTTCTTCTTCTAGCTCTCCATTCAAGAAAGTAGACTTCACATCCATCTGATAAACTTTAAAGTTCTTGTGTGCTGAAAATGTCAAAAACATCCTAATTAGTTCCATTCTAGCAACTAGAGCTAATGTCTCCTCAAATTCTATTCCTTCAACTTTTGCATTTCCTTGTTTCTTACCACTTATCCATTCTCATTCAACATTTTTCTGAATACCCACTTAGTTCCAATAATTTATTTTTTTCAAGTCTAGGAACAAGTTCCCAAGTCTGACTCTTCTCAATCTGCATAAGTTATTATTCCATTTCTTTTATCCAATGTTCATCTTTTCATGCCTCACTTAGTGTCTTTGGTTCAATTTTAGAAAGTTAACACAGGTTTACCTCCACTTTAACAACTCTTATTCTTGTCAATACAACTTTGTTTTTATCTCCAATGATCTGTTCTTTGAAATGATTTCTTTGTACATACTTGGGGGTCTTAGAGGTGTTTTCCAAAGCTTCTTCCTATTTATTTTGCACTTATTTATATTTATCTTTTTCTTCTTCTTCTCTACAAGAAAGCTCATCCAACTCATATCCATCTATTACAACTAAATTCTACAGGGCTTCATCAATGTTGACACTTTATTTTTCAACAATCCTTCTTAGTCTTTTATTGTAACATCTATAAGCTTTTCTTCTAGTAGAATATCCAAGAGAGATACCTTTATTAGACCTTGCATTAAACTTTTCTAAGTTTTCATCATATCTTCTAATATAGTATTTTCTTCCAAACACTCTAAAGTATTTGACAATAGGAATCCTTCCATACCACAACTCATAGGGAGTCTTTGTTTTGTTAGATTTTTCTTGAACTCTGTTAAGTATGTAAACAACAATATCTATTGATTCTCTCCAATATACTTCTGATAGGTTAGCTTCTCTCATCATAGTCCTTGTGGCTTCTTGAATAGTCTTGATTTTCCTTTCAACTACTGCATTCAGCTAGGGAGACCTAGGGTTAGACAAGTTCCTTTTTATGCCATGATTCTCACAAAATATGTTAATTTCATTGGAGGTGAACTCTCCACCTTTTTCAGACCTCAAACATTTGATCTTCAAATCCATCTCATTTTCATCCATAACTTTGAATGCTTTAAATATACCTAAAGCTTCATATTTTTCTCTAAGAAAGGTAACTCATGTCATTATAGAATAATCATAAATCAAAAGCATAAAAAAAAAGTCACCTTGAAGAATTCTCACTTTTGTAGGACCACAAATGTCTGTGTGTACCAATTCCAACAATCCAATAGAAGATCATTCCTTTCCTTTAGTGAATTTTTTAGTGGCTAATATTTGCCAACTGGCTAATAGTTTGAACAATAATGTTACTTGAATCTCAAAATTTTTTACAAAATTTTACTATAGTCTTATTTAAATTTCCAAATAATTTATATTATGAAAAAATTGAACTCAAAAATTTACCACAATATTCAACACATGATTAGATTAGATCTACCCGAATTTTACAATTTATAGTAGAAATCTATATTAATTCGCTAATAGTATATCATGATTATTAGTTGCTTTAGAGCCATATTTCTAATCTTTTCTTTCTAACATCAATTTACAATATAATATAATGACCCTTGTTATATTCCACAAGGTAAAATGTACCTACTATCTATAATGCTCATGGGGCCCACAATTTCGAGCCTCATGAGCATTATAGATTGTGGGTACATTTTACCTTAAAAAATACAAGGGTCATTAGATCAATGATCCAAAATAAATTTTGTGCCCCATGAGAATTACAAATCGTGGGTACATTTTACCTTGTAGCATACAATGAGGACCGTTAGATTATATTTTAAAACAAGCGTGGCAAGTAAATAGTATAGTCTACCCTCTAAACCCATAATAATTTCCACCCTCGGGTCCCTACTTTTCCATGAGAATTATTATTTTAGATTGGATGGATTTTCCATCATAATTAATATATTTTCTTATTATTTTCAAGATTCATCACTAAAATTTTCTAAAAAATTTTAGTGATGAAAAAAAAAATTGCCAATAAAATTAATTATTTTTTCAAAAAAAAAGGAAAGATTCGCCAATAGAAATTAATAATTTTTTCTAAAAAAATGAAAGATTCACGAGGATTTTATATCTTTCTTTTTAAGGGTATTTCTTAAAGTTATCATTGTTTTCCTTTGAAACTACTTCTAGTTTATTTTGGAAATTGACAATCTCTATAGACAACATTGATAGGCTTTGTAACCCTCGACAGATCTCTCACTACTTGAACTAAAATAATTCTAACTAAATTATCAAAATTGATGTGACACATTCTCCTATGCTATAGCTAGCTATCATTAATCTGAGTCATAAAACAATGACCATCAACACCCTTGAGCTAATAGATATTTCCATCTATCCTCTTTCCAACAATAATTATAGTTCTAGACCTTTTTTAGATCTCACATCCATCATCTTGATATTTAAGATTGTATCCTTTGCTACAAATTTTTCCAACACTCAAAAGGTTATGCCTTAAGACCTTGACATAGTAAACATCATCAGTATTATTCTTGTCATAAAAACTAATTGAACCTATTCCACAAATCTTAGCACCTAAATCATCTCCAAATTTAACAAGCCCTCCATCATATTTCTCAAGTTTAACAAAATCACTCTTGTCTCTGATCATGTGATTTGAGTAGCCACTATCAATAACCCAATAGTTCTTATATTATCTACCATGAAAAGTAGATACCAATGTACCTTCAATATTATCCTTCTTCTCCAAAGAATTTTCCTTCACACATATTTCAGAGTTAGTAGAAATACCTTCATCTTTTAAAGCCAAAAATAAGCATTAATTATCATCAACATCTCCATAATCAGACTCATCATTAGAAATACTAGCATCTTGTCTAACATAGTAGATTTTCTTGATCATATTACCTTTGCTCTCCTTATTCTTATTGTTCACAGCTCTATTTTGACATCTTGAAGCATAGTGACATACATTTCCACAAATAAAGCACTTGAAAGGTATTTTACCCTTGTAATTACCAATGCCCTTTTTCATTCTTCTGAAAAAATTAACCTCCACATAATCAAGATCATCTCCATCTAAATATTAAACCTTTTTCTGATTTTCCATCCTTGAAAGAAACCTCCACTTTTGCACCATTTTTTGGATGAACTTTTGTCATTCAAAATGTAGTTAGTGTACCATACAAATGATCTCTAGTTTATGTATTAAAATCTATAAATTCCTCAATGGAAAAAAAAATTCACTATAAGAATTAGTAAGAGTTCAAAGATTCTTTACCACTTTAAGTTCTTTGACTTGTGCACCATGAATTCTCATTGCACTTACAAGTTCATCAACCCTCTACATCAAACTTGTGATTATTCATCATCATACATTCACAAAGTATCAAATTGTGCCTTCAAATTCTATAACATAGCTTGTTCAACCTTATCATCTTCTTCATAGATACTTTCTAGCTTATCCCAAAACTTCTTTAGCAGTTTTAAGATCCATTACTTTTACTAATTTGGTATTTGCAAGACTAGTCAAAAGAATCAACCTTGGCTTACCATTTGTTTCATAGGCCTTGATTCCATCACTCGTGTGCTATCCATTTGCAAGTATGGTATATGAAGTCTTTACTACCTTTGCAACTTCATAGCCAAGATAAATTAGATAGCCTTCCAGCTTCACCTTCTCGAATGCAGTCTATACCATCAAACATAGGGATATCCTCCATGTTCTCCATTCAGATCTACCTCAAGAGGTTAAGCTTTTCTCTAGTGAACCTTACTCTGATACCAATTGTTGAATGAAAAATAAAACTAAGAGGGGGGTGAATCAGTTGTATCAAATTAAACATTAAAACCATCAACAATAATCAGATCCACATGCATTCATTAAACCCTTAATCTGTTATAATGTTTAAAAATGAAAAGCAGATAACAAAAATTGAAATAGCCAACACCATACACAAGAGCACTAGATTTACATGGAAATCCCAATGAGGAATAAACCAAGATGAGGATTAGATCACAATATAAGTAATTGCAAAAACTAGTACAAAGAGGCTCACTACCAAAATAGGATATATTGTCCAAAAAGGCTCCCAACCTAGGCTCACAACTGGAATAGAAAGAAGAAAGAAGATAAGATGTTACATAGAGTACACAATCTCAATGCAATAGATATTCTACCACAATATCTCCAACCATCACTAGCAGCCTTAAAGAGATCAAGATACCTCAACTCATTGCATTCAACAATATTGCATTATATATCACATTGCATTTCACACCTTTGCACTTAATTTTGCATCACAACACTTAACTCTATTCCACACTTCATCTTGCATCAATTTTCCTTGCATTTATACCATCCACAACTTGGAAAACATCTTAAAGTCAGCTATAGAATCCTTTACACTTTACAAATTCAAAATAGGTTGGCACTTAACATTATCGCAGTGGATAGGAATGAAAGTGGACCAATATAAAACTTAACTAGGACCTAAATCAACTCTCGCATGCCACGCTACACCTTCATTAATGTTTGAACATCTTTAAATGTAGTGTAAACACTAGGTTGGTCATTACCCATGCAAACACCATTAAACTTTAAATTACAAGCTTCCTCAAATCCAAGGACAACTTGCGAACCACATACTACACTTCATCATGATATAGAATATTCCTCTATCCTCTTGAAATTCATCAAACTCCTTCAAAACAACTCACGCCTTCATAATGTACATTCCCAATACACTCAAACTACATTGCCAAACACTGCAACACTAAAATCCATCTTCTAGAGCACCAAACCATGAATTCTCTTGAAAAAAGAAAGAGATAAAAACCATAAACATACCTTCAGAGTTGTAATACCTAAAGAACAACTGTACAAAAATGTGAAGCAATAAAATTTCTCCCACACACCTCTATAAGCAACACTGCAAGACCAATTCACACACTGGTGAACATAACTTCGTCTAACCATCAATATAGAAGCCAAAATTATGGATACAAAAACAATGGACACCTCTATCCAACATATCCAAACTACACAAGTAGAACTTCAACCCAGAAGAAATGCGAAGAAAAACCATAACACCTCAACAAACTAGAACATCTCTGTAATACCTTGTTTCCTTATTTTATCAATTTTCTCAATATCCTTGATATCTAAACCATAAATAGAAAATTATCAAGGCAACACCAGAGGTTAGCATCAACAGCTTAACTAATGATAAAATAATGCAACTAATCAAAGCAAAAATCTCTTCTCAACTGATGACAACATAATGCAGCTTATCAAAGCAAGACTAGAGGTTAACATTAGAAACTTAACTAATGACAACATAATGCAACTAATCAATGACAACACAAGTTTTTTGACATCAATGATAACATCTCCATACTTGAAACAAATCCCAAATCTATGGATCCCTTATGTTTTTGGGATTTCGTTTGGGGGAAACCCCTTTTCATGATGCAACTTCATTTGGAAACATATGTTGGGGATTGGGCTTTCTAAATAAGCTCTCATGTCTTCTTTATTGTTTAGAATTTTTTATCATTTTATACTTTAAAGTAATTACTCACAGCATGGAGTTTATCAATTTCTTTAAAGTGGGGGCATACATTGGCATTATCATTTTGACATTTTTTGCTATAACTCATGTTTCTTACTGTGGTCTTCTTGATTCATGTGGCGTGTCTTCTTCTTGGTGACATTGGGATTGATGTCCTTCAAGATTGTGACTTTTATTGGCATATGAAATTCCTCGTAGTGGTAATTCTAAAGCTTTCATTCCCTAAGTTGTGAATATTTTATCCTTCGATTTGTCCTCTCTTTGTGGTGATGTCAAGTGTGATGTTACCTAAGGTGAGACCTTACACACATTAAGAAAAACCCCTTTGAACATGCCTCATCCTATTTGAATTTTTTTCATGAGTTCCTAGCATAATGAATCTTTCTATCCTTTTGAAGCATGAAATTACAACCCTTTTTCATGGCCACCAAGCATAACACACCTTTCTTTCTAGTGGAGCTATTTTTGTTCATGAGTGTCTAGCATAATGCAGCTTGCTAGCCTTATGAAGCTCAAAGTTCATATTTTGTGGAACCTTATAAAATTTATCAAGAGGTATAATTTTTTTATTCTTAGTAAAATGGGAGCCTACTGACTCTCATTATCCACTTTATTAGGCTCACCTAGTGGACAACAAATTTCACTAGCTCGTGTGAGTGCAAGTTGTTTGGATAGTGGACAACGAGTTTCCAATTGTAAACATTTTTTTTGGAAAAATAACTAATGTTTGATCCATATCCAGATGGAAAAATATTCAAGGATTGATCCACCCCTTTTCCTTTCTTTCTTTAAGTCTTTTACATTGTATGATTGAGTATCTTGTCATTACTGTTGCATATCAAACATAGGCCCATGTGTCTCCTTGTGCCTTTGTTGGTTTTCCATGATATCTAAGATCTTAGGGGCTTGATAATCCTCCTTGACCTTTTATATCTTATATTTCCAACAAATTTACAATTAGACCTCTCTTGATTGTCTACTTTAGTGCATGTTTGTGTTTATGCTCATCCTCTCACTAAAGTGGGCGCTAAATGTAGTGTAGGAAAATGTACCCCTTTACATTTTCACACTTTGTTTGGGACCCCTAAATTAAATTGGACTTATTTATACCTTAATAAGACCCATTTTACATCTAAAAGCCTAAAAAAACAAATTTTCTAAAGGGAAATCTCGACAATAATTAATGCCAACACATAAGTGAACCATAAGAAAAAAGGGGTGAATGGGTGCTCACCTATTTTCCTTAGTCCATTCAATATTTTCCTAAGAACCCTAATTGGATTTAATAGCAACCTCAAAAGGTGAGTCAATTATCAATTAGGAGGGCCTAGGAAGGGGGTTCTTTTAGGTTTTATGGGTTAACCACCAAATAAATTCTTAGAAAAGACAAATAAGAATTCAACCTACAAAACCTAGTTATGCAAGCTAAATGAAGGATGAAAATGATGGAATTATGCAATAGAAAGATAGGATGTGTCTACCTAGGAAGTTTGGAGATGTGATGAGGATTCTAGAAATGTAAAGAAGTTGTCCAAATGTGCCTGGGAGGACAAAGACGTCTTTACTTTTGTCTTAGTCTTGTTGTTTTTTGGGGTAGATGCAAAATCTTCAGATCTCAAAACAAAATTTCAAAGAATCTTTGAAAAATAACCTTGGGAGGACAAAGATACCCTAGGTGGTGTATTATTCTTGTTCTGAATATTTGAAGACTCTGAATGTGATCCTGAGCTCCAAGGTCTGCACTTGCTTCCTCCCATATCTTAGTTTTTGCAACTTCCAGATTTGACCTGTAGGTGAGTTTCCATGAATATGACAACTTTGTTACGCAACTTTGCAACTTTGCAATCTTGGACTCCAAATGATCTAAAATCACAAGCATACAAGAGAGGAAAAACGTGTTGATTGTTAGTAAATGGGGGTTTTCCTTGGTCAAACACTTCTTGGTAATCAAACCTTGAAATGAAATAGAATAATGGAGGGAAATGATGAATGAAGAACATGCAGTGTTACAAATCACCAAACCCTTATTGTAAAGTCTATAAACTTGTATGAAACAACTATAATGGATGTAGATCTTGAATCAAAGGAATGCTTTAATAGATCTTGCTTCAATTGCTTACTTGAATAAAAACCCTAGATCACAAATGCTAGCTCTAAAACACACATGATGCAAGAATGGCCTTTCACATGATGCTTGAATCTTGATGATGGATCCAAATGTTTGATGAAATGCTTTTGAATTCTCTCTTGATCACAAACTTGCTATAATGCATCAATACTCAAGTTGCTAGCTTGCTTAGATATGAAAATAATGAAAGAACCTTGTATTTATACTTATTGATGCTTAACATCTCTAAATTACATCACACCAAGGCGACATAGGAAAACATTAATTAAAGGAGGATAAATCCCAGTGAAATTTAAAATTAAATTCCAAAAATAAGCCAAGGAGGACTAAGACACCCCAGGTGGCGTCTTAGTCCCAAGGCTCAAATCTCAGGGCACAAACTCCAAAAATGGACCTTTTCAGGTGTATTCAAAATCAAGGTCCCAAGACCTTTAGGGGAATAATATACCCTAGGTGGAATTTTAGTCCCGAGCCAAAAATTAGGGACACGTGAACAAAATCATTAAATGATCATTTTCCCTTTGATGATTGTTGGGATTAGCCAAAAAAAGATGTAGTTTATTAGGCTTTTGGATGCAAAATAGGACCAATTAAGACATAAAGAAGGATAAGTAAAGCAAGGAAGGCCCAAACAAGTTTTAAAATGGAATGGTATGCATTTTCCTACACTACATTTAGCCCGCACTTTAGTGACAGTTGGATGAACTTTCTTTAAACTCACATTAAAGTAGCCAACCACATAATAAAGAGGGGTTCAAATGTGTGAATTTTAGTGAGATAGGATGAAAATGACCAAGAGGGTGGCCAAGCCCCCAGGACCAAGATCCTATGGTAGACCAACATAGGAATAAAGGAACACGCATGCAGATGATATATGAAGTCATAATTAGATCACAAACATACACCATCAAAGATAGGGAAAAGGAAAAAGGAAAAAGAAAATACAATGGATCAAGCTTCGACTGGTCATCCAACACGGTGGACCAGGTATAGGTTTTTTGTCCAAAAGAGGTTTACAAGTGGAATGCATTGTCCACTATGCAAACAAAATTGCATGCTCATGAGGGCTAGTGAAGCTAGGTGTCCACTAGGTGAGCCCTAGGAATTCCATATCAGCGTTGTACCCCCATGACTATGATAAGGAAAAAAATAAAATGCATGATCACAAGGGCTAGTGAAGCTAGGTATTCACTGGGTGAGCCCCCATGAAACCATATTAAAGCCATACCTCCATGAATTTAATAAGATACAAAAAGAAAGTGCATGCTCACAAGGGCTAGTAAAGCTAGTTGTTCACTAGGTGAGCCCCAAGGGGCCATATCAAAGCTATACATCCATGAATTTAATAAGGCACAAGACACAATGCAACAATAAAGAGGGATGTTCAAAGGGATCTGGCTTAGTTCATGCAAGGTCTTAATCTTAGGGGACATTGTTCCTAATGTCTCCAAAAGAGGACCAATCAAAGGATAAGAGATTTTCAACTTAGGGAATGCAGTGTGTCACAACACCACTAAGAGGAATGTAATATGCTAAGATAGATCACGCTCGTGAAGGAAATTAATCCCAATGTCATGCCAAACATGAAAACACATTGCATGAAGTAAGAAAATCACATCAAGGAAAATGAAAAACAAATAAAAATGAAATCGTGTTAAAATAATGCCAATGTATGCCCCCACTTTACAAAAATTGCTAACACCATGTTGTGAGAAATTACTTTAAAATAGCCAAGATGAAAAGGAAAAGAGGTTTGCTCCCCAAAAACACATAAGGGATCTATGGATTTGAGGCTAGTTCCTGTCTTTGGTGCAATGATATTAGAGATCTCAGAACTACCATCATTCCCCAAATACACATAGAACTGGAAGAATGACACAAAGAGAGTGAAAAGAAAGGAAAACCTTTTGGATCAACATGGAAGAGAGATAGGGTGTCTTGACACCTTGCATCATCCCAAAAAGGAAAACACAAGACAAACATGAAAAGTGAAAAGATGATGAAAATTATTTTGGGTCAACATGGAAGAGACATAGGGTGTCTTGACGCCTTGCGTCATCCCAAAAAGGAAAAAACAAGATGAAGTGAAAATGAAAGGAAAAGATAAATGAAAAGGCTTAGATCTTATGAAATATAGAAGAATGAAGGTAAAAATAGAGGAATGAACAAAGAGAAGGAAACATCAAAAATAACATCATGGGGGATTACATTACACACATGCAATCATACAAAAAAGAAATGTAAAAGACTACCAAAGCACATGCAGATCAACCATCCAGTAGGTCATCTACATCCTAGTCTTGTTTAGTATATGTGAAATGTAGATCACTAGTGAGAGGGATCACATCAAGCGTTGTACTAGGAAAATCACCAAGTTAAACATGTGGTGCATCAGTCAATTTAGGAGGATCATCACAATTGTTATCATCTAAACTCATAGAAGAAGAAAATAACAAATTCAATTCATTATGTACTTGTTCATCAATTTTAGCTATTATTTCATCGTCATCCAAATTAACCACAATAGGAGGAAAAATGATAATATCCATAAAAGGTGTTGGTCCTTGTTGTGTTGGAGGCATAGGATCTATTTGTTCTTGTAAGAGAGGAGGGTTGTCATTTATTGCTTCTGTCAGATTCATATTGTGATTTTCAATGTTGTTTTCTTCGTTCATCTTTCAAGCAATAGTAAGACGTCTATGCCTATGCTCTCGAGCATTTTTATTTCTTTTATTATGGTTTTCAAGATGCGTTTAGGTAGGAGTAGGTTTTTCAACCATATTTTTCTTTTCTTCTTGTGAGGGAAGAACAAAAGAAGCCATGGAAGGTTCTTCAACCACTTTCTCTTTGGCTCTATAAATTTTCTTAGGAGGTGGATTAGGAGTTTTTTGGTTTTCTCTTGTTCTTTTGTAGGAAATAAGTAAGGGATTTTTAATGGTTGGGTCTTGGTTAGATGGAAGGTTTTTAAGCTCACTATTATTTTCTTGAAGAGGTGGAAGTTCAATCATGGGTGGAGGAAAATTTGCAAGGGATAACTTGGCTATGCATTTTTCTTTAAACTTTTGGTAGGATAGGAAAAGGAAGTCCTCACAAGGTCTTATAGGTTTCATGGGCTCAAGCCAGAAATAGTCTAAGGAAAATTTTCCATGAGAAGATGAAGGTATAAGCCAATATGGTTCACAGTGAATATTTCATTGCTAGCTAGAAAATTTAAGCACTTATGGACAACGGATGGTACCCATTCATGGAGTGAAGCCATTTGTAGCCTAATTTCACATGAAATTGGTCTGAATTAGAGATTATAGAGAATGATACATTTGATTTCTTAGGTCCTACTTATAAGGGCTGGAGTGTGATTGAGCCCATCATAGCATGATCAAAACCATCATGTGTTTTAATCCATGCTTTAGGTTTATCATATCTATCTTGAGTAAGTTCATGCACATATAAGAGTTCTTTTGTGATCACATTCTCTCCATAGATGGGATCAATTAAAATCCTAGGAGTGGGCCTATTATTGATTATGTTGGCTATGTAAAGAGGACCATCAAGTGCATGTTTGATTGTTTCTTCTAAAGAGAAAGTAATATTAGTAAGCATTATAGTTTGTTTTTTATGAGGCTCGATGTCAATCACTCCTATCATTGCACTAATAGGAATTTGTTCACCAATATCCATAGGATTTCGTTGCTTATTTCTCATGTTATCATCATCCATTTCAACATTCATTACACCAAGCTTAGTTTCACTAGCCTTAACAAATGAAATATTATGGTTAGGCATGGGATTGGTAAGGATTTGCAAGTTTTCGTTGGGAGGAGCTACTTACTTATTACCTTTTTCATTCACACCTCCAATTAGGATATGATTAGAATCAACGAGGTCTTGCACAATATGTTTATGATGGTTGCATTGTTCTGTATCATGTCCTTTTTGTTGGTGATAATCAAAATAGGCATTGTGTCTAAATCTCAGAGGTAATGGCTTGCTAGGGTCAAGAGGTCGAATGGGACGTAAGGTAAGCATGTTCTTGTTTAATAGTTGAGTCATGATATTGTTAAGGGTGTTAGGTAAAGGCGTGAATTTCCTTTGCAAATCCCCAAATATATAAGGATTAATATTTTTGATAGAAGCTACTTGGGTATCAACTTGTTGGTTGGGTTTGGAGGTAGGTTTTATTTGAAGGAAACTTCTATTTTGTCTTTGGAAAGTTTGGTAGGTGTTTTGGTTTGAGGATTCAGACTTTTCAGGATGGGTAGAAGTGGTTTTTGGTTCACTACTACCTACAAAATTCTAATAATCATGAAAGGTAGTGCACAGGTGCATGAAGGTAATTTCATCATTGCAAGCTTGTCTCGTATTTTTCTTTGTAAATTTTATATGAACATCGTTTGGAGGTGAGAATCAAGAACCTTCACACTGATTTGGGAATAAAGTGATTTGTAACTTGAAATAAAGTCAGTGACTTTTTCACCCTCATTTTTCTTACATATCATCAAATCAACTAATATCATTTTAGGAACCATATGCACTTGGAAATGGTTAATAACAGCATCAAAAATTTCATTGAATGAGTTATTCGGTAATGAAAAAAACCAATCCAAGGAAATTTCTTTTAAGGATCGGGGAAAGAGCTTAGCCAGAAGTTTTTCCTCAAGGATAAAGTCACTACATAAAGTAGTAAAGGCATTTATATTATTAGCAGGATCTCCCTTTCCTCCATATTTCTCAAATCTAGGGATCTCTATACCTTGTGGCACCAGAGTTCTCAATATCTTTGAGGATAGTGGGTTGCTTTTGACATAGTATGAAGGTGGACCATTTTGATTTTGATTTATGGTGGAAAATTTACATTGAATGGATGAAAGGATTTGTAAGAGGTGGTTAATGATAGGGTCATTGCTTGTGGTCTGGTATGGAGGTGAATATGGTGGTGGTGTGTATGTGTTAGAAGGAAAAGTGAATGGATTTCTTGTGGGAGGAGGTATGAGATTAGAGGCCACATAGGTATAAGGAGAACTAGTGGAAATGTGTGAGGTAGGAAGGATATTTCTAGTTGGTTGCATCATTATGGTCACTTGAGGAGTTGTATAGGTGGGAATGGATTCTATGGTTGAAGGGGGAGGAGTTTGATTTCCTCCTTGGGCTTTCACATTATTTGAAGCTTTAGCACAAATAGTGGTCGAAAGAAGATGTTTTCCAAAGATGTGAGCTATTTTATGCACAACTTCTAGTCCTTCATCACTTTCCATCATGCGGTGAAGACTATCTATGATAGGTATAATAGTGTTGAAATTTTTTTCAATACTCACACTATCTTGTAAATGGGCTAGGTGTTCATACATTTTCATTATGTTTTCTTGAGGGATATTTTCAATTGTTGTTTGAACAATTGGAATAAGACTTCTGGGTAAGGTAGGCATAAAAAAAGAGGCATCAAAGGTATGGTCTATACCTAGTGAGCTAATACCAACACTAGGAGTAAGAGAGCTTGATAACCCAAGACCCACAATGAGTGTTTTATCGTGGGATTCCATGAGTCTCACACTTCATCTAACCAAAATATTAGTAGTAGAACACCAAGTAGTACAACTCATACAACGGATAAACCAAGGAAAATGAAATGAACACAATCTCCTATTCTTGCAAGTACACTTGAAATGAAATAAATTGGAATAATAGCAATTCTACAAACTATAACAAAAAACTGAAAATAGCCAACAAAAAGACAAAAAATCAATTTGAAACCTTGGAAACTTGAAAGTAAAATTCAATAGGGAATAAGACATCAATAAGGGAATCTTGTTCCTACTGGTAAAATTTTGAAGTTTTAGGGACTAAAACAGACAATAAAAACAATAGAGACAAGATTTTGAGCCAGAAACCCTCAGAAGGACTAAGATGTTAGGAAGGGTGTTTTATTCCTAGCAGAGGTTTTTGTTAGAAAAATAAAAAATTATGAGTTTTTTACAATGTTTACAGGTTTCCTATTTAGGGATCTGATGTTTGGAAACATAAAACTATGCAAATGGATGCAAGGAAAAGTAACTAATAATAAGCAATTGAATCCAAAGTTGAATGTACTTTTTTCAATTTTCAATGCAATAACAATGTTTCTAAATGCAATTGGAATGATTAACAATGCACTTTTCAATTTTTCAATGAAATGAAATGATGCAAGAAAGTAAAAATGCAACTTATATGCACTTTCACTAATGAAAATGCAAGAAACCCTAGATGCAATTTCACTACTACAATATGGAAGAAACCCTAGATAAACTTTCACTAATGTAATATGTAATGAATGCAATATAGATATAGAAATTTTATGGAATCCAAATCAAAAAATTAATTATGAACAAGATAGGGTTCACCAAAATAAACCATAGAAAAATGGGGTGAATGGGTTTTCACCTATTTTCCTTAGTTCATTCGATATTGTCCTAAGAACCCCAATTGGATTGACTATCAACCTCACAAGGTGAATCAATTCTCAATTAGGAGAGCCTAGTAAGGGGGTTCTTTCAGCTCTTAGGGGTTCATCACCAAGAGAATTCTTGGAAAAGACAAATAAGCATTCAACCTACAAAACCTAGTTATGCAAGCTAAATGAAGGATGCAAATGATGGAATTATGCAACAAAAAGATAGGATGTGTGTACCTGGGAAGTCTGGAGATGTGATGAGGATTATATAAATGCAAAGAATCTATCTATATATGCCTAGGAGGACAAAGATGCCCTTACTATTGTCTTAGTCTTGTTGCTTCATTTCGGGGCATTTGCATAATCTTTAGATCTTGGAACACAATCTTAAAGAATCTTTGAAAAATACCCCTGGGAGGACTAAGACAACCTAGGCGGTGTATTAGTCTTATTCTGAATTTTTGAAAAATTGGAATGTGATTCTGAGCTCCAAGGTTTGCACTTGCTTCCTCTCATATCTCAAGTTGTGAAACTTCTAGATTTGACCTATAGGTGAGTTTTTGTGAAGATGACAACTTTGTAATGCAACTTTTCAATTTTTAAATCTTGCACTCCAAATGATCATCAAGTATTCAACCTAAATCTACAATCACAAGCATACAAGAGAGGAAAAACTTGTTGATTTTTAGTAAATGGGGGTTTTCCTTGGTCAAACCCCTTGTTGGTAATTAAACCTTGAAATAAAATAGAATAATGGAGGGAAATGATGAATTAACAACATGCAATGTTACAACTCACCAAACCCTTGTTGTAAAGTCTACAAAATCATATGAAATGGTTTCAATGGATGTAGATCTTGAATCAAAGGAATGCTTTGATAGATCTTTCTTGAATTTCTTACTTGAATCAAAACCCTATGTCACAAATGTTAGCTCTAAAACACACATGATGCAAGAATAGCCTTTGACATGATGCTTGAATATTGATGATGGCTCCAAATACTTGAAGAACTTCTCTTGAATGCTCTCTTGATCACAAACTTGCTATTATTCATGAATACTCAAGTTGATAGATTGCTTAGATATGAAAATGAATGAAAGAACCTTGTATTTATACTTATCTATGCTTAACATCCTGAAATTACATCACACCAAGCCAATATAGGAAAAAATTAATTAAAGGACGCTAAATCCTGCTAGAATTTGAAATTAAATCCCAAAAATAAGCCAAGGAGGACTAAGACACCCTAGGTGGTGTCTTAGTCCTGAGGCTCAAATCTTGGGCCACGGACTCCAAAAAGGTACCTTTTCAAGTGTATTCAAAATTAGGGGACTAAGATGCCCTAGGTGGCGTTTTAGTCCCGACCAAAAAAATTAGGGACACAGCGACATTAAGTGATCATTTTCCCTTTGATGATTGTTAGGATTACCCAAAAAAAGATGTAGTTTATGGATGCAAAATAAGACCAATTAAGACATAAAGAAGGATAAATAAAGCAAGGCGAGTCCAAATAAGTGATAAAATGCAAGGGTATGCATTTTCCTATAGTACAATAAGTAATTACCTTGAGCAATGTGTGCACTAGGAATAGGGACCTAGGACCCATTCACCAGTGAATGGGTCCTCCCTAGGCCTTTGGGAGCCAAATTTAAAATATTTTTTTCATAGTATTTTAATGTCCCCAAATTCAAATTTCAATGGCATCTTGCAATGTTAATTTTTTGGGAAATTAAGGATAGATATCTATAAATACAAGGACTTTTATCAATTCAAGTTTAAGGGAAAAATATCTAGTAAGAAGGAAACTTTCACAAGAGAAAAAATTATGATCAAGAGCATTCAAGAGCATATTTATTAGTAATTTATTGTAGCAATCCAGATCTCAAGTATCATGTCAAATTATTTTGCATCATGCATGTTGTTGGAGCTAACATTGTGATGTAGGTTTCAAGATCCAAGTGAACATTCAAGTCAATATTCAAGCATTAAGATCCACATCCATTGAATCCATTCCATGCACAATAAATTTTAATATTTTAATCCTCCAAATATTTATTCAAGGGTTTGGTGAGTTGCAACATAGCATTGTTTATTCATCATTATTTTCATGTTTCATTATTTTAATTCAAGGTTTAATTACCAAAATGGGGTTTGACCAAGGTAAAACCCCATCCACCAAAAATAAATACTTTCTCCTCCTTGTGAATGTGAAATTTTATAGGTTAAAGAAGGATTGAAGATCTCAAAGTTGCAAAGTGGCAAAGTTGCAAAAAGTTGTCATATTTGTTGTCAATCCACAAAATCTCGCCTACAAACTTTATTTTCAACTATATGGCATTGAAACCTAGATCAAATAGAAGTTATAGACTAACCCCAAAGGATCTCGAAATCTGATTCAAACCTCTATATAGAGACCCATTCGCCCATGGGTGAATGAGTCCCAGACAGGCTCCTAGAAAGTCATTTTGGTGATAGGTATACATCACTCTACCATTTCCAGATCTACAAGTTCTTTTTTCTATCTGTATTATGTTTTATATTGATGATTCAAATTTGAATGAACGTAATTGATTTGATTTACTATTTTTAGCTTTTCTCCCAAAAGTGTTGTTCAAGTTGATACCCCCATCCTCAATCATAAGGAAACCAATATATTCCCTCATTGATTTGACTCACCTTAGGGTTGTAAGTCAATTCATTGTAGGGATCTCATTTCCTAATGAAATGAAGGAAAATAGTTCCATCCATCCATACATATGTACATTACCCACCATATTTCCTTATTTCTCTTTATGTCAATAGTAACAACCATACACAATAGAACACTAGATTTATATGGAGAACCCTAATTAAGGAAACACCATGGTGATGATTAACTCACATATATATATAAATAGAAAAATCAAACACAATAGGATCACTACCAAAAGGGCTCACTTCCCAAAAGAGAAGAATGGTTCACTTCCAAGGGCTCACTGCTGAAAGGACTCAGTATCCGAAAGAAAGAAGAATAGAGAAGAATGTTACAAAGAGATTCACTATCTCAGAGCAATAGGATAAATCCACCACTACAACTCTACACCATCTACAACCTTCGGTTCATTGCCTCCAACAACTTCAGGCACACTAAAAATGTAGATAACTTCCGCTCACTACATTTGGTAGCCTTAGGCATTTAAGCTCACACTCAAATCACCACACTAGATCAAATTCATGTATTCCACACACCACACAACACCTCCAACAATTATCATTGCATATATATCCTCAAAAACCTCAAAAACCTTCTCCATGTCAACGGCAATGAAACATATGCACCTCAAATGTGCAACCACTAAATTGTTCAGTACGAAAAAATTCTAAAATAGAAATAATTGAAGGTATACCATGCCAAGGGTTAATTGGGACCAAAATCTACACTGACATGCTTTTTCATGCTTCCAAAAACAAAAAACAACCTCTGCAATTAGCGCTAGCATGCCAGGTCAGCCAAACCTATACTAACACTAACAAGTGACCACATACACACTCCTTCATATCTGAAAACAACATACAAACCACAAAGAAACACTCCAAAACATCCACATAATATTCTAAAGTATTCTAGTAGAATTAGAATATTTTACAATACTCCCACAAGTACTTGAAACTGACAACACCATCATCTTATGTAACCAAAAATACTGCCACATGCATATAACATGCTAACCAACCTTAAGAAACACTTGAAAAAACCAATATACAAGGTAAGTTAGATACAGACAATATTAGCACATTCCCAAATCTGCAAAACAAGAAACCTTAATGTGGAGAAATGTGGAGCAATCTCATTTCTCCTAGACAACCTTCTACACAATTCAACATATTATCAAAACACAACTTCCACTTTCGCATGATCCAAAACCTAAAACTCTAGATATAGAACCTTTGAACACCTCTAATATTCATAGCCAAAACATATCTTCAAACATGAATAAATGTGTAGCAAAATAGTAAACACACCTTTATCACATTGCACATTCTTTTATTCATTTTTTCTTAAAAGCACTTGGAAACCAAGTGAACTAGCTACATCAGCAACACCACAAACACCTTCTCAACATATCTACAACATCAAAAATATTCCCATCTACAATAAATGCTCAAAACCACACCAAAGGATGACATCAGTGATAACACTAAAGATAATATAGTGCAACACACCCGTTGTTGGAATTAATGACAACACTACAACAATTTTCTTATCCATACTAGATGTTGACATCAATGTGACATCAAGCCATAAGACATCCACACTAGAGGTTGAACCATAACTCTTTCTCATGCAAAATTCTTAAAAAAATCTAAAAATCTCCACACACTAGGGGTTGAGATCAATGACAACACCAACAATCTCCAAAAATCTAATAAATATCCAACTATCTACCCCTTTTTCATTGATGGAAACACTAGCTCTAAAAGAACATCAATTAGAAGAAGCAAACCTAAAAATCCAACACTCAGGTAACTCTCCCCTATTCCAACCTTTCACCCTAACAAGGACATTCCTTACACTTCAACCACTTTCTCAGACTTCACTCTATCTCTCCATGTTTTTATACTTTATCTCTCCCCCTTTGACATCAATGGACAAGGACAACAATCTCTCCCTTTGTCATCACTTGAAATCTTCACTTTAGGAAACACTATCACACAACTCTCTTATTCTCCACTTGCTCCTCTCTCTCTACTCCTCTCTCCCCATTAGGGGCATAAGCTATGCTCGCTTTATTGCACCAATTAAAACACACCACTACCTACTCCCCTTGGGAGGTAGCCTTCATCAATCCAAGACCAAGAATATATCTTGAAATTCTCTCCTAGATAGATGCACCACTTGTGCATCTAGTTGAAAGAAGGAGGTGAAATAAACCCTAACTTCTATTAGAGATATTCAGCTCTATATTTAAAAGATCCTTTTGTGAAAATATCTAAAACTTGATCCTTTATAGGCACATAGTCTAGCTTCACCTCATTCTATGTAACTTTCTCTCTTAGAAAGTAATACCAAATAGAGATATGCTTTGTCCTTGAATGCATTACCAAGTTTTTTGAAATATTGATAACACTTGTATTATCACACATAATAGAAATAAGTTCATCATATGACATCCTAATATCATTCAATATCTGCTTCATCCAAAAAATATGAGTATAACATGATGTTGCAATATATTTTGCATCTATAGTAGATAATGACTTTAAATCTTGCTTCTTTCTCAACAAAGAAACCAACCTATTTCCAATAAAGAAAGCACATCCACTTGTACTTCTTATGTCATCTACACAACCTACCCAATCTAAATTTGTATATGCACTCAAAGAGAAATCAATAACCCTGGGATACCATAGAACAAGATCTAGAGTTCCCTTTAAGTATCTAAATATCCTTTTAACTACTTCCACATGTGATTCTCTGCGATCTTCTTGAAATATTTGAACAAGAAAAACTGCATGCATGCTATCTAGTCTAGTATCAAAAAGATATAACAAATCATCAATCATTGATCTATACTTTCTCTAATCTATTTTAGGAGATTCATCATTTTTGCTCAACTTGTAACCAATAACCATGGGATTACACATTGATTTAGAATCCTTCATTCCAAACTACTTCAATATTTCCTTGACATAATTTTATTGTGAAATTAAAATTCATTTTTCTTATTGATAGATTTGTAACCCAAGGAAGAAATTCATCTCCTAAAACATTGACATCTCAAACTCTTTTTGCATCTTCTTTGCAAATATATTACACACACCTTCATTTCCTCCAAATATTATGTCATCAACATACACAACCACAATTAGGATCTAATCTCCTTAATATTGAAGTAAAGGTTATTATCTATAGTACCTTTTTTGAATTCTTACTACAACAATTATCTATCTAATCTTGCATACCAAGCTCTAGGAGCTTGTTTGAGTCCATACAATGCCTTTTTTAATCTGTAGACAATATCAACATCTCCTGAAAATGAAAAACCTTCCATTTGTTCAATGTAAACCTCTTCTTTTAACTCACCATTCAAGAATGTAGACTTGACATCCATCTGATACACCTTGAAGTCTTTATATGTTGCGAAAGCCAAAAATATTCTAATGGCTTCCATTCTTGCCACTGAAGCAAAGCTCTCTTCAAAATATATTCCTTCCACTTGTGAGTAGTCCTTACACACAATTCTAGCCTTATTTCTAATAACCTTTCTATCCTCATTCAGTTTATTTCAAAAAACTCATTTACTTCCTATCACATTCTTATTTTTTGGTCTTGGGAACAATTCCCAAGTATGGTTATTCTTAATCTATCTCAACTCTTCTTCCATAGCTCTGATCTAGTTCTCATCCTTTCATGCTTCAATAAATATTTTAAGTTCTACTTCTAAAGGAACAAAATTTTATGTATTCCTCTATCGGAGAACTTTTCCTCCTTGTCAACATACCTTTGTTCTTATCTCCAATGATTTGATCCACAAAATTATTCTTTTGCGCATACTTAAGAGTCTTAGTGATATTTTCTAGAGATTATTTCTCTTTAGTTACCATCTCTTTATCTTATTCACTATGAGGGGATTCATCTAACAACATAAAAATTTTATGTGGTTCTTCATCCACTTTAACACTTGCACTTTCAACTATCTTCTTCAACCTTTTATTGTAGAATCGATAAGTTTTTCTCTTTATAGAATATCAAAGAAATATTCCTTCATCTGATCTTGCATAAAAATTTCCTAAGTTTTCTTCATCTCTTATGATATAGCATTTTCTTCCAAACACTCTAAAATATTTCAGAGTAAGAGGTTTTCCATACCATAACTCATAAGTAGTCTTTGAGTTGTTCACTCTTTCTTGTCCTCTATTAAGAATGTACACTACAGTATGAATTGATTCTCTCTAGTACACTTCTAGAAAATTTTATTCCTTCATCATGGTTCTTGTTGCTTCTTGAACTATCATATTCTTCCTTTCCCCAAATACATTCTACTAAGGAGTCCTATGAGCTAATAACTATCTCTTTATTCCATGATCTTTACAAAACTGTTAACGTAATTGGAGGTTAACTCAACACCTCTTTCAGACCTCAAGAACTTGATTTTCAAATTCATTTCATTATCAAAAATAGATTTAAAACCTTTAAAACTATCTAGAGATTGTGATTTTTCTTTGAGAAATGTCACCCAAGTCATTCTAGAATAATTATCTATTAATAACATGGAATACCTATCACCTTGAGAGATTATTATTTTGGTAGGTCCACATAGGTTTGTATGCACCAACTCCAAAGGTCTTGTGGTAGAATATTCTTTAGTTTTTAACATTTTCTTTTTCTTCTTTCCAAAATTATATTCCTTGTAGATTACATTGATAGGTTTTGTAATTCTTGGAAGATCTCTCATAGAATCAAAATTGATGTGATCGATTCTTCTATGCCATAGCCAAATTTCATTGATTTGAGACATGAGGCACCTGACACCACCACCTTTAAACTTATAAACATTACATTCTGATTTCACAACCACCATCCTAAAACATCAAATTGTAACCTCTACTACGCATTTTTCCTACATTGAGAAGATTATGTTGGAGACCCTTGGCATAAAGAACATCCTCTATTTTATGCTTTCCATAAAAACTAGTTGAGCCTTTTCCACAAATGTTAGCAGATGTATCATCACCAAACTTAACAAGACCACCATAATACTTCTAAAGTTTAAAAAAATTACTATTATCACTTGTCATATGATTTTAGCATCCACTATCAATTGTCCAATTGTTCCTATCCTCTCTTGCATGAAAAAAAGTTATCATAGTTCCTTCAATATTGAGACCTATTTTTGGAGCACTTTCCTTCACACATCTATCAAGATTAGTAGAATTAATTCCAATATTTAGAGCCATGAACAAGAAATCATCACTAACTTCATTAGGATACTCTGGTTCCTAATCATTAGATACACCATTACCTTTTTCAATATAATAACTCTTCTTGATAGATTTACCTTTATGATCCTTATGTTTATCATTTACAACTTTGATTGGATATTTATAAGCATAATGACCTATCTTTCCACAATTGAAACACTTAAAGGGTAACTTACCTTTGTATTTTCCTATGGCCATTTTTTAATCTCTTTCAAAAAAAATCTTCCACCTCATCAAGATCATCAGGGATCTGATTCATCATCCTTCTCTACCTTGTTGACTTTAAAGGCAATTTCTTTCTTTATAGCATCTTCACCAAAATCTCTTAATTCATAAGAAAATATAGCACCAAACATCTAATCTCTATAATATTGATCTAAATTATGAGCTTCCCCAATAGCAAAAACTTTAGAACTATAAGATCTAAGAAGAGTTCTTAATACCTTTCTTACAACTTCAATTTCTTCTAGCTTACCACTAAGACCATTGATTTCATTAACAACTTCATCGAATTTGAGCATGTAGGTTGCAATGTCTTCATCTTTTGACATCCTTAGGTTTTCAAATTTGGCTTTAAAATTTTACATCTTTCCTTGCTTGACCTTATCATCTCCTTCATAAAATTCTTTGTAACTTCACCTAGACCTATTTATAGTATTTTTCAGACTTTCACTTTTCCAAGTTTAGAATTAGAAAGACCACTCAAGATAACATTTCTTTCTTTTCCATTATTCTCATAATCCTTGACCTCATCATCACTTGTTGAACCATTAGAAGGCATAGTATATCCAGTTTCAAATGACTTATAGACTCCAAAACCTAGAGATACAAGAAAAGATTCCATCCTAGCTTTCTAGTAAGCATAATTCATTCCATAAAACATAGGAGATTTGACACCCTTCTTGTGCTCCATCAGGTCTACCTCAAGTGGTTAAGCTTCTTCCAAGGAACTACAACTCTGATACAGGACAACTAAGAGGGTGGTGAATGAGTTGTACATTAAAACATTCAATCCCTCATTAACTTTCAAACCCTTATCAATCTTTAAACCCTTATTAAGAATTAGCAGAATATAAACATGTGAAACAAAAACACAGTAACAACCATAGACAATAGAAAAATATATTTATGTGGAAAACCCTAATCAAGGAAAAACCATAGTGGGGATTAACACACACATATATAAATAGCAACACCAAATACAATAGGCTCATTTCCAAAAAGGCTCACTACCCAAAAGAGAAGAATGGATCACTACCAAGGGCTCACTACCCAAAGGAGAAGAATGGATCACTACCAAGGGCTCACTACCCAAAGGAATCACTATCAAGAAGAAAGAAGAATAGAGAATACTATTACAAAGAGATTCACTATCTTAGAGGAACAAGAAAATCCACCACTACAAATCTACACCATCTGTAAGCTTCAGCTGACTACCTCCAAAAAATTTAGGCATGCTGAAAATGTAGACACCTTCTACTCACTTCATTTGGTAGCCTTAGACATTTAAGATCACACTTAGATCACCACACTAGATCACATTCGCATCTTTCACACACCACAAAACATCTCAAACAATTATCCTTGAATAAATATCCTCCACAACCTCAAAAACCTTCTCCATATTAGCCACAATGAAATGTATGCACCTAAAACATGTAACCACTAAATAGGTAGACACCAAACACTTTTGTGGTGGAAATAAGTGAAGTAATACCACACCAAGGTTTAACTATAAGGAACCAAATCTACATTGACATGCTTTTCCATTCTTCCATAAACAACAAAATACCTTTGTAATTAGCACCGGTATGCCAGGTCAACCAAACATGTACTAACACTAACAAGTGGCCAATACATACGAACCACAAAGAAAAACTCCACAACATCCACACAACATCCTAGAATATTCTAGCACCATCAAAATATTTTGCAATACTGACAAAACCACCTAAAACTAAGAATGTCATCATCTTGTGCAACCATCAACACTACCAAAAGAATATAACATACTAACCAACCTTGTGAAACACTTGAACACACCAAACTCCAAGGGAATGTAGATACATTAAATATTAGCATGTTCCCAAATATGCAAGACAAGAAACCTTAATGCGGAGAAATGTGGAGCAATCTCATTTCTCCCAAACAACCTTCTACACAGTTCAACATAGTATCAAACACAGATTCTACTACCGCATGATCCAAAATGTGAAACTATGGATATAGAACCTTTTGTCACATCTCAATTTCATTGCTTGCATTTAATAATGTTGAGTTAATTGAAATAATTGAAAAATGGAAATTATCATTTAGATTTTATGGATTTGATTAATGTAATGATATATTTGAAAATGAATATCTTTCAATTTTATGATTTAAGATAATTATTCCACAAGATTATTAGTTAAAGGTTACTAATAAGTGGGCAAGTGTAAGAATGTGTGTGCAGGAGCAAGTCAAAGGATAAGAACTTGATTGAGGTAGGAACACTTAGTTGGATGATAATGACAAGAAATAATAGAATCTAGAATCTCACACACCATAGTAGACCATGACATCTACATTTGCTTGTAATTGATAAATATCATTTTTCATTGTGTGGAATCATACTTTGGTGAGATAAGTAACCTTGTGAAAGAAACAAATTTAGTGCAACCTTGTCTTACCCTATCTATCTCAAATTTTGATGTTAAATAATATTGGAAATGCATTCTATCATATATAATTATCAAATGGAAAATGAATGTATTATTTGATATTTTTGAATTTTTTTAAAAAATAGGCTTTTGATTAATGAAATAGAAAAATAAAATAAAATAATAAGAATACTCTTAAATCCCTTCATATAAATAAAGATATGTACATATATATATATATGAGGGTGAAAACCATATATATATAAGTATATAATACATATAAAAAATGTATTACCATGGACTTAATAAAGAATTCATGCTGAAATTCATAACTCCCATAATGAATGGGATAGAGGCCAACCCCTCTCATGATGGGAAGTAATAGTCAATGCTCAAAAAATAGAGGGGAAGTGGGTAGCCAAGTAAAAGATATGGAAGCAGAAAAAATAAGACCAATATCTCAAAAGATAGCAAGGGGATATTTGTGGTTAGAAGGGAATTGAAGAGGAAATCTAGCAAAAGTAGGAAGGAATTAAGGAAAAAGTTGGATAGAGGAGAAAAAAAATAGAGGTTTGAGAGCTATTTCTAATTTCATCAAAGGAAAAATCACTAGCACACATAGAAGAAGAGGTAATTCAAACCTATTTTCAAGAGTGTTTCTTTTTGAGTTGAATGGTGTTCATTATTATGTGCTATTCTGGAAAATATTATGTATTTATTGTGTTGATTCATGCACTTTCATGGTTTTGAAATCATGTGTTTTCCTCTGATTATCGACACATGTCAATTTGTGATAGCTCTTCCTGGAGTCAAGCCATGATGATGGGCTTGTTATTTTCTATACCCAACATACATGGGTATCGAGTTATATACCCATGACAGGTACTCACCCGCATGTTATTTATTTCATTATAGTCAAGGTCGTTTAGCCTGACACATGTAACTTTGTTTCATTTATTAGTAAACATTATCTTCTTATTTCATTGTTGGAGCGACACCATTGGTGTTCGACTTATATTGTTTGAACAACGCTCTATGAGAATCTAGCCAAGAAATTTAGATCACTGTGATACTTTATCTATCAGTGAATGCTGCAAAATACATGGGCTGAAAGATGATCACATCATTTCCTTTAATTTATAATCTTCACCACACTCAGTAAGAGGAAGGTGATTATGACCGATGCTATCATTCGATGGAAACCCTCAATCGAACATTCCCAATGTTCGATGCATGTCATTTATGTTGATGTTATTATGTGTTACTGGAGCACATTGGCATCTCAAGCCATAGTTATTTGAATCATCATATGAGTGCTTTATGCACACACACACACACACACATATATATATATACATGATCACTATCGATTTTTCTAGTGTTTAAAATCAGAGTCAATGAACAAATACACTCTATTTCTTTTATATATGTATTTAAAGGGTGCTTCATTGTATTATGGGTCAAACCATGGTACAATAGATATCAGGTTAAATGAAAGATATTTAAGATAGTCGATATCATGTTATCATGATAACATGTGTATCAACACCCTTGTGAGGATTATCATTAATGATGGAACAAAGCACTTTTTTTATAATGTTCAAATATTTATTTAGAAATAAATATTAAGGAGATGAATCTAAACTAAACAACAAATGGAAATATTATCCATAAATAGAATAGATATAAAATCTAAATTGTATCAGACTAGAAGGGTTATATTTATTTTGTTTAATATGTTATTTCTCTGGTATTGATTTCTATGGATAATGCAAATCAACCATGTTTCATTTTGAGTTTTTCTTAATCCTTATGAAGGACAAGTGACTGTGGAATACATGTTTTATTTGTATCTTAACTAAGACTATATGTTATAGAAATATTTGGAGCTTCTGAATGAAGTTGATGTTTTCTTTTCTAAATATGAAAACTTGTATGTAAGGAAGATTTTCTTTTCATATTTAGAATGTATATGCATATTTTAACTATGTTCATTTCTAGGCATATATATGTGTACATGCATAAATGTTTCATTTATGCACATGCACATACATGCAACATACCTTCTGATTGATCTTGAAATACTCATTGATTAAGATTGTTAAACTTCATTTGCAAAGGAAACAACTGTAGAAATGAAACAATGTTGAATTGTATGTTGTTAGAATAAGTGAATTAATTGAAATGTAAACTAACACACCAATGAGACATTATATTGAAAGAAACTAATTAGAAAACATAAATGCAAACTCTAAACAATAGTAGCTCTTTCAAATTCATCCCATTGTCCTCTATCTCCAAGGATTTGATTAAAGTGGTTGGCTCTCAGTTGTGCATGAAATAGCTTCTTGAAATGACAACTTAAGAGAATGAGATTTATTGAAAATGCATGTATATTGCTGATGATTTAAGCTATGAACTTGAAATGCTATGATATTGCTAAAATGATGATATGAAACTACAGTAACTATGCATGAAAATCTAAGATGAAATATACTTATGAGAAGGTTGTATTTATAGATTTTCAAAAGGCAAGAATCTAGTTGGCGGAGATCAACGGTTGAGATTCAAACTTGTTAGGATGAAAGGTGAGAGATGGAGAGGTTGAGAGAAAGGTGGAAGGTTGAGAGGAAAGTGGAAGAATGTTTTCAACCCACAAAACCATCCTCATTCAAAAATGGAGACAAACATGGCATTTATCTCCCCATTTATGAAAATTGGTTGAAAGTTGAGGATAATGCTAAATTTATTTAATTATATGTGACATGTGCAAATGGAAGTTTCCAAAATTAAATAAATAATATTTAATTATGTGAGAAATGAAAAAGAAAGGTAATTAAATATTTTACAATATTTAATTAAGTGGAGTGAAAAAGATATTTAAATATATAATATTTAAATATGAGATGAAATCAAAATATTCCATTGTTTTGAATTTCAACATTCAAACTTTAGAAATGAAATGATAATTAAATAAATAAATTATAAAATTTATTTAGTTTAATTAAGAGGAAAGTAGCAATAATTAAATAAACTTATTTAATTAATTAAACTAGAAGAATTGGAAAAATGAAAAATATAAATAAATAATTAAATTTATTTATATGTAGATGACTTTAGAATATTAATTAAATAATTCATATTTAATTAATTAACAGGTTTGAATAACCATGACCATTTTTAGATGTGTACATTTTTCCCCTCTTTGAGGTGATGTGTTTTACACATTGCTTCAAAGAATTTTTCCCCAAAATTTAGAAATTACCGATGCTATATGCCCCCTCGAGAGATAAATCGCATGATTTGAATGATGATGAGGATGTTTTGAAATAATTTAGATGATTTTCAGAGATTTTTGGCGATTTAGCTCAAAATAGCACTTTGCATAGTAAAAATACTAATAATTTTTCATTTTTACCCCCTTAAAAGGTGGAAAAAGTGAAAAGTCATTGTCATTTGAACAGTAACCTTTGGTAATTTTGAGAGCTTTTGAGTTAAATTTTCACAATGCCAATCCATTACGAGCGCCACAAATTCAAGCGAGCCCACCGTCATTAGAGACTAGCCGCGTACGGACCTCCGATAAGTTGACTTGATCCTCTTTGTAATTTTTTTTGATTGATTTTCGTGCTTTTTTCAATTTTTTAAATTTTTTTCTGTTATGTTTTCGCGCATACGAGCCATAGTATAGCGCATAGATGTAAAACAGTCATCCATAGATGCGTAGATTAGCGCATAGCATAGAATAGCGCATAGGAAACCTTAAGTAGCGCATCGAGGAATTTTGCTCGCATAGGATGCTAGATTAGCACATAGATTAGATTTGCACATTGATGAGATAGATTAGGGAATCTGTTTGATAGAAGAGTGCATAGGTGATTTAGCACATAGAAGGTATGTTTTAGCGCATAGACTAGATAGAATCACACATTGGTGGAGTTGCGCATTGTAGTTCTGTTTTAGCACATCCATGGATTTTTACTGAATTTGAATTTTGAGGTGAAATTCAATATGTGCTTGATGATTGTTGCTAGATTAGACAACTGATTATATGCTATTAAAATAACATCAAGAATAGATTAGCTTGATTTGATAAATTCGTCTTCATGTTTTGAAGAACAAATAGTAAAGATAAATTTTCTTTCCTGCTTGAAAGACAAATAGATAGATGATAGATTTGCTTTCCCGATTGAAAGAAAAATAGATAGATGTTGAGTCGATTGACTGTTCAATTTTTTTCCATGCGATATGAAAATCAAATAGTAGAAATGATAGATAAATTTGTTTTCGTGATTGAAAAACAAATAAGTGTTGATTTGATTAAGCTGATTGCCTGTTTGATACAAGTGATGAACTTGCTTGATTTGATTAGAGATTGCTTGTTGATTGATTTGTATGATTTCTTGATGATGTTGTAAAGGAGGAATTTAACCTCCTCCAGATCAGAGAGAGATTTCCTCGTACCTAGGAGATCATTCTGTAGTTGTCGCAGGATGATTTAGAGATTATATACCAGTGTGGGTTGAGTCCATTCTTGAGGATCCCGCAGTATCGGGTCAATAGGGCGTTGTTGATTGTATTAGCTGAGAGGTGGCATAGCAAGCATAACACCTTTCATCTTCCCACATGAGAGATAACTATGACCCTAGAGGATGTATGCAAGATTCTGGGTATTCCTGCAGTTGGTGAGCTTGTGATCTATGATCACAAGGAGATTGAGGGGACTGATGCACTGAGATGAGTCTTCTAGGATCCTCATGTCTTCGGATATGAGCTTCCTTGGAAGGAGATGGTGGAGAGATATGCCCCACTACCTTCAGTTTTAGCAAGTTTCATCTATGGTTTCCTTTGTCCTGATCGCAGGTCAAAGGGACTATCAGTCGGGTGGGGTTGGATCTTGGAGGACATGCTTCTCCATCATACTAGATATGCATGGGGGTCCTACATGCTTTCCCATCTATACCATGATCTTCATCAGGTCATGTACACAGATGGGAAGAGTCTCTCCTGTGGAGTTACTCTGCTATAGATATGGACATGGGAGTGGATTGCGATCACTCGTCCCCTTGGGTTTCCATATGTTTATGCCTACACAGGTCCCCTTATCTAGCTAAGGTTGGGAAAGTTAGAGTACTAGTGGAGGGTATTGGATGACATGGATACCATCATCTAGAGACTGTATCTAGACTGTGACCCGTGGGAGGCAGATGATACAAAGCTTCCATTTTGTACTAGATCAAGATACTTGATTGGATGTACCCCAGTTATCATTGAGCAGTTTCTAGTTATGCAGGTTCTGAGATAGTTTGGACTAGTAAAAATGATGCCACAGGGTGTGGCACACTACACTAGGCACTGGGAGGATGTGGAAGAGTGGGGTCCATTCATGACCATAGAGGCTACTAGGGTAGAGTATTTTGATTTACAACCAGATTACTGGGTGATGCACCCAAAAGTGACAGATATAGGGACGACAGATGACTATGTAGCCTTCTTTTACATGCATCCTTTTATGAGGTTCACTAGCCCTGAGGAGCTTGCCCCATTATTGGGAGGACTAGCTATACATCGAGGGCGAGGGCACCCATAGGCATAGGTAGTAGCCATGGATATTGATGAGGAGGATGAGGGAGATGACTCTAACAACCCTGATGATAGTAGTGATGACAACAATGGGTATTATGGAGGTGGTGGGGGTGGTGGGAAGAATTTTTTCTTTGATGTACCCTTCAGTACGAGGCCATAGACATCGAGAGTTGTGGATCAGCCGAGTACTTCAGCTCCATGGGTTATTATTAGGGCTCCTTCACAGGGACAGCTGAATGCCTTGTAGGCAGGGGTTCAGACTCTTTAGAGTTAGTTAGCATAGGCACATGTGACGATTAGTCAGCTATAGGCATAGGTTGCACAACCACCACCTCCTGACCCACAGATAGCTCAGCTTATGGTAGAGTGAGACAACTTCTAGGAGAGATGCATATAGGCCGAGGGGGTAGTAGAGAGACTCCTCAGACCAGTCGAGAGAACCTCTATTGGGGAGGTTGTAGCAAAGGGATTGGAGACTACTCGGGAGGCTAAGTATTATAGGATGAGACACTTTGAGGCAGTACCACCTGAGAGGAGGATTTCCTTCACATAGTGAGGTACTCGTTCTCGGACCCATTCATGCAGGCATTCCAGGAGTGCTACCAGGAGTGTGGGTCAGCCAGCCAGACAAGAGATCAAAGCCTCAAGGAGCAAAGATCCTGCGAGACCGACTACCTCAAGAGACAGTAGCAGCCATGTGCCCCAGCTAGATTCCCCTCAGTGATGAGCATTTTGACATTTATTCATTGTATTTGATATATCTTATTGAAACATATGATATCCTTGTATTTATGGACATTTGTTTTGATGAGATTTATGAGATGCAATAGTGATTTGATTATGCACGTGTTATGGATGATTTATGATGTATGATTATGAATGCATGTTTATTTCTATATGCTATGTTGTGTATGATGATGCAAATGATGGTATGAAAATGATGATACTTTTATTTTATGTATGATGATGCAATGATGATATGATGTAAAATGTTAATAATGAAATGATTTCTAACATGATGATTTTTCTTTATGCAAGATGTAATGATAAATTATTTTAATGATGTGAAAAATGATATGATGAAAACTAAATGAATGAGACCTAACAATGATGAAAAAGTAATATAAATGGATATGCAATGAAATGATGATCTAAATGAAAAGCTATGATGAAATGAAATGAATGTATAAATGAGATGATTATGAAGATGTAATATTTAATGAATGATATGCACATGACATGAATAATGATGTAGTATGATGATAATAATGATAATGATAATGATGTAATAATATGATGCAATGGATATGAAAATGATAACCTAAATGATGATGTGAAATAAATGAAATGGATGCAACCTTACTTTTAATGTATATGTATGTGACATGAATGTAAATGTTGATGTTACGAAATGATATAATAATGAATGATTAAAATAATGACCATGCATATGATATGTAATGATAGATAATGATCATGATGAACTAAATGAAAATAAAAAAATGATAATGATTATGAAATGATAATGATTACCTAAATGAGTGATGGTGAAATGATATGTAATGAATGATAATGGAATGAGATGCCAAAAATGTCCAAATTTACTCAATAGTTGGTTTGAAAAGATATATGAAATTTTTACCAACCTTCAAAATGCAAACCTAAATGAATCATGCAATCCTAAAATGTAGTAACGAATCATTCTCCTATTTGTCATTTCATGTTGTGAGTGATTTTCATCATCGAGCCTTTTGATATGTTGAAAGTTAGTACAAGCATCAAAGGGTATGTTAGCACCAATGATGTCCTAAGTATGGCTTTCATGATTTTTGATATAGAAAATTAATACAAGCATTGAAGTATAATTGAACCAAGATGACCTGAATATTGTTTGCATAAAAAGACAAAAGTTAACCATTTTCCTATGCAAATTCTAAAATGTCATCAATGATACGTTGTAGAGCATGTCCTAGGACAAACTTGCACAATACTAATGATTAGCTTACAAACAACAAGCAAAAAAAATCATACTCCTTCCTTGTGATTCTAGTTCAGTACATCATTGAACCACTCCAAAGATATGATTTCATCAAATGTCAAAACAATAATTCAATTTATGCTTTAAGTTTGTCATTTATTTTATTCAGATTAAGATCATCCAATTGTTTTAGTTATCCATCAAAATAGTCGTGTAAACTCAGTTTAATTGGACAATTTTGATATTTTTGATATTCTGATTCTTGACACATGTTGCCAATTTCTTGCTAGAAAACTCCAAAAAGTAAATTACCCCTCCCCTAGTGACCCTGTACTTTGACTCCTACTAGACACAACTACTACTAAGGATAACCCTAATCATCAAGCCATGATGAGATCCTTGTCATTTCAAGGAGATGTTGTGATGCATGATGTGAATGTGATGGTTAGGAATGTATGTGATGCCAATGAAAGATGGATATGTAGAATGCATCCTAAGAGATGAGAGAGCCAAACAAAGTCACAAACAATGCCTGTTTGCTAGATTTTCACCATTTGTTTTTATTGTACTTTTTTCCTGATTTTATGATTTTTTTGTTGTTGTTACCAAGACGCCTGTTTGCCAAGTTCTCATCAAGGCAATGATTTTTTTCCTTTCTCTTTTTTTGATTTTTTTTTTTTTTTTTGTATTTTTTCAAGACTTTTTGTATTGTTTTTGATATTTTTAGGCATAAAAATTCTTTAGATGAATGTTGTTGGTCGGATATTCAAAGAGGTCCCCTTTTGATGTTGACAACTGATATGCCCCTGATCCATATGCAGCAATGATAATGAATAGGCCCAACCAATTAGGTTTGAACTTGCCTTTCTTTACCTGATCCTGCTGATTTCGAGGGTTTTCTTTGAGAACCAAGTCACCCACTTGAAAATTTTATGGTTTGACTTTGTGATTGTAGCTGCGGGACATAACTTGTTGATATCCCTTCAAATGATTAACTGCAGTTTGACATCATTCATCAAGCAGTTCCAACTCTTGCAACCTTGATACTTTGTAGTATTCATCATTGATTAACCCCTTTAGTGATATTTGAAGTGAAGGAATCTCAACTTCTAGTGGTAGAATAGCTTCTACTCCATATACCAAAGCATAAGGAGTAGCACATGTTGGTGTGCGAATACTTGTTATGTATGCCCATAATGTTGGATTTAATTGGACATGCCAATCGCGACTTGCTTCATTTATTGTTTTCTTCAAAATCTTCAGAATTGTTTTATTTGAAGCTTCAGCTTGACCATTCCCTTGCAAAGAGTAAGGTATAGAAAACCTATGTTGGATGTGAAATATTTCACATAGCTCATCAACATCCTAATTTTTAAAGTGTCTTCCATTGTCTGTGATAATGGAGTTGGGAATACCATATCGATAGATGATATAGTCTAAAATGAATGAAGAGATTTGTTTGCCAGTAACAATCTTTAAGGGAACAACTTCAATCCATTTAGTGAAATACTTAGTGGTTGTAATGATGAATTTATGTCCATTTGAAGATGATGGGTGTATCTTGCCAACCAGATCCAATCCCCACTGAGCAAAAGGCCATGTTGTGGTGAAGGGTTGTAATTCCTGGGCAGGAGCATGAATCTGACATTTTGCACATTTCTTCACAAAGATGAATGATTCCTTTTCCATGGTTGGCCAGTAGTAACCCAATCTCACAAGTTTCTTTGCTAAGGTTAGTCCACTCGAGTGTGTTCCACAAATGCCACCATGTACCTGTTGTAAATATTTCTCTGATTCATTGCATTCGAGACATGTAAGGAGGGTACCATCCAAACCATGCCGGTATAAGAAATCAGCAATTAAGGTGTAATGGGAGGATTAACAAATGAAATTTCTTTTCTGATTTCTAGACAAATCTAAAGGTAAAATAGTATCTTTTAGGTAAGCGTAAATTTGGCCATATAAGGGAGAATCAAAATTGTTTAAGTGGCAAATGATTTGAGTTTCTGGATTATCATAGGTGGGAGAAAACAATTGTTCCACCAAGAAATCGTACCATGTTTGATTCTCTGACAACTAGAGTAAAGATGCTATTGTAGCCATTGCATCGGTTGCTTTATTATCAATACGCGAAATTTTTATGAACTTGATATCAACAAAGTATTTCTTGAAATCGTCCACCATCCCTTTGTAAGGTATCAACTTGTCATCCTTAGTGTGATATTCATCATTGATTTGATTTATAACAAGTTGTGAATCACCAAAAACTTGAAGTTCCATGATTTTCCAGTCTACTGCAATTCTCATGCCAATTAATAGTACCTCATATTCAGCTATGTTTTTTGTGCAAGGGAACATTAGTCGATAAGATTTTGGAATGGTATGTACTTGAGGTGTAATAAAAAGAATCCTTGCTCCTAAGCCATGTTGAGTATAGGAACCATCAAAGTAGAGTGCCCATGACTGCTTAATTGCTGCTGTGAATACATTAGCATCAGGAAAATCAATGTGTATTGGGTGTTTTGCTGGCATTGGTGCTTCTGCTAACTGATCTGCAATTACCTATCCCTTTATAGCTTTTCGATCCACATAATGAATTTCAAATTCACTTAGGATCATGACCCATTTAGCCAACCTGCCAATTAAGGTTGCCTTAGTTAGAAGATATTTGAGTGGATCAATCTTAGCCACAATCTTTATTGTATGTGCTAGCATGTAATGTCATAAATTTTGAGAAGTGAACACTACCGCTAAGCAAGCTTTTTCAATGAATGTTTAATTTATCTCATGACTTGTCAAAGTTCGACTGATGTAATAGATTGCTCGTTGCTTTCCTAAGTTGTCTTCTTATGCCATTAATGCTCCTAGGGACACTCCAGTGGCAGAAATATACAATATGAGTGGTGCACCTGCATTGGTGAAATCAATACTAGTGGATTCATGAGATACTGCTTTATCTGATCAAATGTTGCTTCATAATTGTCTTCCCATTTAAATGGAACATTCTTGTGTAAGAGATGAGTGAATAGTATAATTTTATCCGCCAGTTGGGCAATGAATCTTCGGATGGATTGTAACTGTCCCTGTAAAGAGCATAGTTGACTAATGTTCCTTGGTGGTGGCATATCAAGAATTGCTTGTACCTTAGCTGGATACAATTCAATTTCCTTTTCTTATACAATGTAACCTAGCAACTTTCTAGATTTCACTCCAAAGACACATTTCTTTGGATTAAGTCTTACTTTGAATTGTTCCATTCTTTTGAAAATTTTAGATAATATAGCAATGTGTCCTTCCCTAGTGTTAGATTTGGCAAGGAGATCATTGATGTAATCCTCCATGAATGTATGCATCATATCATGAATTTTTTTTTTCATTTCTCATTGGTATGTAGCTCCTGCATTCTTCAACCCAAATGGCATTACGTTCCAGCAATAGGTACCCCAAGGACATGTGAACGTTGTTTTATCCTGATCCTCTGGTGCAATCTTTATCTAGCTGTATCCTGAAAATCCATCCATTAATGAGTACATTGCATGTCCAGTAGTCAAATCAACAATCATATCTATTTTTGGCAAAGGGAAGTCATCTTTAGGACATGCCTTGTTCAAATCCCTGAAATCTGTACAAATTCTGATTCTTCCATCTGGATTTGAAATAGGTATGATATTGGAGATCCATTCTGCATAGTTGATAGACCGAATGAATCCAACATCTAAAAGCTTCTTTAACTCTTCTTTAACCAACAATGCAACATGTGGATGCATTTTTCTGAGTTTCTGCTTCATAGGTTTTGCCCCCAGCATAATAGATAGATGATGCATGATGAGATCTGGATCTAATCCAGGCATATCTGTGTAGGACCATGCAAAACTGATTTGATTGTTCTTGAGAAATTCTATGAATCCTTGTATTTCCTCTTCCATTAGAGATGCGGCCAATTGCAAGACTGTGGGCTTTTCTGTAGTACCTCTATTGGTTCTATTAGAATAGAAGACCTTTCTTGGTAATGTGTTGGGAGAGTGTCAAGTTTCTCATCCTCTACTGCCTTTGAAAGGTTTTCACTATTGGATATGCTTTTTATTTTTCTCTTTTCTTGATCTAATATTGCCTTTGTTAGGTTTTCACCATTAGATATTTCTTTTATGTTATTTATTTCATAGCTAAGAAAATTGGCACTTTCCTGTCAAAAACTTTGATCTTGTGATTCCCTGGTGGAACTTGCTTCTGGATGGGATGAACAAAGAAAGCTAATGATGGTTTCGTCATTAGGAAAAGCTAGGACATCAATAGGTGTGATTTGTTCCCAATCAATGAGTTTGGGATGGACCAAAGGAAATGGATCATTAGGATGAGTAAGGTCACTGGCTATTAGAGTCATGATACTATTATTAACATCATTATGGGAGAGGTCTAGGATGGTATCCTCCCGTGGATGATCTGTCTCACCTTGAATAGAATCAGTTTCACTTGAGTCATGATCCCTTTGTAGAATGTAATCAAGTGAAGGCCTTGAGATTTCCCCTTGTAAGAATGAGGGTGTGAATTTTTGTATGACATCCACCCTTTTCTCAGAGATGAACATATCATTAGAGAAGTCATCCCATTCATACTCATTGGAGTCAGTGTCAGAATTATTTGCTTGAATTCTTAGCATTGTTTCAGTTAACTCCTCTTTGGACATTCTTTGTACTACTGCTTCCTTTGTATCTTCACCATATCCTAACCCAGTCTTATCTTTTGGGTGCATTGTTTTCAATAGGATAGGCTCAATGATACCCTCTTTTCTTTTACTAATAGGGCCATTTCCTTCATAGTCCATTTGCTGCATGATCGCATAACCTTTTCCATACTATTTTGTGGGTAACTTGATATTTTGTACTGATTCTTCTTCATCTTTATAGAGCCAATCAAGGATAGCTCTATCTTCCATTTCATTTTCTTTGATAAATAATCCATTAAACTTGGTGATGGGAACTGAAGCCGAGGCTAAAGCTGTTGTAGCCTGTTGTATGGATGTTGATGGTTGACCATGGGATCTTGGAGATATGGGTAGATTAGAGAGAGATAAAGAATATTCTCCCACTCCATTATCTTTCAATTTTAGCTTGGTGCCAAAATTACTTATTATTTCTCGTGCTTTCTCATTGTATTTGTAGGTAGAGATGGCCAAAGCCTCTCTATTATACAGGATGAGTGTGTCCTAAGTTGCTCTTAGGTTAGAGCAAGTTTGACTGCTAAAGTGATTAGCAGGTATCATTACCTCTTGTCCATCATATGAAAACTTCAAGCATTGATGATAAGTAGATGCAATAGCTTGCATGTCATGGATCCATGGACGTCCCAAGAGTACGTTATATGATAGAACTTGATCTAGAACCTGACAAAAGGTATTCTTCACAATAGGTCCCACTTTGATTGGTAGCATGATGAGGCCTTTGGAAGCTCTTTCCTCATCATCATATGCCTTGATTGTAATCATCCTTTGTGGATCTATAGATTCTTTAGAATATACCAACACAAGGACCAATTTCAAAGTACAAATGTCTGGCTCTCCCATCTATTAGGACATGTCTAATTTGAGATTTGTGAACCATAACCTCTAGGTAGAGTGATGAATTATGTGGATGGGTTACGGATGAGTCATCCTTCTCAGTAAGGGATAAACACGCGGACGAGGAAAAATGTCCCACCATGGCTTGAAATTTATTGATATCCAGATCATGAGAGACAATTGTATCAACAAGTGCCTTTTCTAGAATGTCCTTATGCGCAGGTGATAACTTTAAGAGCTCCAAGATAGAAATTTGGGCTGATGTTTTTCGTAGTTGATTAACCAAATTGTATTGAATTGGAGGGGGAACTACTACTTTATATGAGCTTCCTTTGACAATAATTTTGGCTTGTCCCCTTGTCGTAGCATTGACCTCTCGATATTCTTGCTTACCTTTGATTTAGATAGCATTGATTTGCTGATCGTCAGTATAAATATGATTGACAATGGTGTCGTGGACATAATTAACATTCTTGCCCGTGTCACCCAAAGATTCCCCCTTTTGATAATTAGGGAGAGGATCCTTAAATGCCTGATGGTCATCATTGACATTATGTCCCTCAACCATAATGGTACGCTTATCAATCAAATCCTGAACAACATTCTTTAACCCTTGGCAATTATTTGTCTTATGACCTTTACACCTATGATAATCACAAAAGTGTAAGTCATTCCATGATGGTGCTTTAACCTAAGGTTCATAATCTCTTTGTGGTGGCAATGTAATAGCATTTTGATTCAATAATTCTTTGAGAATGGATTCCAAAGATTGGCCCAAGGGAGTAAAAATTCGTCAATTCAAAAAATATGAAGATTTGGGCGCATTTGAATTTTGATTATTGCCAAAATTGTTTCCACGATTATTAGTCACATTCCCTTGGTTAGAAACATTGCCTTGGATACTAGAATTTCCAGCATTATTGCTACTTTGGACACCTGATACATTAAGGACAGTAGGCTTCACATTCACATTGTTAGCATCTACTACCCCATCATTCACAACATTTTTATTTCGAGTCCAAAATCGTGGCTTGTCATTGTTGTTGTTGTTTTTGTACGAATTTGAACCCTCTTTATCAATTTTCAGAACTCCATGCTTGACCAAGGCACCTTCAATAGTAATCGCGTTTTCAATCAATTTTTTAAATGATTGAGGACAGTGAAGGTTTAGTCTGTAACTCATTTATTGATTCAAACTATCGATAAAGATCTCCATCTTTTCTGTTTCAGGAATAGGACGGGAGTATCTAGAAAATACCCTTCTCCACCTTTATAAAAAAGTGGTGAAAGATTCCCCTACCTTTTGTTTCACCTTACAAAGATCAAGCATGGTTATTTGGTGTTGGATGTTGTAGGAGTATTGTGATATAAATTTATTTATCAACTCCTCAAATGTTCTGATGGGGGGAGTGATCTTTGAAAGCCACTCCATGGATTGTCCACCCAGACTTTGTGGAAACAATCACATTAAGTAGGTATCTTCATGAGCGAATTCTAAGCTCATATTTCAGAAATCCCTCACATGCTCAATGGGGTCAGTTTTCCCATTATACCTATCAAATTTAGGGATTTCGCAATGTTTTGGAAAAGGAATCATTTGAAGACTCCTATCAAATGGATAAGGACATATATCATCCAAAACATACTTCTTTGTTGTACCTGCTTGGATTTCTTTCATTTGCATTTGTAATGATTTTAATTGTAGAATAAGAGCATTAAAATCATTAAGAGGAGCTTCAGGATTTTCTTTAATTCCTTATGTGTCAAAATCGGCAGGTAACTTAGCTCCTTGATTAGATAATGAAAGGAAATATCTTTCCTTATTTCGTTCTAAAATCCTTTCCATAAGAGTATGGAATTGGGGATCCTGCTCTGATTCTTGGAGCTTTTCTTTTGTTATCTCTTTAGTATGAAATGGATTCTCTTCCCTATCACTATTATCACCCATTTTGCTTATTGTACTTTCTCTTTCATCTCTTTCTATGTGTTTTCAAGATCTCGTGACAACAGGCATAAGCTTTTCCCAATTTCTAATAACTTCAATCAAAATAATGAAATAGTGCAATGTTGATGGATATGAAAGTCAGGATAAAATAAAAATTCTATGACTTAAAGATTTCTAATCTTTTGCTCATGATTCCCTAATTGAAAGGATGATAATCTTGTTGGCAGGAATTAAAGCAAAGATAAAAAATAAAGATGATTTTGCACTTTGTGAATTTTGATCGTAGCTTTGTAAAAAAAGGATTTGCGATAAATGCCTAATGTGCTTGAGTTCTCTATTGCAGAAATTGATTAGGGCAAGTAGAGTATACAATTGTAGGTTGGGGAATATAAGAGGAAAAAATACATTGACTATGATTATGCCTTTGAGAAAGGGCTCTTCTTTGAAAAAAGGCTCATGAGTATAAAGGTTCTATAACATAATCCTCAGTGAAACCTCTAACAAAGTCGTGATATTGATGAATAAAGGTCCTGTGTTCAAGCAAGACCTTTCAACTTTGTTATAAAAATTTCCTCTTTTTCAATAAATTTTTATAACTGAGAGATTTCTTTGGCTTCCTAATCTTCCTCTCTAGGGACCTTTTGGAAAAAGATGCGGATTTCCAAACCCTAAGCATAGGAAAAGACTAGACTAATATGACTGATTTTTACCTAGGCTCGGAACACAGATGCACTGAAACAGAGCACATATGTGTCGAAATAGAGCACAGATACGCCAAAACAGAGCACAAATGCACCAAAACAGAGCATAGATGAGTTGAAATAGAGCACAGATGCGCCGAAATAGAGCACAAATGCGCTAAACTGACCAATTATTTCTCTGAGACGGACATATTTTGACAGTTTGATATTTTCAGATGATCTTAATCTTATTTAAATGTGAAAAACACAACATAAAGTAGCAGATAGTCATTTTTTTAATCCTAAAATCTAAACAAAGAGTGTATGTTCTTGAGATTTCCATAGGTTTTTCACAAGATAAGCAATTCAAATAGACTCACTCTTAATTGTCAAATAGGTCATCATAGGAATCACAACCCACAACTTAAAATCGCATCGAATCACATAGTCGTGTCACGCCCTAGAGAACACCTATGTTTTTGTCTTTTCCAGGTGCATACTCAAGGTTAGATTTCTTGATCCATTGAGAAAAAAATATGTGGCAATTATATGGTGAGTGTCTTGGGGGCAGATTCTTCCCTCCCCTTGCACCGTGAATAAAATGATGTTTGGATACTGACATGGCTAGCTTTCTACACTATGGTTCGTAGTAAAGGTTTTCGTTCGGTGTGGCAATAGATAAACTCCCTCAAGAGACCTTCCAATCTTTAGAACAAACATTTTGGGGATGGTTATCTTGCTCACTTTCGTTGAATATGGGTTTCCCCAAAATTCACTTTTGATTATAGTGGGTTGGAAAACCTGGCTTTGGTTGTTCCCACTTAGGTCATTCCCGTAGGGTGAGTACTTTTTCCCACTATGACAGGCCTTCTAAAGGATTTAATAAAACATGAAATGCATAAAATGAAAAAGGTAAGTCTGGTGTTTTGGTCACCCAGTAAAGGGGAGAGCATTAACCTATTATCCAACAATCACAACAAACAAGTGGTTGAGTTTTAAATCCAAATGATGATTTTCTACACTAAGTGAAGATGTTGCTTCACAACAAGCATTGGATTCATTTTAACTAGCATGAAATAAAGTTTGGTGACTATCCTAGGATTGATAAATTCCAGATTTTAAATTTCTATCCTAGGATTGCTTCATTTTACTTTTAAACTGAATTAAAAAAAAAATTGTTCGTGGATGGTGTCGGAATCAAAATTTTCTTTTACAACCCCTATATGCACTAAAACAGGCCACCAATGTGCCAAAACAATTAACAAATGCACTAAATGATCAAGAAGGGATGCGCAAAAACATGTCGTCTATGCGCCAAAATAGTCCATGGATGCATTGAATGATCAAGAAGGGATGTGTGAAAACAGGTCGTCTATGCGCCAAAACAGTCCACAAATGTGCTGAAACAATCCATGGATGCGCTGAAATAGTCCGGGGATGCACTGAAAAGAGGCTCGTATGCACTAAAGCACGACTCCAATCCGTCACCTGTCAAAAAAATCTGCAATAAAAAGATTAAAAACAAGGGGAAGCCCCACGGTGGGCACCAAAAATGTGTTGTTAGAATAAGTGAATTAATTGAAATGTAAACTAACACACCAATGAGACATTATATTGAAAGAAACTAATCTAGAAAATATAAATGCAAACTCTAAACAATAGTAGCTCTTTCAAATTTTTCCCATTGTCCTCTATCTCCAAGGATTTGATTAAAGTTGTTGGCTCTCAGTTGTGCATGAAATAGCTTGTTGAAATGACAACTTAGAAGAATGAGATTGATTGAAAATGCATGTATATTGCTGATGATTTAAGCTATGAACTTGAAATTCTATGATATTGCTAAAATGTTGATATGCAACTATAGTAACTATGCATGAAAATCTAGGATGAAATCTACTTACGAGAAGGCTGTATTTATAGATTTTTGAAAGGCAAGAATCTAGTTGGCAAAGATCGATGGTTGAGATTCAAACTTGTTAGGATGAATGGTGAGAGATGGAGAGGTTGAGAGAAAGGTGGAAGGTTGAGAGGAAAGTGGAAGATTTTTTTCAACCCACAAAACCATCCTCATTCAAAAATGGAGACAAACATGGCATTTATCTCCCCATTTATGAAAATTGGTTGAAAGTTGAGGATAATGCTAAATGGAGACAAACATGGCATTTATCTCCAAAGTGAAAATGTGATTTCTCCATCAACATAGTGGAAGGAGTTGAGCCTCAGTCTAAGGAATGTAGGATGACCATTACAATTTTTTATGAATTGAAAGCCTAGTTGAAAGAGCTATTATACAAGGGGATTATTAGACCCATTGTGTCACTGTGGGTAACACCAGTTATCTTTGTGATAAAGAAGGTTGAAACCTTGTATCTATGTATTGAATATAAAATGTTGAACAAGGTGACCATCAAGAATCCCTACCCTCTTTTGAGGATCAATTAATTATTTGATCAGATGAAGGGAGCGACAGTATTCTCTAAAATAGATCTCAAATCTAGTTATCATTAGTTGAGAATAAAGAAAGACGATATTCAAAAAATGGCTCTTCAAACTCGGTATGGAAATTACAAGTTTACCATTGTACCATTTGGATTGACCCAACGCACTTGCATCCTTCATGAATGTTACTAACAGTGTATTCTAGGACTATTTGGATGAGTTTTTCCTAATATTTATTGATGACATTTTGGTTTATTCCAAGTCTATTGAGGAACAAGATCAACACTTGAGGATAGTCTTACAATGTCTAAGGGAAAATAATATTTTTGGAAAGCTATCTAAGTGTTTGTTTTATCAGGACAGGGTGCATTACCTAGGCCACATTATCTTAGTGGAGGAAGTCTTTGTGGACCCTGAGAAGATAAAAGCAATTGTGGAGTGGTCGACACCTTGGAGTTTGACGGAGGTGCAAAGCTTTATGGGCCTTGCCAAATATTATAAAAAATTTGTGCAAGGGTTTTCTGACATTGCAACCTTGATAACATCTCTCCAAAAGAAAGGAAGGAGGTTTGATTGGACTAAGAAGTGTGAACAAGCTTCCCAAATCCTAAAGGAGAAGCTCACAGTAACCCTAGTGCTAATTATTCCAGATCCCAATGGTCAATTCTCAATGATCGCAAATGCTTCAAGAGATGAAGTATGATCAATGTTAATGCAAAAAGGGCAAGTAGTGGTGTATGATTCTAGGAAGCTGAAAAAATATGAAGTAAATTACATATCACACAATCTAGAATTAGCAGCTATAGTGCATGCCTTATAGATGTGGAGGCATTATCTTTTGGGAAATCCATTTGAGCTAAAAATGGATCATTTGGGATTGAGATACATCCTCACTCAACCAAACCTCAATGCAAGGCAAATGAGATGGATATATTTTCTTAGTGTGTATGAATTTGGAATAGAGTATATAAATGGAAAGGAGAATCAAGTGATGGATTCTCTTAATAGAAGAAGACATCTGGTGGCCATGACCTATATAAAATATAATCTGAGGTAGCAGGTGATGTAACACTTGCAAGGTGATGAGAATTATGAAAGAGTGATAAAGGACCTAGAATAAAATATTTCAGACCACTGATTCGATGGGTAGGATTTTGAATCAGATGGTATCTTGAGATACCAAAGACAGATGCATATTCAAAATTTTGGAGAGCTTGGGAAGTTGGTTGTAGAAGATGTCTATAGTGCACCATATTCAAGAGACCCTAGAGTTACAAAGATGATCATAGAATTGAAAACCTTGTATTATTGGCTGAAAATAAGGAAGGACATAGTGGAATATGCAGCTAGATACTTGGAGTGTCATCAAGTCAAGGATGAGCATGTGTATCCAGTAGGACTCCTTTACCCTCATGATATACCTAAGTACAAATGATAAGTGATCAACATGGACTTTGTGCAGGGGTTACCTCTTTGCAAGAAAAAACATGATGTCATTCTAGTAGTAGTCAATAAGTTGACTAAGGTGGCACATCTTATTCTAGGGAACCTTAAGGATGGATCATTGACCTTGGCTAAGAAATTTTTCCAAGAGATCTTCCATTTATATGGAGTTCCAGAGACCATTATATCCAATAGAGATACATAGATGACATCAAGGTTTTGGAAAATCTTGAATGTAGCATTGGGAACTAAGCTAAACTTTAGTTTAGCCTATCATCCTTAGACCAAAGGGAAAATTGATAGAGTGAATCGGGTAGTAGAAGATCTCCTTTGGATGTACTACATGGATCAACAATATGAATGGGAAGAGTATCTACCACTAGTAGAAGTTTCTTATAACAACTCCCATCATGCATCATTAGGTATGACACCTTTCGAGGCTCTATATGGGTGAAAGTACCATACTTTCATTAGTTGGGATAGATTGGAAGACATGATCATAGTGGGTCTTGAAATGCTAAAAGAGATGGAAGAGTAGATGAGACTTATCAAGAGAAAACTAAAGGAGGCACCAGATAGACAAAAGAGCTATATCGACAAGAATAGAACATTTAGAAAATTTGCAGTCTCAGACAAGGTAGTTTTAAGATTCAAGCTACATAAAATCTCTATTACCGTTGGGAAATCATCCAAGTTGGATCCGACATACATGGGCCCATTTGATGTGTGGTAAGTAATCAACCTGATTCCATATAGAATTTCTCTACCACCTGCTCTAGCTCGAATCCATAATGTGTTTCATGTTTCTTTGCTTAAATCATACCAACCAGATTCATCTCCTATTCTTGATTAGCATTCTTTACAGGTGGAGGATCTAGGAGTGGTGCTAGTGGATCCCATTAGAATTCTAGATAGACACAACATCAAGTTGCAAAACAAAGACTTTGTTTAATATAAAGTCCAATGGGATCAACATTATGAGGAAAGTGCTACATTGGAGGATGTAGAGGAAATAGAACGCTCCTTTCCTCATTTTCTTTCTTAGAAAGACTATTGATGGTTTACTATATATTGTTCCTTAAAAAAAATGGATTACTATGTTATGATATTTTGGCTTGAAAATAATATGATTTTATGAACATATGTTAATCAATTTTGTTTGATCAAACATTGGGATGGTATCTCCTTCAAGTGGGAGGGATGCCATATCTCAATTTCATTGCTTGCATTTAATAATATTGAGTTAATTGAAATAATTAAAAAATAGAAATGATCATTTAGTGTTTATGGATTTTATAAATGCGATGATATTTGAAAATGAATATCTTGCAATTTTATGATTTAAGATAATTATTCCATAAGATTATCAATTAAAGGTTACTGATAAGTGGGCAATTGTAAGAATGTGTGTGTAGGAGCAGGTCAAAGGACAAGAACTTGATTAAGGTAGGAACACTTAGCCCAATGAAAATGGTAAGAAATAATGGAATCTGGAATCTCACACACCACAGTAGACCATGACATCTGCATTTTCTTGTAATTGATAAATATCATTTTTTATTCTGTGGAATCATAATTTGGTGAAATAAGTAATCTAGTTAAAGAAAAAAATTTAGTGCAACCTTGTCTTACCCTGTCTATCTAAAAGTTTGATGCTAAATCATATTGGAAATACATTATATCATATATAATTATCAAATGGAAAATGAATGTATTATTTGATCTTTTTGACAAATTTGAAAAATAAGGCTTTTGAATAAGGAAATGGAAAATAAAATAAAATAATAAGAATTCTTGTAAATCCCTACATATAAATAAAGATATAAACATATATAAATATACATATATATATGAGGGTGAAAACCATATATATATATACACATATATAAAATATATTACCATGGGATTAATAAGAAATTCATGCCAAAATTCATAACTCCCATAATGAATGGGATAGAGGCTGACCCCTCTCATGATGGGTTGAAGGAACAATATATGCTTAGAAAATAGATGGGAAATGGATGACCAAGTAAAAGATATGGAAGCAAAAATATTAAGACCGCTACCTCCAAAGATATCAAGGAGATATTTGTGGTTAGAAGGGAATTGAAGAGGCAATATAGAAAAAGTAGGAAGGAATTAAGGAAAAATCTCAACAAAGGAGGAGAAAATGAAGGTCTGAGAGCTATTGCTATTTTCATCGAAAGAAAAATCACCAACACATGCACAAGGAGAGGTAATTGAATCCTATTTTCAAGAATGTTTCTCTTTGAGTCAAATGGTGTTCATTATTATGTGTTATTATGGAAAATATTATGTATTTATTGTGCCAATTCATGCACTTTCATGGTTTTGAAATCATGTTTTTGCCTATGATTATCGACCCATGTTGATCTATGATAGCTCCGTCTAGGGACGAGCCACCACGATGGGCTTATTATTTTCTATACCTAGAATGCATGGGTATTGGGTTATATACACGTGATAGGTACTCACCTACATGTTATTTATTTCATTATAGTCAAGGCCGTTTGGCTTGACCCATGTAACTATGTTTCATTTATCATTAATTTTTTTTCCTTTTATTCCATTGTTGGAGCAACACCACTGTTGTTCAGTTTATACTATTTTAACAACTCTCTATGAGCATCTACCCGAGTGATTTACATCACTATGATACTTTATCTATTAGTGAACCTTGAAAAATGCATGGGTCAAGCTACCAAGATGGGCTTATTATTTTCTATACCCAACATGCATGGGTATTGGGTTATATACATGTGACATGTACTCACCTGCATGTTATTTATTTCATTATAGTCGAGGTCATTCAAATTGACCCATGTAACTATGCTTCATTTATCATTAAAACATTATCTTGTTATTCCATTTTTGGAGCGACACTGTTGGTGTTCAATTTATATTGTTCTAACAACTCTCTATGAGCATCTGCTTGAGCTATTTACATCGCTATGATACTTTATCTATCAGTGAACCTTGAAAAATACATGGGCCGAACAATGATCACATCAATTCTTTTAATATAATCTTCACCACTCAGTAAGAGGAAGGTGATTATGAATGATGCTATCATTAGATGGAAACCCTCAACCAAACATTACCAATGTTCGATGCATGTCATTTATGTTGATGTTATTCTATATTACTAGCACATGGCCACATTAGACCATTATTATTTGAATCATTTGATTCATTTGAATCACCATACGAATGCTATATGTATATATATACAAATATATATGTATGCATATACATGATCACTGTTGATTTTTCCATTGTTTAAAATCAGAGTCAATGAATAACTATACTCAATCTCTTTTATATGTGTATTTAAAGGATGCTTCATTGTATTGTAGGTCGAACCATGACACAATAGATATCAGGTTAAATGAAATATCTTTAAGATAATTAATATCATGTTATCATTTCATGATAACATGTGTATCAAAGCGCTTATGATGATTATCATTAATGATGGAACAAAGAATTCTTTTTTTATGGTGTTCAGATATTTATTTATAAATAAATATTAAGGAGATGAATCTAAATTGAACCAAAAATGGACATATTGGCCATAAATAGAACATATATAGAATTTAAATCAAGTATCAGACTAAAAGAGGTACATTTATTTTGTTTAATATGTTATTTCTCTATTATTGATTTCTATGGATAATGAAAATCAACCATGTTTCATTTTGAGTTGTTCTTAGTCCTTATGAAAGACAAGTGACTATGGAATAAATGTTTCATTTATATCTTAACTGATACTAGATGTTATAGAAAGATTAAATGGAGCACTTGAATGAAGTTGATGTTTTCTTTTCTCAATATGAAAGCTTGTATGTAATAAAGATTTTTTTTTATTATTCAGAATGTATACACATATTTCAACTATGTTCATTTATAGGCATATATGTGTACATGCATAAATGTTTCATTTATGCACATTCACATACATGAAGTATACCTTCTAATTCATCTTGAAATACTCATTGATTAAGATTGAACTAAACTTCATTTTCAAAGGAAAGAACTATAGAAATGGAACAGTGTTGAATTACAATACGAGTCTTAATAGAAGATAGATGTATGATGAACAAATGATTGGCTATAACATATTTAAATGGAATATTTGTTGATAATATTGAAATGGAATGATATAACAATTAAATGGTATACTGCAGCACACTAGAATATGATGCTAATAGATGGTCTAAAAGGGAGGGATACCCCTTGATATGATGAGATTTTCTTCCGAGAATGGGTGCTACAGAGTGTAGATTTATTTTTTCTAAATCTAACAGGAGTTGCATTTTATGCAGCATGAGCTTGGCCAAGCTTTGCAATCATTTTTATTTATAGAACAAACTATTATTATTTATCCTCTCTTTGATGTATTTATTTATTACCTAACATGGAACTTGCATATTCTAGCACTAGATAGAAATGCATGTAGTTAGGAATGCATAGATTCCATGCAGGGTCAAGAAGAATTTTGGAGAAGAATTTATTTTTGGTAGGGTGGAAAATCACCTCAACCATGTTCTCATCCACCAATGGAGGCAAGATGTCATAAAGGAATCAAATTGAAATTCTACTTATGTGATTGTATCATTGATGTAATTGATGAGATTGTTGTAATGGATGTATTTGATGTATTGAATTTGAGGCATTGAGTGTCAAGTCAAACTTGTGAATTGACTAATGAAATTTGGAAATGAATATATATTAAGTTTTATTTTTATTATTTATGGACATGAAATTGCTAAATTTAAATAGCTATGGGATTTATGTCATTAGTTTTATATTCATAATGTCAATTTTTAATTTAATTGAGGAAAATTGAGGTGGGCATGTTACACCTTTGAACACCTCTGATCATTACATCCAAACCACAAAAGCATATCTTAAAACATGAAGAAATGTGGAGCACAACACTGAACACACCTCTGTCACACTACACACCCTTTTATTCAAATTTTCTCAAAAGCACATGGAAACCAAGTGAACTAGTTGCATCAGAAACACCAAAAACACCTTCTCAACATATCTACAATGTGAATAATCTCATCTACAATACCTACTCAACACCCCACTAGAGGTTGGCATTAGTAACAACACTAAAGGTAACATAGTGCAAGACACTCCCTACTAAAATCAATGATAACACTACAATAATTTTCTTGACCATAGTGGAGGTTGACATCAATGTGAAATCAAACCACAACAAATCCACACTAGGAGTTGAACCATAAATCGTTTGCATGCAACACTCTTCAACATCTCCAACAATCTCCATACACTAGGGGTTGACATCAATGAAAACACCAATAATCTCCAACAATCTACTAAATCTCCAATAAATATGGCAAGGGTTATATACTCTAGTGCAGGAGCTAACCCTAGTGTGTTTAGATATGTCCTTAGCCTTCCATTTACCGTTAACATCTACCTTTAAATCATAATTTTTGTGTTCTTTATCCTAGATTTTAATATCACCATTATTCTCAATACTTTTATTCACTATCACAAGGGCCTAGGTCAATTACTTTTTGAATTACATCTTCTTCATTTTATTATCCCTAATACATCTAATTATATTACTACTACCTTTCAAATTCCTATTCTCCTAAAGCTCAAAATTCTTACCCTTGAACACAAAAATATCAATATAAAACTTAGACTTAGTTTCATGCTTAAGCATATTATCAACATGAATAGCATCTTAAAGATTCCCAAAACTAAAATCTAAATGTTCAATCACCATTTCAATCAATCTTAGTTATTTAATGAAAATGGTGATAAAAATAGGTTTTATTAGTATCATAAAGTTTATAATAAACATGAAATCTTTGATGCAATGGTACCATCCTAGGGAATGCTTTATAGTATTTAATAAATTTTTATAGTAAGGAAAAAAAATAAAAGAGAAAGATGCAAATATTTTATGCCTAATGTGATGAAGAAAAATAAATAAAATGATAAGATAGAGAGATTTTAATATCCCATCTAAAGTATTAATATTTATAAAAAATAAAGAAACCTCATTGTATGGATTTTTTAAGGAGCTTCTATCATTATCTGATTGTGGGTTCCTCAATTCTTCACCTAGGTTTAGGAGGATTAGGATAGCATCATCATACACTTTTCTATAATAAATACTTTAGTTACAATTAATAAAATCCTAGTCACTTATACCAATAATTTTTAGTTACCTTAAATTTTATTCCCTGTATCACCACATGTCTATTAGTACAAACTTTTGTAAAATATATTGTTAAAGGGTATCATAGATGTTTAGCTTCTCCATGGATACCATTAAACTCTCACTAACTATTATCTTCCATACCTTATGATTTTATTTAAAATCATTAAAAATAAAGGGATCTATTCAATTCCCATCACCTCCCATTTTATCTAGTATTTGGTCAATTTCCCTTCTATCCCGCCAAATCTTCTATGTTTCCTTAATAGTCTTGTTAAAATTGGTCAAATAAAAACCTAAAATAATACTCTATGTTCCAACACTAATTATCAAATACCAAAAATATAATCATGACTTCCCATGATGCGAACCTAATCAAAGATCATATTCAATAATAATACCAAGTGGATATTAACAATTTTAGATACTATTATTGCTAAGATCCATAATTTTTATTATGAAAGTGTCATTCATCACTGTAGTCATAAAAATATAATGATGAAATCCCTAATTAGCAAGATGATAAATAACATTTTTAGCCTCTTTATATGTCTAAATTATATTAATATTTCTCAAACTATCAATAATATCAAGGTATTCCTTTATCATACCTCATATAGTCCAAGTAGGTTAGGTTTAATTCCTTAAGAACCTTTATAAATAGGGAAAAAATCCAAGATATTCAATTTTTTTAAGGAAATTGTTATCTTTTACAACTGCATTGACATGATTTCTATAAGTACTAAGATTGGTTACAAATATTGCAATGAAATTACCTTTATCATCTCTTCAAACTCTACCCCACAAAAATGATCTAGATTATGAACTCTAATACTTTGATAAATTTTAAGTTAATTATAATCTATTGTATATTTAGTGAAAATATTCGTCCAAGTACCAAGATTGGTTACAAACACTAAAATTAATTTACCTATATCATTTCTTAATATGATCCCCAATAGTAGGACCTAAAGTCTATTTAAACACAACATCAAAATTGATATTAAACCAATTTAGAGAAGGGAGGGACAATATAATGTATTTATTTTAGTTCTTTCCATCCTTTAGAGGAGTTTAAATAAAAAATAAAAAAATTCCATGTTGAGACCACCTCAAGCTCCACCTAAGAGACCCCAAAACTTACATTACGAGGATTTTTATTTAATAGCTAGTAGAACTTTTTATTCTTTATTTCCAAACTTTTTTTATTAAACATTCCACCCATAGGATATTTCTTCTCACAAAATGATATATTGTTCCATTCTTTTCATAACCCCTAAACAATGTAAGGGAAAGAAATAATACATAAATCTTTTAAAGATGGATTGTGATAGGAATAAATACATTATTCAATTATACCTTGGATATTACTAGGGAAATCACAATCCATATTTAATTAGTAAATAAAAAATTCCCAAACCTCCCAATAAGATAATTTTAAAAATAAATGAAGAATATATTACTCAGTTGCTTCACATAAGATACACATATTAGGCATATAAAAAATCCTTTCAATAAATTCTTCTATAATGAAGCTCTAATTTTGAGAAACCAACCATAAAAATATGTTAATATTAATAATTAGATGGTATGTCAACAAATTCAACCCAAAATAAGGAAGTATAATTGACTAAGATAATAATAATGCATAAAACATAGAAAATTATATACCTTAACACCTCCAAACTCCATGGTTGAGATAAATAAGATGAACCCTAAGCCTATTGATATGCTCTAAAATGCATTCAAAATATCGATTTATCTAATGGTATTTAAACATAATCTTGTTCCAACAAATAGACTCGATGAGAATGGAGAGTGAAGGATTCTATTTATAGAGAGAGGCTCAAAAGGATGGAGGTTTGAGATATTTCCATAAGATTAATGGCTCATGTTGAGAGGTGCTCTCAAGCAAGGGGAGAGGAAAAACATCACATGAGAGTTAAAGGAGAGTGGAGGCTTAAATAAAGATGTTTGGGTAAGATTATGGAGCATTGTGATAGGACTTCAAGAGGAAAATATTTGAAATTTTTCTTACCTTTAGGGAGGTAGAATTTAAAATTATATTTTAGAGAGAGAGAGAGAGAGCCCATACAAATTCAAATTAAAAGGTGACATTGTTACAAGTATGAGAAGTTGATGTTGTCATTGATGTCAAAAATCTTGTGTTGTCATTAATGAGTAGAAGATTGTTGCAATAATATGTGTAGTTTTTGGTGTTGTCGATGTGATTCTTTGATTAGTTACATTATGTGTCATTAGTAAGCTACTAGTGTCAACCTCTAGTTTTTCTTTGATAAGCTTCTATCTATGGATGTATGGTTGAGTTTATATGTTGCAGTTGGGTTTTTAGTGTTGAAGAAGTACTAAAGATGATGAAGATATGTCTTTGGTGCTTGGTTTCCAAGTGCTTATGACAAAATTTGATAAAATAAGGAAACTGTGAGTTGCAGTGTTCTTCTAGGTTACATCATAGTGTTCTAGTATTGCTTTGCAGTTCTTATGGGTTGAATATCTTCTTGTGCATTTAAGATATGTTTATTAGAGGTGTTATATCAAGAATTTAGTGTGTTTGATTTTTGTGCAAAAGAATTTGTGTTCACCAGTGTGTGAACTGTGTATTATAGAGGTGTTTGGGAGAAATGTTTTTTGCTCCATATTTCTTCACAGTTTGGTTTCAGGTCCTATGGATCTAAAGGTGTGTTGATAGTGTTGGTACCTTTCTTTAGTTGAATTTGTTCATGGTTTTGTGCTTTGGAAGTCAGTTTCTTGAGTTACAGTGTATCGTAGAATTGTTTGAATGTACTAGGTGTGTACATTCTTCTGGTGAAAGTTGCTACAAAGGAGTTTGTTGGATTTCAAGGTATTTTGGAATATTCTAGATAGTGTTCAAGTGGCATTGTTGTACATGACTTATTGTTGGATCAAAGGAAGCATGCACTTAAAATTTTAATGGTGTTTATATGGGTAATAACTGACCTCGGTGTTTACACTAAATACAAAGGTGCTTCGATGTTTGTGGAAGCATGGTGTGGTGTGTATGAATGGATTTAGGTCCTAGCTAAGGTGTGTTGAGGTCCGCCTTAGTTCCTTTCCATCATGAAATTTTTTTGTGTCGATCTAATTTGAATTTGCATGGTTGAGGTGCATCAAAAACCTTGTAGAATATTTTCAAGGTTGAAGATGATATAAATAAGAGTTGGGTTTTTGAGGGATTAGAAAAAAGGACAAGCTATATGAGCATGATGCAAGTGATGTGAATTGAAAAGTTGTAGGGTGAAAATTTGTGAAGCACAATGTGATATTTCATGTTTATATTACTGAATGTAGTGAGCATAAGGTGTCTACAATTCTTTAGTTAGACTATGAAGGTGTTGGTGATATTGTGGTGGATTTTCCTATTGCATTGAGATTGATTTCTCTATGTAACATTCTTCTCTATCTTCTTTTCTACTTTGGCAGTGTGCCCTATGACAATGAGCCCTTTTGTAATCGGTGCTGATATAACTCTATATTGTGAGGTAATCCTCTCCATGGTTTTCCCATCTTGGGTTTTCCATAGAAATCTAGTGTTCTCTTGCGTATGGCATTGATTGTGTTTTAGTTTCTATTATTTTCTTTTTATGCTAAATCATTATAATAGATTAAGGGTTAATTGAATGAATGTGGATTTGAATGTTTATGAGGGTTTTGAAGTTTTAAAGTACAACTGACTCACCCCCCCTCTTAGTTTTCTTGTGCATTCAATAATTGGTATCAAAGAAAGGTTCCTTAGAAGAAATATTAACTACTTGAGGTAGATCTAGGATGGTTCATAAGAAAGAGATTCTTATGTTTGATGGGACAAATTGTGCATTCTAGAAGACAATGATGGAATTTTTTTTAGTTTACCTAGATTTGATGTTTGGAAGTTTGTTGAGAATGGATATACTACACCTACAAATGGTCCAAGTACTGATGATGAGATCAAGGCCTATGAATGAAATGGTAAAGAAAAGTATGCTCTCTTAAATCATCTTGCTAAATTTGAATTAGTGAAAGTTATGAATCTAAAAAATGTTAGAGAAATTTAGGTAAAGTTAGAAAGTATTTATGAAGGAGATGATAAGGTCAAAAAAACTAAGATGTAGAATCTAAAGATCATGTTTAAGAACCTACAGATTTTTTAAGATGAAAAAATTACAAGCTACTAACTAGATGATATATGTGTGAAGGAAAGTCCTCCGAAGGCAAATGATAAGATTGAAGGTACTTTGATATCTGTTTTCCATGCTAGATAAGAGTAGAACTACCAGATCATTAACAATGAATGCTCTAATCATATGACCAGTGACAAGAGTAAGTTTGTTAAACTTGAAAAATATGGAGGAGGATGTGTTATATTTGGCAATGATACATTTGCTAAGATATGTGGAAAATGTTCTATTAGTTTTGATGGAAAGCATTAATGATTTTTACTATGTTAAGGGTTTAAGGCATAACCTCTTGAGTGTTGGACAAGTGTGTAGCAAAGGATATTGATTTCAATTTGAGTGCTTACATAGATATAGATTGGGTTGGTTGTGTAGATGACAAAAAAGGTATAATTGGTGGTGCATTCTTTCTTGGATGTAGATTGGTATCATGGCTAAGCAAGAAACAAGATTTAGTATCTTTATCTACTATAGAGGCATAGTACATTATAGAAGCATCTTGTTGGACACAAGTGTTGTGGATGTTCAAGAAAAAATTGAAGGATGTTAGAATGGTATATGATGAACCAATTTCTATCTTCTATGACAATACAAGTGCTATCAATATTTTAAATAATTCGGTAACACATTCAAGGAAAAAAATTATCTCAATTTGGTATCACTTTATGAGAGAGAGGATTGTAGAGAATGAAATGAAGCTTGAATATGCACCTAAAAAAGATTAGGTTGTTGATATATTCACTAATTATATTCCTACGGATACTTTTGAGTATCCTTGGGAGAAGTTAGGGGTTATTTCCCCTCCTTATTTGGACTAGATGCATTAGTCGAATAGATTTCAAGGTTTATTCTTTGGTTTCAACTGATGATTGGTGACTACCTCTCAAGGGGAGTAGGTAGTTGACATGTTTTCATTAGGTCATAACACTTTAGTTAAAGATATATCAATTATGTCAACCATGTAGTGTTCAAAGGTTGTATGAAATAGGGGCATTTTGGTTATCTATCTCTTAGCAATATTTTTGAATTTTTAAAAATAGGAATTAAACTAGGAAGCACAAAATTGTTTAAAATAGAAATAATGGAGTTGTTAAACTAGAAAGCATGAAATTGTTAAACTAGAAAGAATGAAATTATCTAAGAATTAACACTTGTAGTTAGACTGTGAAATTTAAATGAAGACAACTAACAACTAATGACTAAATACTAACTGAAAGTACAAAAAACTTATAATTAACAATAGGAGTGGGTGCTCCAAAATTTCAAAGTAAAAAAAACTCTAAGATTGTAAACTAAAAATAATGACCTATAGGAACACATGATAGAGCTCGACACAGAATAACATTCATCTAAATTTAACATGTATAGAATGAAGATAACAATATCAACATGAAAAATACTTATCTACTCTACAAGATCCCTCGAGTGGCCAGCTCTCGGGAATTCCTATGAGTAGCTCAAATCATATGTACTTTTGTATCTTCAGGATAAACCCATTCATGGTACTTTCATTACTCAAAATAATTAATTTGGAATAAGACTACCAATATTTACTTATTCATATCATAAAAGTGTAACATAGAGAAATAGTTGAACACTATTCAAAGCATATCATAACAACATGAATTTCTTTTTGCAGTTACACATATATCTACTACTTAAAAAATCCTAAATTTTAGATGACGAGAGATCACCATTGAAAAATTCTTAAATATAAAACAACTAATTGATGTCCATGACATAAAAGGCTTAGAGTGGAGCCGCAAATTCTTTAACAAAAAGTTAACAAAAAACTTTAAAGGAAATCATTCCACTATGCACACATAAATTCTGGCACCCAAAGTTCTAGCGCTCTAACTTCAACCACTTGAAGTCCACTCCATTCATCGGTCATGCATAAGTCACGTACATTGAATTAAAGTCTATACCATCATATCAACATTAGTTAGCTAATTTTAATCAATTTGAGAAATAAAGATTTATACATCATTTTATGAAAAATAGACAATTATTGTTCCTAAAAATAAACTCATTGGCATGGATGAGGTGGTTAGCAAGAAAAAAGAAGGGAATTTATCTTGTCAAAATCATGAGCTTATTTATACCTCGTTACCCTCCCCTTCCTAAGCTTGAGCAGGTCCTCCTTCTCTCTTATGAGTCATCTACCTCTCTACCTCTCTACATCCCTTTTCTTGTTTAGTTCATCATATTTGGAGCTAAGATCATACATGTCCTCTACTTCCTCATCCCAATGATCAAGATTTTTAAGAAAACCCTTGTTGAACTTAACCCTCATCTACCATGTATGTAATTCCCATGGACCTTGCTCTATTGTGACAAAAATTGTAGGAGGTGGCTGAAGGAGCAATGGGGGTCTGTACTGCATCCCTATCCACTTAGTTTTAAGTTGTGTAATATTTTTTCCAATGTCGAAGCCCTTCTGTAGGACCACCTTAGATTAGTGGGTGAGATCACCTCCCTCATTTTAAGATACATAGGTAGGGGAGTGCACCACTCCTCAGAGGCACTCCATGCCCTTTCTATCAATTGTGGCCCATAAACTTTGAAATTTTCAAAATAAATCCAGAGATTGTCATCATAATGTTCTTTACAGCTTCATAGTTTTTAATCCCTTAAAATTTGGCTTTAAAGGAAAAGGGATTTTGGTTGGGATATCTCATTTGAAGTCCCACAGTTCTTTCTACTTGCAAATATTCTTTAGTCCTCTCTTGTCACTAAATCTGATTCTACATAGTGGACATGAAGGCTCTCAGTTGTACCTCTCTAACAAAAAGGTTGACAAAGAAATCAATGTGTTTTTCTAAAAATAGATTATGAATGAAAAATTCACACAATAGATTTTGCTGAATAGGAGTTTCCTCTTTGAAAGCTTCTAAGAACTGTTTACCATCAAGATCATGTGGCAAATTACAAGAAACCCTCAAAAGCTTCCATCTTAACAATTGTTCATTTAAAAACATGAAATATAATTTGGATGGTTTCTTACAGGCTAGCAATAATTCTCCAATTTGGCATGCATCTATTTTATCCTAATAGAGTTTATCATAGGATTCTTTCAATAATACTATTTCATGCTTAAGTTTAGCATTTTCTGCCCTTGCTTGTCTTAAGAAATAACATCTTTCCATACATTTAGTCAACATTGGGGGAACGTGGACTTGAAACCATTCCATTTTGGTTGGCTCAGTCTATTCTTCTTTTGATTCCATTCTTGGCTTCATCTTGATTTCTTGTAAATCTTGTTCTAGTTCAACAAGTTTGGTCAAAGCTGCATTGAGTTTATCTTCTTTTTTTCTTGTTTTTCTACAAATGCTTGGAGAGATTGCACTAGATTATCAGTTAAACCTTTAAGTTGTTTATCTTTTTTTTCAGACAAATTTTCCAAATACTTTTTACCTTTCTCATTACTTTGTTGCACTTGAAACTACAACTCTCTAATAATTTTATCTGTTTTCTCTAATTGAGCCTTCAAAGCTATGATTTCTTGATCTCTTTTCTTTAAAATTTCACTTTTTATACCTATTTCCTATTGTTGCTAATTTATTTGTTCTTCATTTTTCTACAAGCTAAGTTTTAACTGAACAATTTCTATTTTCAATTCTCCTAATTCTATTTTTATGTGATCAAAACTTTCAATTTGTACATTAGACAAGAGAGGAGAAATGGAAACTTTTGCATTCTTATCAATCGCATTTTCTTAATTATGTACTTCTAGTGGACCTAGTTCTGCATCACTAGAAATTAGGGAAGACAATTTTTCACTTAGGTGGATCATATCACTCTTGTGTGTTCCCATTGGCTAGTGAAAAGGAGAAAGTGACTCCATAGGCTCATCCTCAATAAGTACATAATTTGGAAGTTGTTCTCTTATTTCTTCTTGTCTTGTCTCAAGTGAGACATCTTCCTTTCTAGATTCACCTAATTGGGTTGTTTTGTCACTCTGCTAGGCCACATTTTCACATAATTATGCTATAGTTTCATGGGGTTGCCTATCTTTTCATTTCATTTTTGGAATATGTGGTTGATCACAAGCCACAATACAATTGATATCAGAAGCCAATTGTTTGCTTCTTCTCATAGGGGAGGGTTTGTGCACTTCTATTTTAGGTCTCCTTCCATTTTACAAGGATGAGCATTCTTGTCTTCCAAATTTTCTAGGTCCATATTTCCTTATTTTTCTAGAGCCTTTGATACATTTTGTGGACTAAGTATTTCCTCAAGGTCGAAAGGGTTTTTTGGATTTTCTAGTGCCTTTCCATCAAAAACTCATCTGGAAATTTGTGGTTCAGGGGCATTTGGCGGCTCAGGGAAATGTTCCTCCAAAATTTGATGTTACCAATCTGGATGACTTGCCTTCTTCTAAATGTTTTGGTAGTTCAGGGTTTTCAAATTTCTAAAGAAATTTCTACCATTTTTGTTCTAATTTTCCTTTCTTCAGGAAATGATATTTAAAAATTAAATGAATGATATCGTGGTGTTTTAATGGACCTGAACCATTTTTAAACCTCTTTATCATATTTAAAATAGAATCGCCAAGGAAAGCAAGAAGGTTAACCCTTAATTCAGGGTTTTCAGTTCCATGGTGTAAATGAGTCAGTAACCAGAAGGGGGAACCAACTATGATGGCGCATTTCCCTTCACATGTGAAATATTTGATTATCCATGCAACCACCATTCTCCACAGCTCTGGGATAGACATTCTTTGAAACCCTTTATTTTTCCGACAGGTATTGACAACTAACAGAGGACTAGGTTTCCCCTCCCTTCTGAAAAGTTCTACCATTCTTTGATAGGAAATATTTGTAGTTTCAGATAAATTTACACCTTCATTTCTAATACTAGATAAATGAGAAATGACTCAAGGGCTTACCTTGAATTTCTTTCTAGGCAGTATTGACTATCCATTTGAGAAGTTTTCTATAAATTCTTTGAACAACTTCTTGTTATGCCCTTCAAACTTATTCATAAAATAAAGCCACCCTATCTTTTGAAATAGTTCTGAAATATAACCCAATGACAACAACTTATCTAGGGAAGTTGGTTCTGATTTTTGCTTAGCTCCACCATGCTACTTATTATGCTCAATTTTGCTCAATATCTGATGAAAAACTTGTTTGAACAAGACTATTATGTATATTTTAAGGAAATGCAACCTTGTAACCACTCATACTTTGTTGACGGGACATGAATTAATTATTGCATTTAGCTTCACCATATTTTCTTTATTATTTTGCATGGGAAAGAGTGTAAGAATGACCACATCTCAAGTGAAGGTACAATCTGCATAATTTACTAAATTTGGAAAGGGTGGTGGATCATGCCAATTTAGTTATTTTTATTCACAATGATTTACCTACTTAAAATAAAAGATGTACATACCTTATGCCCCATCACCGATTTAAAAGTTGCTTACCAATGATGACGTAATAAAATCATTGGATGGGATGGAGAGGGATTGTAATGAATTTATTATGGATGAAGATGGGATGGCTAATAAGTGTTGTAATTATTAATATGAAAAGTGGTCACGATAATTTGGATTTATGATGGAAAAATATGGTAGTGTAGGGCATGAATTTTGGAAGTGATGGAAAAATTTAATGATGATTATGTGTATGTTGTTGGAGCTATCAGAGAAATTGAGGTGGAAGGGTGAATATACAAAATTCTAGAGCATCGCTAAAAGATGCAGCCAGGATAGAAAAACAAAAATTGCAAAGCATCACTGGGAGATGCAGCCATAGTGAAGAAGCAAACATTCTAGAGCATCACTTAAAGATGCGGTCAAGACGAAGAAGTGAAGTTCTAGAGGATCGTTGAAAGATGCAGCGAAAATGTAGGAGGAAAGTTCTAGAGAATCATTGAAAGATACAACCGGAAGAAAAGAGAAATTCTAGAGCATCGTTGAAAGATGCCATTGGAATGCAAGAACAAAATTTCAGAGCATCACTGAAATGTGTTGTTGGAATGCAGCAAAAAAATTCTAGAGCATCATTGAAAGATACTATCAGATTGTAGGAACAAATTTCTAGAGAATCACTGAAATATGCCGCTAGACTGCAACAAAAAAATTCTAAAGCATCACTGAAAGATGCCATCGGAATGAAACAATAAAATTCTAGAGAATCACTAGAAGATACCACTAGAATGCAACAAGGAACAAAATGAAGCACATTGGACTTAACTCTCTCCGGAGCATTGCTAAGAGATGCACCAAATTTTTTGTTTAATTAAAAATAAAGTCTTGCAAGGTAGAAACAAAGTTTAACTAAGTCCAAAAGATCAAAAATACAATAAAAATGCCTTGAAGTGATTATAAATACATACACATGTAATTTTGTTTTTTGGAATAAGAACATTAAACTGAAAAATACATTAGCTCTACCATAGCAGAGTCAATGCATTGTATTTCTCCTTGCATTTATACCATTCTTGTAAATTCCTCTTTATTGACAAGTTTGTGGTAGATTCGTAATTGATGATCGTTGACCAAGAGGGTTTGAGTGTCACCATTAATAGGTTTGAGCTACACTCCCTTCATTTGGAAATACTTCAAAAATTTCATATGGACCCAGCCAATGAGTCCTTAGTTTCCCTTGGCGATCTTTATACTGGGAATCAAATAACAATGCCTAATCCCCATTATGGAACTCTCTTTCTTTTATGAGTTTATAATGATAGGCCTTTCGTTGTTGTTGGACTAGCTCAGTTTGGTGGACAACTTCTAATTGGAGTTCATCCAATTCACTGAGCTATAAGATTCTCTCAACCTAGGCTCATTTGAGGTCTAAGCCTAACTCCATTTTTGTTCTAAGAGTTTGAAGTTCAAATTTGATGGGTAGGAGAGGTTTCTTCCCAAAAACTAACTCGTAAGGAGTAAACTTAGTGGTTGATTTCCAAGTTGTATTATAGGCCCAAACGGCTTTGGGTAATTTTGTAGCCCAATCTCTTCTCCCTAATGAAACTAGTTTTGTTAAGATTTTCTCAAGTTCCTTGTTGGTGACTTCTACTTGACCATTTTCTTGTGGGTGATAGGGTGATGAATTTTTATGGCTTACTTGGAAATGATCAGTAAATGCTAGTAGAACTTTGAACATAAACCAAGGTCCTTGATCTGTGACAATTGTTTTAGGGGCTCCAAATCTGAGAAAAATCCTATTATATAGGAAGTCAACTACTTGTTCTTCCCTAGCTACTCTTAGGGCTTGGACTTCTACCCATTTAGTCAGATAGTTAGTACAGACCAAAATTTATTCTTTAACTTGTCAAAAGGGGTCTATAGGACTGATAAAATCCAATCCCCACTTTTCAAATGGTTCAAAAAATACTTGCGGTTGTAGAGGAATTTCATTGGATGCAATGGGCCTTCCTACTCATCAGCATTCATCACAATGATGAACATAGTTTTTCACATATTTATACATAGAGGGATAGTAATATCAATTACCCAAGGTTTATGGGACGTTCTCTTGGAAGAGTAATGACCTCTGGAGGGGTCATTATGGTAGGCTCTAAGGATGTTGTATGTTTCATTTGACTTGACACAATGTCATAAAAATGTATCAAGACAACATCAAAATAGCATTCCATTAATCCATTTGAACTGAGCACTTTCTCAAATAATTCATTTCTTTTGTTTAGACATAAAGTTTGGTGGGAACTCTGAAGTAGCCAAATAGTTGGTGATGTTAGCAAACCACATGGTTTTAATGGAGATGTTAAATAGATTTTCATCTGGGAATCATCTTGCACTGGGGTACAATCTCAATTTTCCTGTTTGATCTAGGATAATAATTCCACAACTATGTTGAACTTCCCAGGTTTTTCAATGATGGTCACATTGAATTCTTGTAGAAGCAATAACCACCTAATTATTCTTCCATTTACTACATGTTTGTTCATTAGGTACTTGATAGCTAAATGGTCTATGAACACAGCCACTTTGTAACCTGTGATGTAATGTTGGAATTTATTGATTGTATGTACCACAACTAAGAATTATTTCTTCGTAGTGGTTTAGTTTCATTCAGTGGAAGTCAAATTCTTACTAATGAAATAGATGGCATATTTCCCTCCATTCTCATATTACAGACCTAAAACTGCTCCAATAGCATCATTGGAAGCATCAACATAAATATGGAATGGAAGGTTCCAATTAGGTCTATGAAAGACTGGAGTAGAGATGAGTTTCTCCTTAATGGTCTCAAATGATGTTTGACATTCTGTCATCCAGGAAAAATCTACATCCTTTTGGAGTGAAAACATGGGGGCTGCAATCTTGCTAAAAATTTCTATGAATCTTTGATAGTATCTAGCATGTCCAAAGAAACCTCTAACATAATTTTGGTTCTTCAGAATCTCTAGTTGTTGTATTACCTCAATTTTCTTAGTATCCACTTTTATCCCCTCAACAAAAATGTGGTGTCCCAACACTATCCCTTGTTCTACCATTATTAGATTTTTTTTGTGAATCAAGGATAGATGATGGTCTTCACATGATTTCAATACCTTGTCCAAATTTTGAAGTCCTTCATCAAAATTGGAACCATACATGGTGAATTCATCCATGTAGACCTCCACATAGTCATTCACTAGCTTAGAAAATATGGCCAAAATAGCTCTTTAAAAAGTTGCAGGTGCATTGCATAGTTCAAAGGGAAGAACACGATATGTGAATGTTCCCCAGGGGAAAGTAAAAATTGTCTTATCCTGGTCTTCTGATGCTACTTGTATTTGGTTAAATCCACTAAATCCATACAAGAATGAGAAATACTTGCTTCTAGCTAAAGTGTCCAAGACTTGACCTATGAAAGGATAAGGGAAGTAATCTCTATGGGTAGCTTTGTTGAGATCCCTATAATCAACACACACTCTCCACTTCCCATTTCTCTTTGGAAAAACTACCAGTGGTGAGACCCATTTGTTGTCAGAGATGGGATAAATGAATCCTACTTTTGGGAGTTTCTCAATTTCTATTTTAACAATGTCTTTGAGAGCAGTGTTGAGTCTTCATTGTGGTTGAAGAAAAAGTCTAACATCTTCGGTATAGATGTAATGGGTACAAACACTTGGGTGTATTCCTCTCATGTCTGTATAATCCCAAGAAAAATATTTAGATCTATTTACAAAAAAATCAAATAATTTGAGCTCTTCTAATTTTGTCAACTAGTTGTTGATATTTAAAGTTTTCCTAGTAGTAACATGATGGTTGTGACTCATGGGTAGTTGGAGGTGACAACATGGACTTCTCTAGTTAAGGTTTTGAGAGGACAACTATGTGGTATAGTTTTGTGGAGCTGGCAATATCTTCAAAGAAATGATCCATTTTTGGAATGATATTAGTCAGAGGACAAGGTACCCCTGTGAAGTTGGTGTAATCATATTCGGTGTGATCAATGTTGATGAGATGTCCTAAAATATCTTCCACTTCTATAATTTCCTCATCACTTGATTCTACAGTAAAAAAAATCATATTATTTTCCAATTCATCTTCCAATTATTCACCATGTTTTTTAATGACTGCCATAGCAAGTGAGGCTAGATTCTCTTTTTTTTTGGCACAATCTGGTTCATCAACCCAAACTTGGTTATGTTCAACAAGTTGAGTGGGAGGATACATGAATAAGTTTTTACTATTGGGACCATGTGAAATGGTCATTCCTCCTACTCTGTAGTCAATCTTGACTGCAACTGTAGCTAACCATGGTCAACCTAATATTATCAAATAACTGTCTATTGGTGTGAGGGAATGGATTATTTGGAAGTCTACTAGATATTCCAAGCCATCAACCTTAACAATAACATTTTATGATTTTTTTTGGAATATCTATAGATTGATTTTCTATTTGCAATGTTGTAGTTGTGGGACGTAAATCCGTAAGTCCAAATTTTTCCATAGCATCCACTATCATGAAGTTACTGGATGCTCCTAAGTTCACAAGTGCATTAGGTATTGCTACCTCATTGATTTTCATTGTTATAAGTGGACTACCTGCCCATCATCATATTTTGGCATTGAGGTTTTTCCAACCAAAAGGTCAACAAGATATCCATTTATGTGCACAATTTTAATCCATTTTGGTTTCCTTCCTGGTGTTTTTGATGCACAATTATTTAATGAGTTGGTTTAGTTAGAGAATTTCTTTAATTGCTTGTAATAGAGGAACCTTGATTTGAAGTTACTTAATTTCTTGTATCAGCGCGTTTTCAATGGATAAGGTCATTTTTAGAGGGTCATGCACAGCGGTTGCTTTGAGATGCTTGGGAAAAGGCACTTGAGGTTTCTCTTTCAAGGTGGAATCCTTCTTTAAAGGATCTATTGAATGTTGGCTATACTCATCTTGAGGTTAATTGAGAGTTCTAGATGAGGATTGTGGGAGAGGCTTGTCTTGATTATTCATCAAGTTTTTCTCTCAAGGTATGGAAGGTGTCTTACTCCTTTCATAAAGTTCTTTATTTGGTTCATCCGAGATCTCAACTACGGTAGGCTGCTGGAGTATTTTTAATGACCTCAACTACAAGTTTCCACAATGGATATCATTAATTCTAGTTGTGCCTTCTTGTTCTGTTGAATACATTGGGGTGTTTTGATGATTATTATTTGGATTAGGAATAGGTTGTTTTAGGATTTGTGGTTGGTTGACCTACTCTTTTTGTTGAGGGTTGTTGAGGACCTATTAAAAGGTTCTACTATGGGTTAGGCATCCTCCTTGGCCCATTATAAAATTGATTTTGAGTTTGATTCCATTAAGGTGTAGGATTTTGAGGATACCATTTTTGTTTCATCTGGTTTGGCCATTGGGGGTTTCCTTAGGAATAATCCACTCATTCAAGTGGTCCCCAAGGGTAAGGTTTCCAATTAGGTGGTGCTTCAAGCCAAGGTGCTTCCCATTGATTATTATTCCAATTATTTGGGGCTCACCAGGCGGGATTTGAGTTCTGGTTGTAAGATAAATTGACCTCCTCCTCAACATGAGATGTCCTTTTCTTAGATTTTTTATTGAATTTAGGATCTCACATTCATTAGTGGCATGAATCTTCTCACAAACTTAACACACGTCAATTTTGTCCAAAGGGAATTCTCTTAAGAGATGTTTCTTTCAACACCTAGGACAATAGATGGATAAGGTCTCAGGATTATGTATTTTGGCCTATATTCCATCTAGTGTAGTGTTTAATTGAACACAAATGTTATTTTTGATATTTTCTATTTCCTCATGCAGTTTACCTATTTCGTTGGAACCTCTAAAAAGAGTAGATTTACGAATACCTCCTTGAGTATAGGAGAATTTTTTGCATAACTCAGTAATATCACCGAGTCCAAGCTAGGACACATATCCTTTTCCACTTAAATCTAGGCTTATCCTAGCATTGTCATTAAGTCCTTTGAGAAATATGGTCTTTAGAATTTACAAACTTATGGATTCTTCGCCACATCATTTAGATAAGAAGATGAATCTATCTAGATAATCCTCTAGGATTTCATCTTAATCTTTCCTCAATTTGAACAACTCATCTTTCCTATCAATGAATCTATAGTAACTTTGGTATTTGTCCAAAAAGGAAGACTCCATATTGTTCCAAGTGGATCTCGACCCTGAAGCTAATCCCATGAACCAACACATTGAAACATCCTTCAGGGTAGAGGGAAAGAGTTTCATTTTTTGGCTATCATTTTTGTAGTCATACATCTGACACAAAACTTTAAACTCAAAAAGGACTAGTCAAGGTCTTCATAGGATAAGCCTCTGAATGTTGGTAAGATGGATGGTGAAATTATTTTCATGAGTGTATCATCATATTTCTTGATAGAAATAGGATAGGTAAATTTTTGTGCTCCCCCTCTTGGGTTATCACCACCTCTATTATTTCTTCTCCTTTCATTAAAAGGGTTATCATTGTTGTTATCAGCCATGATGTTGATACAAATACTTTCTTCTTCAAATGTTTACTCTAATGGCTAAGTTTTTGGGGTATGTTGGGAGGTCTTAGTTTGATCTTACTTGATCAATTCATCAATAAGTTCTATAGCTGAGACTTATACCTACATGTTTATGGTTAGAATTATGATTGGGGGATTTTTGGTATGAATCTTCTGTACGGAACTCGTTTCCTGACCATGCAGAAAAGAAGCCTGGTAACTATTTTTTTTCCTAAAAGAGGTATCCAAGTAGTCTCCTATTAACACTAGAAAAGGAATGGTCCCCAACAACGGCACCAAAAAGCGATAAGTTGTCATTAGGTCCTAACACTTTAGTTAAAGATATATCAATTGTGTCGACCAAGTAGTGTTCAAAGGTTGTATGCAATAGGGGACATTTTGGCTATCTCTCTCTTAGCAAGATTTTTTGAATTTTTAAAAACAAGAATTAAACTAGGAAGCATGAAAAATTTTAAACTAGAAAGCATGGAGTTGTTAAAATAGAAAGCATGAAATTCTTAAACTAGAAATCATGAAATTACCTAATAATTAACACTTATAGCTAAACTATGAAATTTAAATGAAGACAACTAACAGTTGATGAATAACTACTAACTAAAAGTACAAACAAATTTTAATTAACAACAGGAGTGGGTGCTTTGTAATTTCAAAGTAAACAAAACTCTAAGATCATAAAATCAAAACCACAACTTACAAGAACATATGGTAGAGCTCGACACAAAATAAAATTAATGTAAATTTAACATGTACAAAATGGAGATAAAAATATCAATAGGAAAAATAATTATCTACTCTACGAGATCCCTCGAGTGGAAAAATCTTGGGCGTTCCTACAATTATCTCAAATCACACGTACTTTCGCATCTTCAAGATAAACCCATCATGGTACTTTCATTAGTTAGAACAATTAATTTGGAATAAGACTAGCAATATTTATTTATTGATATCATAAAAGTGTAACAAAAAGAACATAGATGAACACTATTCAAAGAATACCATAACAACATGCATTTATTTTTCTGGTTACACATATATATACTACTTACAAAATCCTAAATTTTAGATGGCGAGAGATCACCATTGAAAAAGTATTAAACATAAAACAAATAAGTGATGTCTGCGACATAAAACATAATAAAGGCTTAGAGTGTAGCCATAAAATCTTTAACAAAAAGTTAACAGAAAGCTTTAAAGGAAATCATTCCACTATGCATGCCTAAATTTCGGCTCCCAAACTTCTGGAGCTCTAACTTCAATCGCTTGAATTTTGCTCCATTCACCGGTCATGCATAAGTCGTATACATTTACTTAAAGTCTATACCATCATATCAAAATTAGTTAGCTAATTTCAATCAATTTGAGAAATAAATATTTATACATCATTTTATGAAAAGTAGACAATTATTGCTCCTAAAAATAAACTCATTGGCATGGCTAAGGTGGTTAGCAAGAACAAAGAAGGGTATTTATCTTGTCAAAATCATGAGGTTATTTATACATCATCAATAGTGACATTATTCATTTTTTTAGTCAGGGAGAGAGTGTTGTTATTATTTAGTGGTTGTTGATTAGTGCAATATGGTGTGTGCTCCTAAGGGGGAGTATACTAATCAATGAAGGAAAGACAATTGCAAAGAAGTTGTGAGAAGGTTGATTGATGTCAAAGGAGAAACATAAGTAGTGTAGATATTTTTTCCTTTTCCATTGATGTCAAAGGGGGAGAATGAGTAATAGGAAAGAGAAAAGAGAAAGTCATGTGAGAGAAGAGAGAAAGCAAATAGGTAATGGAGTAGAGTTGTGTTTGTTGTTGATGTTTTTTCACATCATGTGTTACCATTAATGACAAAGGGGGAGATTGTTGCAAGTATGAGAATTTGTTTTTTTCATTGATGTCAACAAGCTCTTGTTGTCATTGATGAGTAAAATATTATTGCAAGAGTATGTGTAGTTTTTGGTGTTGTCTATGTGATGCTTTGATTAGTTGCATTATGTTTTCATTAGTAAGATACTGGAGTCAACCTATAGTGTTTCTTTGATAGGATTTTGTATATGGATGTATGGTTGAGTTGATATGTTGTAGTTTGTTCTATAATGTTGAAGAAGTTCAAAAGATGATGAGGATGTGTCTCTAGTGCTTGGTTTCTAAGAGCTTTTGATAAAATTTGATAAAAAGAGAAAATAGTGAGTTGGAGTGTTGTTCTAGGTTGTAGAATAGTGTTCTGGGGTTGCTCCATAGTTTTTCCAGGTTGAAGATCTTCTTATGCATTTTGTATATGTTGATCAGAGGTATAATATCCAAAATTTGGTGTGTTGGATCACTATGTAGAGGAAGTCATGTTCACCAGTGTGTGAACTGTGTATTGTAAAGGTGTCTAAGAGATTTTAGTTTTCTTTTTGTTTCTCCATAGTTTGGTTTCAAGTCCTACGGATCTAAATGTGTTCTAATAGTGTTGGTATCTTTCTTTTTTCATTTTTTTTCATGGTTTTCTGCTTTGGAAGTCAATATCTTGAGTTATAGTGTATGGAAGAATTGTTTGAGTGTACTAGGTGCACATTCTTTAGGTGAAAGTTATGAAGGATTTTGTTGCATTTTAGGGTTTGTTTGGAATATTCTAGGTTGTGTTTAGGTGACATTTGTTGTTTTCAAGTTGTTTTTGGATCAAAGGAAGATTTTACTTAAAATTTTAATTGTGTTTATATGGGTAACGAATGACCTGGGTGTTTACACTACATGTGAAGGTGCTTCAATGTTTTTGGAAGTGTGGCATGATGTGTATGAATGGATTTAGGTCCTAGCTAAGGTGAGTTGAGATTTTCCTTCATTCCTTTCCACTATGGGAATGTTTTGGTGCCAACCTAATTTGAATTTGTATGGTTGAGGTGCATAGCCAACATTGGAGAATGTTTTCATGGTTGAAGATGATATATATAAGAGTTGGGTTGTTCAAGGATGAAAAAAAGACAAGACAGATGAGCATGATGTGAGTGATGCGAATTGCAGAGTTGTAGGGTGGGAATTTGTGAATTGCAGTGTGATCTTTCATGTGTTAGATTACTAAATGTAGCGAGAAGAAGGTGTCTACAATTCTTTAGTCAAATTGTAAAGGTGTTGGTGATATTATAGTGGATTTTCTTATTGCATTGAGATTAATTTCTTTGTGTAAAATAATTCTCTATCTTCTTTTCTACTCTAGTAGCGAGCCTTTCTTTCTTCTGGGCAGCATGCCCTTCGACAATGAGCCCTTTTATAATAGGTGTTGATATTACTTTATATTATGAGCTAATCCTCACTGTGGTTTTTCCCATCTTGGAGTTTCTATGTAAATTTGGTGTTCTCTTTTGTATGGTGTTGCTCTGGTTCTATTTTTGTTATTCACTTTCATGATAAATCATTCTAATAGATTAAGGGTTAACTGGATTAATGTAGATTTGAATGTTTGTGAGGGTTTTGGATTTTTAAGGTACAAATGATTCACCCCGACTCTTAGTTGTCTTGTGCATTCAACACTTATATGCACATGCACACAAATATGGGGACCAAAAAGTGGTCATAACCACTTTTTGGTCCATGAAAATAAAAATGTGTGTTATAAAATAGAAATTTTTAATAGAATGACCATGTTATACCTATCTTAAAATAAAAAATAGAGGTTGATTTAATTTGAGACCAACCCCATTTCTAGTAAGTGGTAATGTGAGAAATAAAAATTTTAAGTGTGCTTTTGACATCCTTGAGTGTATGTAGGTGTAGTGTAGAAAATCATGTACCTTGCTTGATATGGGAATAATTAATGATAAATTTGACTTAATGTCACCTTGATCTAGTGTTGTGAGGTGTTTTACACATCCACATTAGGTCTTGGGCCCATTTTAAGCTAAATTCACTTAACTCTGCCCTAATTTAATGTTGTAAAATGTATTTATTTACATCTTCCCATTAAATTTTGGAGGCTTGTATCAAGTGGACCTAATATAGTGTTTTAATGTGTCTTTCACATTCACATGGGATTCAGGGCCCTTAGAAGCTAAATATACCCAATTTTCCCTTAATTTAGTGTTATAAAGTGTACTTATTTACAATTTCACATTGGATTTTGGGCCCTATTGTATTTATAACCTTTACATCATCATTAATAGGTCCCTATGACCGCATATTGTGCATCCCAAGGCATATTTTGTTCAAAAACCCGACAAAATCAACATGTAAACTTAAGTTCTTCACTCCCCAACATCCCAACTAGCAAAATAGCCCCTATGGGACCCATTCACCACCTTGGGTGAATGAGTCCCATTTGAGCTAATTTTGAGGTTTGAGTGGGAAAAACTAGGTTTTAAGATTAAATTTCTTCAATGTCAGCCTTAGGGATCAAATTAACAGTCATTTGAGTGGCTTGCCTATATAAACAAGCTTCCAAATCATTATTCCACCTACACAATCTAAGAAATCCAAGCAACATAAGCCTACATATTATCAAGTCAAGCAAGCAAGGTTTAAGCATTCCAAGGTCATCAAGATAGCTTTCAAGATCATTCAATGGAAAATAATTCTTTATCAATTGTTGCAACAATTCAAGATCCATCATCATGTCAATCATATCAAGCATCAACCATGTTAGTGAGTTAGTGTTTTGATGTAGCATTTAAGATCTAATACGAAGCATTATTCTATTCTTATTGTCAAAGATCAAAATCTACATCCTTCATGGTCATTTCATGTTGAGTTGCAGATTTATAAGACATCATTCAAGGTACTATTGTCCATGATTGATGTTCTTTGTTTCATCATTTGGTTTAATTACCTAAACAGGGTTTGACCAAGGTAAACCCCCGTTCCCTAACAATCAACAAGTTTTCTCCTCTTTGCATGTTTGATTACAAATCTAGGTATCTTGGAGCTTGGAAGAGCATTGAAGATTAGGTTACAAAATTGTTAGAGTTGTCTCCCCATTTCCAAAGTCAAAATCTTCACAAAAAAATCACTTACAACCCTAAAAATTAGGGTTTTAGATTCAGACACTTGGAGGTATAGAAAGAGAAGACCAAGAAGTGTAGACAAAAACTTTGAATTTCCATAAAATCCAAGTGGCGAATGAGTCCCATTTTTAGTCAATTTTGAGTTTTTTGCAGTTTCGAATACCATTTTTCGAGAAACCTATTCCTATGCAGAAACCTCGATCTGGGACTGATTTTCCCAGATTGGTGAATGAGTCCTAGTGGGCCAAAATTTTAGAATCAACAGCATTTCCAGTCTCCACTCCATCTCCAGCAAATTCCCAAGTGAACACTTTCTATTTTACAATTTTTTGTTGTATTTCATTCATCTTTCTAGGTCATTTAGAGTTTATTTGCATTCAATTAGGCTTTTATTTTACAACTTGTATTACATTGTATTTTCCAATTTCTTACTTGGTGGTGAACCTATTTTCTAATATGAAATCAGACCCTAGGATAGCCTATTGTTAGATCTCTTGCCTCTATTCTTGAGGTGATATCTCTAGGGTCATCCTTGAATGTAAAGTATAGAAGTGTTGCCCTAGGTCCTAAAACCCTAGTGGAGATAAAATTCTATTCTACATTTTTGTGAACCTATAGTTAGAATACCTTCTTTTCTGATTTGGAGTCCATCATCATCCTAGATCTAGCTTGCATTAACATTGCATTTGTATTTGCATTAGTTAATTTGCATTCTAAGGTTTCAAAATTTTGCATTAGTGAAAGTGCATATAGATTGCATTTTGCATCTCAAATCATTGAAAATTATTTTAAAACTTCATTTTCACTTAGATTGCACATCATACAACATAAAAAGCATCAAAACCCATTAAAAATTCTGAAAATTTTGAAAAAATCCCCATTTGAACTCAATCGCCACCTTGGGCGAATCAGTCCCTTTGCACCCCTCAAACTACCTTTTACAGCATTAAAAATCTTGTTTTTATACTTTTGTTTTCTGCCATTAACTATCTATTTCAGTTGGTGGATTTTTTGTTACATGCATTCCATTAAATATATCTTAATTTGGTCCATTTCATGCATTGCTTAATTTCAAATTTGCATTTTCACATTATTACATAGCATAATCAATCAATTGTCATCTTCAAAATCTAAAAATTTGCATTAATCTTTTGTATTTTTCTCTATCATTGTTGCATTTCAAGCTTGTGGAACAATCATTACATCATGTTTTCATTGAAAAAATCTATAGTTATCATACTTCATGTTCTATTTTCTGATCTTGTTGAATGTTGTAAGAAATTTTTCTTAAGTACATATGAATATGAGGTCCTTTTCCCTCTCTTTTTGTTCATCATTGATCCCTCTCCTAGTATCCCTTCTAAGAGTGAGGTTATTCTAGTGAAAGAAACCTTGGGTAATCATAGCAATCAAATTTTTTCTTCTCCTAATATCTCTCCTACCTATGACGAAGATATTGTAGTGTTAGAAGAACCAATTGATGAGATTTTTGAGAACCTAAGTTATTTCTCTCCTCTTACCTCTCCTATCAAGAAAGATATTACTAAACAAGAGGACATAGCAGTAATTAATCATGATGATAACATAAGACAAAAAGAAACCATAGAGACCTGCACCCATTCATCTCCTAATATATTCTCCTCTTGTGATAATGATGAGGATATTTTGGTGTAAGATAAGCAAACCTTTAAGATCTATGACAACCCTCTTTATGTTTCTTCCCCCACTTATCCTATTTTTGAAGCCTTTATGGGACAAAGGAATGAAACTATGGACCATCATGACAATAACATTTTTTCTTCTCCTAGTTGTGAAGAAGATACTTCGATGTTAGAAAACACAACCAATGAAAGTCATGAGAATCTTATGTCGTAAAACATGATGGAACAAGACAATAACATCATTGATGAACAAACAAATTCAACCATTGATCATTCCCCTATTTTTGATGAAGTCATTTTGGAAGAACCAATCCTTGAATGTCATGAACATTTATTTTGTAGTTCTCCTAAAAACTCTCCTCCTATGGAGAATATCATGGTACATGAAAATATAAACATTGACACATGTAATAGGGCTTCCTTAGATGATGAAGCAACATTAGAATCCCCTTCACCAAGACATCATGCAAATAAGCACAATATTTTTGAGGTTATGATGACACAAATTGGATCTCCTTTAATTAGTGATCTCCCTAAGTCACCTCCCATTAGTGAATCACATAAGAAAATAAGAGATTTCTTGAAATCAAGGGTGCAATCTAACAATGTTTTGCAACAACCAAGATATAACAAAGTTTCTCAAACATGTAGGAGATTGCAAACCATTCCCACAAAATCACCATTTCCCCAACATATTGTGCCTAGTGTTGAAGATCTTAAGAAGACTCCCACTAATATATTTGTGTGAAAACTCTTTCAACTATCACCTACATACAAGGGCTTATTTCAAGAAATGTTACAAATAAAGCATGAGGAGATCCAATCTTATATGAAATTGAATGAGGTAACATACTCCTTTCATCCCACACAAGTCACATAGTTAGAAATCAAATTCCCTAAAAATGAATCACCCTCGCTTGAGATCCAAAACAAAAATGAAGCCATGATGATAAAGGTGATCATTAATAAAACTATAGTTAGGCACACTCTCATAAACAATGGAGTAGAAATCAATGTTTGTATTATTAACCTCATAGACAAAACTAGCATGGATAAGAGACTTATTCAACTTAACGATGCTCATATTCGTGCTTTGAAAATGTTAATAGGAAACCACTAGGGATGATCACATTACCTATTGAGGTCAGACCTGTAGTGTTTCCTACCCCTTTCATACAATCTTGTCCTAGGGAGACCATGGATTCATGCTATGAAAGGATTCCCATCTACTCTTCACCATGCAATGAAATTTGAATACAATAATGAGATATACATGGTTGGTGCAGATGAACAAAGCTATGAATCATGTAATCACAACACTTCCAATTCCCCTAATACTTTCATTCCAAAATCAAAAGTTGAGCCAATACAAAATCTCACCCTCATGGTCCAAAGATTCATTAGATTTTACACCTCCTTTCAATAAAGAATCCAAAATCTCACCCTCATGGTCCAAAGAGTCATATACAAATGATTCATTTTCGGATACAAGTTCTAGTAATGATTCAAGTTTTCCACCTCCCTTTATAGGAGAGTGAAAAATCTCACAACCTAAACCAAAACAACCTTTTGTTTCATTCAATCAACTTAGTTCTACAAAATTACTTCATGGTGGTGATGGGGGCTATATAACTCCTATCCCTCATGAAGGAACAACACATAACCTTAAAACGGATTTGTGTTTTCATGAAGAAGTTGATATTTCCCAGAAGCATAAAAACCCTTCACCTAACTTGGAATATTGTTATGGTATTATATACAATCTCCCTCCTTCACATGGATACAATGAACACACAAAGAAAACCGACATACCATGCTCTTTTAAGAAAGATCTAGGGTTAGGTCCCTTATCTCCAATTTCATCTAAAGCCTTATCATTTAGTGTGTGCATGACATCTTTCAAAAATAAAGGAACATATTATACTATTGATCAAGAGAGTATCTTGTCAAGACTCCTCTAGGATCGCTTGATATTTCTCTCTCCAAAAACATGAAAGAAATTTTACCACAAGAATTCATTTTGCACATATCACAGAGTTCATGGTCATTCTACTAATGAATGTAATGCTTTGAAAAAAAAATTTCAACATCTCAAGGAGTGTGGTACTCTTCCTTGTGTTGAAGCACCTAGCTCCTCTAACTAATGCTTATTCTCATCCTATTCAGCTCATCCTTGTCCTACACTAAGTGGGGGCAAGGGGTTAGTTAGCCTTGTCCTTGTATGTCACTTGTCATTGTCTCTTTTGGCTAGTTGATCACCTTTCATGAACATACAAGAGCAAGCTTGGGATGTGGAAAACATGCCTTAAATTGGCTCTCATGTGACATACTTATTCATGACGTAGCTTATTGGAAACATATGACTTGACATAGGGATTTTTGCATAAGCTTTCATATCCTCTTCTACTTTAAAAAAATTTCTCACAGTAGTGGTGTTAGCAACCGCTTTAAAGTGGGGGCATACATCGACACTCATCATGTTTCACTGTGTGATTCTCTTTCTTCTCGTGATGTGTCCTTTCCTTGGTGGTGTCATTGGGCTTGATTTCCTCCAAGAGAGTAATATTTGTTTGACATATCCTCTCTTGGAAACATTAGGCATGATGCTCCCTAAGAAGAGACCTTGCATGAACTAAGAAAAATCCCTTTGAAAATTCCTTGCACCATTTTGTATTTACAATGTCTATGAGTTTCAAGCATACGAAGTATTGCTTGCCTCATGGAGCTCGAAGATCATTTTTCTTTGGCATCTTATTAAAGTTATCAAGAGGTATAAATTTAGTATGGTTTGAGTTGGAAGCCCAACCAAGGAATGAATTTCCCAGTAGCCACTTACGTGTGAGTGTGAGTGCATACCAGCCATGGTTGTATGTGTCTCACCTCTTAGGATTTCTCACCCGATGGACAGCCAATAGTTTTGTCGCCTCAGAGTGAGTATGCATTTTTTAGACAAATAGCCTAGATCTGATCCACATTGTGTCATACAAATGGTCGAAGCTTGATCCACCTTGTTATTTTTTCTCATTTTTATTTCTCTTCATTCTAGTTGGGTGAACCCATAATAGTGGTTTGCAATTTTGTTGAAGAAACAAAAAATGTAAAAATGCTCCCACAATAAAAAATTTGGGTTTTAAGGGATTCGCACAAACTAGAGATTTTTCATGAACCTCTCGAACCCCTAGTTCGAGCAAACCCCCTTTTCCATGATGGGTTCGATCAAACCATAAAAATGACACATTTGTTTAGAAAAAAAAGTGGAAAAGGGGGGTTCGATCGAACCCCTTTCGAGTAAACCCCCCTTCACTCAAATGGGGAAAGGGGGGTTCGCTCGAAACCCCCTTTTCCCTCCTTCTCCCCCTCAAGCACTAAAAAATTCCATAATTTTGTGCTTCGAAGCTCGAGTTAAGGATGAAAATGGAGGAGACTTCATAAACCCAACTGGATGATGGTAGTCCTCTGAATGAGCTATCCAATGAATATAATTTAAATATTTTTTTGGTTTTATTATGTATTTTTTTTTAGTTTTATTAAACGTAGGTTTATCATCAAAATTCGAGCTCTTTGTTCTGCACATGTGGAAAAAAGTAGATTATCAAAAAAAATATTAAAAAATATGAGTGCACCAGATATTGAAGTCCCTTATCCAACAATTTTTTTTTTGAATTTTGATACATAAAAAAAATGTTATGTTGTATACGGTCCACCTATGTCTGAATTATAAATGGTTTCACTTCGAAACTTGATTAATGAAAAAATATTCAATAAAAAACTATGAGACCAATTGGAAGCACTAGATATTGGAGTTACAAATCTAAATTAGAAAGAATTAGAATATTATCCTTCATGCAAAAAATTTTATGTTGTATATGGTGAGCGTCACTCCTTAAAAATTTTGTTTACTGAAAAAATCTAGTTTTCGAAGGAGATGGAAAAATAAGTGCAATCTAATTCAAAAAAAATTGAAAAAAAAATATATAGAATCTACAGAAAAAATGTCACAAATCACTAGTTTGCATCATCTTCAAATTCCTCATGGTTTAGCCGCTATAGGTGTCTGAAAGTGAAGATTTAGTTACAAAAAAATATTTTAGTGTCTAGTTTGGCCAAAAATTGTAAACCACTATTGTGGGATCACCCATTTATTGTCATTGCATGATCGTGTATCTCATTTTGCTGAAAATCATACATCTTGTGCATGTCCTTTTTGTTCTTATGTCAATTTGACTTAGGATCTTGGATCCCGAGGGCTTGAACACTTCCTTGATCTTTGTTATCCTAGACCATCCGTATTGGTACAATTGGACCCCTCATGAATGTCTACTTTAGTGTGAGTTTCAAGAAAGTTCATCCTCTCACTAAAGTGGGGGCTAAATGTAGTGTATAAAATAATGTACCTTGCTTGATATGGGAATAATTAATGATAAATTTGACTTAATGCCACCTTGATCTAGTGTTGTGAGGTGTTTTACACATCCACATTAGGTCTTGGGCCCATTTTAAGCTAAATTCACTTAACTTTTCCCTAGTTTAATGTTGTAAAATGTATTTATTTACATATTCACATTAAATTTGGGAGGCTTGTAAATCAAGTGGACCTAATCTAGTGTTGTATTGTGTCTTTCACACACATGGGATTTAGGTCCCTTCTAAGCTAAATACACCCAATTTTACCTTAATTTAGTGTTATAAACTATACTTATTTACACTTTCATAATGGATTTTAGGCACTATTGCATTTATAAACTTTACATCATCATTAATAAGCCCCTATGACCCCATATTATGTATCCCAAGGCATATTTTGATAAAAAAAACTCAACAAAATCAACATACTTGTAAACTTAAATTCTTCACTCCCTAACATCCCAACTAGAAAAATAGAAAATGTGGGACCCATTCACCACCTTGGGTGAATGAGTCGCATCCAAGTGGGACTCATTCACCCAGGATGGTGAATGAGTCCCACATTTAAGCTATTTTTGAGTGGGAAAAACTAGGTTTTAAGTTTAAATTTATGCATTGTCAGGCTCGAAGATCAAATTAATAGTCATTTGAGTGGCTTTCCTATATAAAAAAGATTCCAAATCATTATTTGACCTAAGGAATCTAATAAATCCAAGTGAATCATAGATTTTTGGGGATAGATGCTCTCTTGCACTTCTAGGGTTTTGCATCGAAAAGGAGAGAGATTTCCAACAAAAACTTTAGGGTTCATTCAAGACTAATGCTAATATGATTTAAATATGCGTAAATGAAATTCCTTAAATGCTGAGAACCAATAAAAGAGATCAAATACTACTACAAAACCTAGAAAATGCACTTTTTTTGAAAACACATTATGATATGCATAAAGATAGATTAAATGCAATATAGACCAAGATGGAAAGGTTAAATAGAAAGAGTGCACCTGGAAAATGATAGAGGCTGAAATGAATATTGTAAATGTCTCTAAAATTTTGGAAAAATCTAATTTTTAAGCTTGGTGGGACACTTACACCAAACTAGGTGACTTAGTCCTATTTCGAGAAGATTCTGGAAAACTATACCAGAGCCTGTTTTAGGCAAATGGGTATCCGAATTTGTAGAAATCTCTAAAATACTTGTACAGTGGGACTACATCACCACAACTAGGGGAGGTGTCCACTTTAACTTTTCTGAAAATCTAAAAGTGGAACTGAAAGCTCTCGGTGTGCACTTTCTATTCCTCTAGGTGTCTTAATCCAAAACCTTGATTTTCGGCCTATAAGTGTCGTTTTATGTATATTTTGACCTAGCCAACAAGAAGATGACCTCAAAAATTTTGCAACTTATTCTTCCATGATCTCCAAGTCTTCAAATTACCTAGATCTGCAATCACACAAAGAAATAGAACAAAAATGTTGATTGTTAGGGTATGGGGATTTTCCTTGGTCAAACCCCTTTTTAGGTAATTAAACCAAAATGATGAAATACGATAATGAAGCATGAAACATGAAACAATGAAACTAGAGACTTTCCATGATGAAGGATCTTGAATTGCTCCAACAATGGATGAAGAATACACCCTTGAATTCCTTAGAAAGTTATCTTGATGACTTTGAATGCTAAAACCCTAGCTTACTTGGCTTGAGATGGAAGATGAATCATTAATGAATAATGAATGAGTTATGAATTAGGGTTTAAAGTCTTTTTTATATAGGAAATCCTCCTAAAACACCCATTAATTTGATCCCCAAGGTCGACATGGAGGAAAATTAAACTTAAAACCTAAGTTTTTCTCGCTCAAACCCCAAAAATAACTCAAATAGGACTAAGTTGCCAAGTTGGGAAACTTAGTCCCATTTGGATGGGACTAGCTCACCCAGATGGGTGACTTAGTCCCATAGGGGCTCTTTTTCTAGTTGGGATGTTAGGGAATGCACAAATTGGTATGTTTATTTAGTCAAGTATTTGATCAAAATAAGCCTTGGGATGCATAATATGGGGTCATAGGGGCCTATTAATGATGATGTAATGGATAATTAGGGATAGGGACACAAATTTCACTATGAAAGTGTGATTAAATACACTTTACAACATTAAAATGAGGTCCACCTAGCCTAGAAAGACACAAGATCCAATGTGAATATGTAGAACACATTACAACATTAGATTTAATTAACACGCCTTCTAGATTAATTAAATAAATTTTAAAACATTGAATTAGGGGAAAGTTAAGTAATTTTAGCTTAAAATGGGTCCAAGACCTAGTGTGGATGTGTAAAAAAGCTCACAACACTAAACCAAGGTGATATTAAGTCCAATTTATCATAAATTATTCCTATATCAAGTGTGAAAATGTCAAAGGATACATTTTTCTATGTTACATTTAGCTCCCACTTTAGTGATAGGATGAACTTGCTTCAAAATCAGATTAAAGTTGACATTCAAGAGGGGTCCAATCGTACCAATGTGGATGAAAAAGGATGACAAAGATCAAAGGAGGTAGTGCAAGCCCTTAGGATCAAGATCCTAAGTCAAACCAACATAAGCGCAAGAGGACATGCACAAGGGTGAATGATTTGCAGAAAAAATATACATTATCATGTAATGGCGAGAAGTTTAAATTAGAAAACATAAAAAGGTGGATCAAGCTTTGACCATTTGTCCAACACATTGTGGATCAAATCTAGGCTGTTTGTCCAAAAATACATACTCACTTTGAGGTGACAAAACTTTTGACTATCCGCTAGGTGAGAAATCCAAGAAGGTGAGAAACATACACTCATGGTTGGTATGCACTCACACACATGCAAGTGGCTGTGGGGAAAGTCATTCGTTGGAATGGGCTTCCCGCTCAACCATACCAGAGTTATACCTCTTGATAACTTTAATAAGGTACCATAAAAGTAAATGATTTTTGTAAATGATTTTTGAAATGTATAAAATTTGTTAAAAGGGTATTTTGCGTTGTTATTGTAAGGTATTCTTCTTAGGGAGAATTGCACCTAATGTCTCCAAGAGATGACAAGTCAAAGTGTTAGATCATTGCCCATGGGATTCCTCGTTTGCATCATGCCATGTCAGTAGATCATACACTCTTGGATGACATCAAACCAAATGACACCACCAAGAAGAGGACACGTCACCAGAAAAAGGAAAAATCACGCCATGAAATTTTTCCAAAAGATTTTTGTCTATGTATGCCCCCACTTTAAAGCGGACGCTACACCATCACTGTGAGCAATTTATTTAAATTAGCCAAAGATAAATGCTAAGAAGACATGAGAGCCAACTTGGAAAGTTCTATTCCAAGTCATATGTTTATGAATTGAGCTACATCATGAATAAGTATGTCACATGTGAATTAACTTAAGGCATGTTTTCCACATCCCAATCTTGCTCTTACATGTTCATGAAAGGTTAACGACTAAGTCAAAAGAGACAATGACAAGTGACATATGGGGATAAGACTTCCTAACCCCTTTCCCCCACTTAGTGCAAGACAAGGGCGAGATTGGAATGAATGATGATATGCTACTCCTTGCAATAGTGAGTATGCTATGATCCTACAACTATTACATGGAAAGGAGCAACAACTAATGTTATTTAAGTTGATAAGTAAACAAAGTTTTTTCTTGATACATTTTTAATGAAATCTCTATTAGTTTAGGATGTACCAAGGTTAAAGTTTTCTTAGAAGAATTTTTTGTGATGGTGTTGACATTGATTGAAGGTTTTTGTTTGGAGGTAAAATAGCCAAGATCATTAGGCTTTATAGCATCACATCCTTTTCTAGGTTGCTTCAGAAGTTCAAAATGTCTTCCAAATTTTTTTGGCACTTTTGTTGGATTTGGTGGTTGTTCAATTTCCTCAAAGTTTGTCCTGGATGTTTTCTTTATTGGTAAGGTGGTTGAATTGGATGTTTGTGACATGACCTCATTTTCTCTTCCCTCACCAGATTCTTTTGTTATGATCATGTATTCCCCTATGGATAGAGGTATGAAATCAAAGGTTTTCGAAGCCTCTTCCAGTAACTTTGTGGCTTCATCAATTTTCTTTTGTTTTTCAATATCATTTTTCTTGGTACTGATCAAGCACATGTAACCTTTATCATTTGAGGAGTAGAAGGTGACTTTTCATAAAATCCTAACATTTGGTTGAAGGGTTGATCCATATCAAGAAATTTAGGATGCTTCAAAGTGAGGTTGAGTTTTTGTTTGCACATGATAGTGTTGATGTTTGCTTGCACCATGATACCTTCCCTATTAGGAGAGTGTTTAGGAGAACTACAAATAAGAGGTGCATGACATTCAATGTTTGGTTCTTCAATATTGACTTCATTGGAAATAAAGGAATGATCTATGGTTGGATTTTATTGATAGGAAATGATGGTTTTTCATTGTTCAATAATGTTGTCCTCTTGATTCTCATCGATGGGATCTTGTAACACCATAATATCTTCTTTACCAATAGGAGAGATATTAGGAGAGGTGGAGATCTGATTTTTGTCCATAATGTCAATCTTTTTCTCTAAGGTCTCATTCTCTTGTGCCATAATATCTACCCTAGTAGGAGAGCTTTTAGGAAAGTGACAAGAAATAGGTTCATCACATTTCATGGCTGGATTTGATAATGTAGCTTCATAACTCATAGAAGAGGTATTAAGAGAAGGATAACTAGGAGTTGCATGGTTACGAATGATTAGACTTTTTTTTTCAAATAGGTCTTCCCAAATAGTAGGGGCATTAGGAAAGGGAGGAATAAGATTCTCATGAGTCTCAATAAGAATATCTTCTAACACTAAACTATCTTCTTCATGTCTAGAGAAGATATTAAGAGAAGAAAAGGTTTTATTGTCATGATTCTCTATGTTTACATCCCCATATCCTATAATTTGTTCTTAAGTAGGAGAGGTAGGATTATGGGTATGTGCAAGATCATCATGGAAAAAACAAGCCCTTAAGTGGCGATGAAAATTCAGAAAATCAGAGTTAGGAAACTTGACATAAATATTTGAATAAGTTATCTATAATATTTGAAAAATATGTAAGAATAGAATCTATAGAAAATTGAATATAGTTTCTAAACTACTAGATTTTTTCATTTTTTTAAAATCTATTTGGTGAAAATTTAAAATTTCAATGCAGTAGTACTTAAATTTCAGGGAAAAAATAAGAAGTAGGTGTTTGTCTGACCACCCTAACCACAATAAAATGATAATATTTTTTAATAAGATTTTAGATATAAGTAGAGGACTCATGTCCCGATGTGATGCATATTTTTTTGTAATTTTTTTCCAAGTAAATAATTAATTATGATTTTTTTATTACAAATTTAAAAAAAATATAAAAACTCATATGTTTGACCACCTTAACTTGGTCAAAACTTGATGAAATTCATTTTTTTTTTAATCCTATATTATGTGAAGCATAGAATGTGATGCATGTTTTAGATTCAAAAAATGAGATACCATTTGAAAGCTATAGATGTTTTTCAATCAGCCTATCAATTAGGACTTTAGTCATAATTCAAATAGAAAATGAATAATAATAATTTATTAAATTCAAAGTAAAGCATAATTTATATTGGTGGAAAGTTGAGAATCTCCTTTAAAAACCCTTTTCGTTTCATCAATTTTGGGTAAAAAAAAGTCATCAGCCACATGGGCCATCATATCACTTACATATCACCACTTTTTGGTCCATCATGATCCTGCACATATCCTCCACACCAATGTGTTTTTCATGATCATTCACGATTGTATCCCTATTCACTAAAGAATTTTCACAAGTAGGGGAGGTGTTGGGAGTAGTGGACATGATATCAGTTTTGTGTTGCATAATTTTTTTGCAAGGTGGATGAGAAGGAAGACAAGCAAGAATTTAATGATCTTGAATGATTGTGTCTTCTTTCCGCAAGATACCTTCATCACCAATGGGAGAGATATTGAGAGAAGAACAATTATGATTATCATGATTATCGATGCTTGCATCCTTTTGTGTCAAATATTTAGTGGATGATCTTAGTGAGAGGAAGTCCTTAAGGGCTTCATCTAACATGTCTAGGTCATCACTACTTAAGGGATTTGATGATATACTTTTTCTAAATGGAATCAATTTTTTGAATTGTTTCTTTTGATGTTTTTTGTTTTCTAATGAATTTGATCTAAATGAACTAGGAACTAATGCTGAAAATGAAAATTGTAACAATATAATATTATCCATAATTGCCATGAATGTATTTAATAATGCTTATTTCTAATGATTTAAATGTAATAGAAGCTATGAAAAATTAAAATGCAATGTAAAGACATAGGATGAAATGCAACTCTTTAGATTTCACACAAGGTAATGTACTGATTATATAATGCAATGATCTGAAAATGAAATGTTATGAATGGAAAATGGAATTTAAGAAATGCATGAAATGAACCAAATTAAGGTAGATTTAGTGAAATGTATGTAATAGGAACTTAACCAACTAATACAAATAGTTAATGGAAGAAAACAGAAGTGCAGAAATAGGGTTATCAGTGTCGTGAAAGGTAATTTATGGGGTGGAAAGGGACTAAGACGCCCAGGTGGTGAATGAGTGCCAATGAGGATTTTTTTTCAGAATTTTCAGAATTTTCAGAATCTTTTATTATTGATTTTTATGTTTTCTATGTTGTATGATGCAAACCTAATGTGAAAATGCATAATTTAGATGATTTTGAATGAAATATAATGCAAAAATGCAAGCTATATGAGATTTTCACTAATGCAAATTTTAAAACCCTAGAATGCAAAATGCAGTGCAATGCTAATGTAAGCTATTCCTAAGATGTAAATGCATTGTATATCAGAAAGATGATGTTTAATATGCAATTCCACCAAAATGAACCGTAGATTTTTGGGGATAGATTCTCTCTTGTACTTCTAGGGTTTTACACCTAAAAGGAGAGATTTCCCACAAAAAATTGGGGGTTCATTCAAGACTAATGCTAATATGATTGAAATATGCATAAATGAAATTCCCTAAATGCTGATAAATAATAAAAGAGATCAAATACTATTGCAAAACCTAGAAAGTGCACTTTTTTTGAAAATACATTGTGATATATAGAAAGATAGATTAAATGCAATATATTACAAGATGGAAAGGTTAAATAGAAAGAGTGCACCTGGAAATTGATAGAGGCTGAAATGAAGATTGTAAATTTGTCTTTTAAATTCTAGAAAATCTATTTTTAAAGCCTGGTGGGACACTTACGCCAAACTGGGAGACTGTCTTGTTTCAGGAAGATTCTGGAAAACTACATTGGAGCCTATTTTAGCCAAATGTCTATCCAAATCTGTAGAAATATCTAAAAAACCTGTATAGTGGGACTAAGTCACCACAACTAGGGGAAGTTTCAACTTTGATGTTTCTAAAAACCTGAAAGTGGAAATAGAAGCTCTTGGTCTCCACTTTCTATTTTTTTAGGTGGTTGAATCCAAAACCTTGATTTTCGGCCTGTAAGTGCCTTTTTATGTAGATTTTGACCTAGCCAACAAGGATATGACCTCAAAAATTTTGCAACTTATTCTTCAATGATCTCCAAGTCTTCAAAGTACCTAGATCTGCAATCACACAAAGAAATAGAATAAAAATGTTGATTGTTAGGGTATGGGGGTTTAGCTCAAGGTCAAACCCATTTTTAGGTAATGAAACCAAAATGATGAAATAAGATAATAAAACATGAAACAATGCAATTAGAGACTTCCCATGTTGGAGGATCTTGAATTTCTCCAACAATGGATGAAGAATCTTCCCTTGAATGCCTCAGAAAACTATCTTGATGACTTAGAATGCTAAACCCCTAGCTTACTTTGCTTGAGATGGAAGATGAATCATAAATGAATAATGAATGAGTTATGAATTAGGGTTTAGAGTCTTGTTTATGTACGCAATCCACCTAAAAGACCCATTAATTTGATCCCCAAGGCCGACATGGAGGAAAATTAAACTTAAAACCTTTTTTTTTCTCGCTCAAACCCCAAAAATAACTCAAATAGGACTAAGTTGCCAAGCTGGGTGACTTAGTCCCACAGGAGCTCTTTTGCTAGCTGGGATATTGGGGAATGCATAAATTGGGTTTATATGTTGATTTAGTTGAGTATTTGATCAAAATATGTCTTGGGATGCACAATATGGGGTCATAGGGGCCTAGTAATGATGATGCAAAAGATAATTAGGGATAGGAACACAAATTTCAATGTGAAAGTGTGATTAAATACACTTTACAACATTAAAATGAGGTCCACTTGGCTTAGAGAGATACAAGCTTTAATGTGAATATGTAGAACAAATTATAATATTAGGTTTAATTAACAAGCCTTCTATATTAATTAAATACATTTTACAACATTGAATTAGGGGAAAGTTAAGTAATTTTAGCTTAAAATGGTCCCAAGACCTACGTGGATGTGTAAAAAACCTCACAACACTAAATCAAGGTGATATTAAGTCCAATTTATCATTAATTATTCCCATATCAAGTGTGAAAATTTCAAGGGATATATTTTTCTATGTTACACCAAGAAACATAAGCCTACATATTATCAAGTCAAGCAAGCAAGGTTTAAGAATTCCAAGGTCATCAAGATAAATTTCAAGATCATTCAAGGCCAAGATTCTTCATCAATTATTGCAGAAATTCAAGATCCATCATCACGTCAAGCATATCAAGCATCAAGCATGTTAGTGAGCTAGTTTTGTGATGTAGCATTGAAGATCCAAGACCAAGAATTGTTCTATTCTTATTGTCAAAGATCAAGATCTACATCCTTCATGGCTATTTCATGTTGAGTTACAGATTTACAAGACATCATTCAACGTATTATGCTCCATGATTCATGCTCTTTGTTTCATACTTCACGCCTTCATTTCATTATTTCATCATTTGGTTTAATTACCTAAATCGGGTTTGACCAAGGCAAGCCCCCATTCCCTCACAATCAACAATTTTTCTCCTCTTTGCATGTTTGATTGAAGATTTAGGTATCTTGGAGCTTGGAAGAGCACTGAATATTAGGTTACAAAATTGTTGGAGTTGTCTCCCCATTTGCAAAGTCAAAATCTTCACAAAAAGTCACTTACAACCCCGATAATCAGGGTCTCAGATTCAGACACCTAGAGGAATATAAAGAGTAGACCGAGAAGTGTAGACCAAAACTTTGAATTTCTAGAAAATCCAAATTGGACTCATTTTCTACAAGTGGTGAATGAGTCCCATTTTTGGTCAATTTTGAGATTTTTGCAGTTTCGGATACCCTTTTCCAAGAAACATGTTCCTATGTAGAAACCCTGATCTAGGACTGATTCGCCTAAATTGGAAAATGAGTCCCTATGGTCCAAAATTTTAGAATCAACAACAATCCTAGTCTCCATTCCATCTCCAACAAATTCCTAGGTGCACACTTTCTATTTTACAGTTTTCTATTTTATTTCATTCATCTTTCTAGGTCATTTAGAGTTTGTTTGCATTCAATTAGGTTTTCTTTTACATCATACATTGCATTGTCTTTTCCAAGTTCTTACTTGGTGGTGAACCCTTCTTCTAATCTAAAATCACACCTTGGGATACCCTATTGTTATATCTTTTGCATCTATTCTTAGGGTGAGATCTCTAGGGTCATCCTTGAATGTAAAGTATAGAAGATTGTTGCCCTAGGTCGTAAAACCCTAGTGGAGACAAAATTCTATCCTACAGTAGGATAACATACTTCCACCATAATGTGTCAACACCTTACAAAAATAATTCACAACACTATGTGGAGGAAATTCCTACCAAAGAGAAATTAAAAACTCTTCCATCTATCCATATAACACTTTGTGACACAAGAAAATTTATCAAATCAAATTGAAACAAAAAAAATCCAATCATTGATTGATATATTGAAATTACCTAATACAACTTCTTTCATCATTGTCATTGTGGCTTCTTGAATAGTCCTATTCTTTCTTTTAGCCACTCTATTCTATTGAGGATTCCTAGGGGTAGATAAATGCCTCTTTATTCCATGATTCTCACAAAAGATATTGAACTCATTGGAGGTGAACTCTCCACCTCTATCAGACCTCAAGCATTTGATTTTCATATCCATTGAACATTCTCAACCATAACTTTAAATTATTTAAACTTATCTAGAGCTTCTGATTTTTCTTTAAGAAAAGTAACTCATGTCATTCAAGAATAATCATCAATCAATAGCATGAAATACTTGTCACCTTGAAGAGTTCTTACTCTGGTAGGACCACAAAGATCTATATGCACCAATTCCAATAGTTTGGTAGAATATTGTTTGTTGACTTTGAAACTTCCTCTTTCTTTCTTTCCAACTTTTCATTCATTACAAACAACAACGATAGGCTTTGCAATCTTTACAAATCTCTCATAGCTTGAACTAAACTTATTCTCAATAGGATTTCAAAATTAATGTGGCACATTCTTCTATGCCATAGCCAAGTCTCATTGATCTGAGTCATGAAATAATAACATAAAATTTGAGATGATAGACATTTCGATTTGTCCTTATTCTAATAGAAATCATAGTTTTGGAGCCTTTTTTGATCTCACAACCATCATCTTGAAACATAATGTCATGCCCAAAATTTTATACCAAATTACAATTAAGGACAAAACAAAAATTTCAAATTTTGACTACAACACTAGCATAATTCACAGAAGGATGCTTCCTATACATGCACTACTTGAATGCATAACAAATTTTGACTAATCAATGTAAAGAACTTGGTTAGGTAAATGATTGTTGCGACAATCATGGTTGTGTTCAAATGGTGACACATAATCCTCATCATCGAAATAGACTTAATTAGTTCAACTAACTAATTAATAATATGAAACATAATTCAAGTCACATGTTAAACAATAAAATATATATGTCACTCATAATCTCAAAGTAATAATAAGAGAACAAGACCTAGGGGCTAGACCTAGTTCCTTACGGACTCATCTTTGATGGCCTTGCCTAAATATTGTGTAGAGGCTTCGTATTTCAACAACTTGAGTTCACTCCAACTCATATTTGATTGACCAACAATATCACAACAACTCACAATGGTATAGTAAGTACATAAAGTGATCAACAATGGTTAATATATAAGGGCTTCTATTTTTACTACAACGAATAATGGTTGATAATCCCAATTACAATGCTACTCAAGGACCACTTGACAAAATTAGATAACCAAGTATGATCTAGGATGAAGGTGACTATATTGTATCTTGAATAGATGATTATAATTGAAGTGTTTTTAATCCAAACCATATAAAGGTCACCATATAACATTATTAAGGTTATGGGGTGAAAGGTTAATAAGACAATTCACATATTCAATCTTTTTGGACAATTCAACCATCATACACTTGGTTCACTAACACAAAGGGTATAACCCTTAGGTTCAAAGATGACTCTACCTCAATCACACTCATAACTCAATAACAATGACATGAGCTAAACTCATTTCACTACTCCAATTCTCTCTATGCATCTATTATTTTATTTATAAACTATATGAGTGGGTACACAACCCTTTCTAGGGTCCTTTTTCCCCAAAAAACTTCACAATTGACTTCCACCCACTTAAGTGAAGCTAGGGATCGAAAAAATCATTAAGGATATCTTAACAACATATGGGGTATATAATCAATCCCAGATAATTTGATAAAACTCAGTCATGCATATTGAAATTGAATAAATAAAGCCTAATACTCAACATACTAAAAATGAAACATTTAATGAGGATTGTATCTATGAGAAATTATATATGAGTTATGAATGAATATCACATGTTTATAAAAATAATATAATCTAATCATTTTTTGGGTGATGATAATTGTGTACAACATAAGAATGTACTATAGGGATCTTGGAAATAATATATTATATTTCCTTTATCGGACCTTTGTTGATCAACATGTGGTTGGAAGATAATATAAAATGGTATTTCAAGACAAGATTTATCTAAATAATTATCAAATAATTCCATGAATGCGATACTTAAATTTTTCTAAACAAAGCATTTCGACACCCATTATTCTTACTAGTTATCATGTATCAAAAACTTATATATAAAAGATTGTTAACTTGGAATTTGATGGGAATTAGGGACGTAGAGCCCCAGGCTATGTTCATCTAGGGATGACATTAAAATCGCCATATGATTGCTTATGAACAAGGGTTTAGCTTGAGACCAAAGGAATGGTCGATGAAAGAAAAAATTCTAAATAGAGTCCCAAAACACTCATATCCATACGATCTAAGTATAAAAAAAAAACTCCCATTTACTACCCCCACTACAAAAAATACATGAAAATCATAGCCAATGCCCACACACAATATGGTCCAACATACAAATGGATATACACATATCAAAACACTAGGTGGGTATGCTTAAAATCTACTAAAGATAGACCCCCATACCTACACAAAAATTATCCAATGGCCTGAGATGGGGTCTTGAGCCCTTTCTTTTTCTCCAAAAATCCTTTTTCCTCCATAAAACTTGAAAAAGGAACTTTAGTCATATAATAAATCTGAAATGGCACTGTGATTCTCTACATTCCAACTTCCACTACTTGTACAAAGTGACATACCTAGCCATTTCTTTCTTCATTTCCTTTTTCCTTCCTTCTCTCATTTTTTCCTTTTGTCTCCCCCTTTTCCCACATAGCTTCATCGACAAGCTATCCCTCTCAAGCCAAAAACCACAAACCTTATTTATTGCCTTGGCTATTTTTTGGCATTTTCCAACTGGGGTTTGTATTACATTTAATCCAATATGCATTTGCTCGATCTCTATCAACTTTCATAGTCGACCTATGTGTTTTATCGATCTCTCTCGACTTCCATAGCCGACCTTTGCATTAATTGTGGCATCCATTTCCTCCACTCCTTTGAAAGAATGTAGCTAGAGTTGACATACCATTTTTTACACCATAATTCTATTTGCCTAGCAGCTGACATAATCTGATATTTGAATGTAGGCCATCGATATTTGAAATTTTCACCATGATCCAATGTATCCCATTTACCCCCCTTGCTTTAAATCATAACCATCCGATTTGAATTTCTTTAAATGAAGTCATAGATTTTAAGTGATTCACAACAACGATGTGAATTAGTTGAAACAATCGATTTCTTCCATGAGTATTATTCCAACAAAATTGCACTAGTCAACTCCAATCAAGACAAGCATCCAACAAAATTACTCCTTCATTTTTGGTGCTCTTATTCTTTCTTTCCATTGGGGGTCAAGGTTCGTTAATCTCCCTTACCTCATACTTGAGGTGCATAGTAGAGCTTAACAAGTAATCTCGAACACCAATGTCTGAATCGCTTTTACACCTATCAAGGTTTGTCCATTGAACTTACCCTCTAACATTTTCCTTTTCATATCTTTCACTAGCCAACCCAGAAACCTTTGAATCATCAAAGTTATTAGATGTTGGGGTTTTCTCTTTTTCCTTACCACTTACCAACATTTTAGTATGACATGTGTCATCCACCCAAATGATGATACTCGAACATATCCTTCACAAGATTTAACCCTTTCGGTTGTTGGCCTTCAGGATTTCTATTTATTACTCACTTGCCTTTTGGTAAGGTGTAATCCAACCTTCCAACCCATGGTGCCCAAAACCATCCTTCGCAAACTTAACAGCTTTAACCCTTTCTTCATTCTTAAAAAAATGTTTAAGGCATAAGGCTTACTGCCAAACCGCAAACATCGAAGCCATTTTGGGTGTCGAGGTTTGGGGTTCCCTCATACCCCTTTATCCACTTATTTTTAAGGCATAATCCTTAACTCCGAAGTCTGATGCATGATTCCATTTCGGACTTACACCTTTCTGACTCCTTTTTCTTTGTGAAAATGGTATGAGGTATTGATGAAGTCAAAATTCAGAAACCTTTTGGAATCTACACAATTTTTCTTCATTTCACTAATGGATTCAGTATAAGGTATGACCGAAGCCTAATTGGTCTCAACTAAAAAATGATTAACTCTTTTCTTCTTTAGCAAGTGATATAAGGGAAGCCCAAGGCCCAATGCCCAAACTTTTGCAACTCTTAAAGGCTTGATGTAAAGATACCCTAAGGCCAATGAATTCCTTTTAACCTCAAACAACAACTCCTCATCTGATATCACTTAGATCTCCTTCTGACCTTAATGAGGTATCCCTTTTGACCTCAATGACAATCAGATTTCCAACATTTTGTTATTCTAATTAAAGCTAGGTTCAACCATCCCTATCAAATTAACTCTCTACTAACATCTCCCAACTTTACATAAGGTTATTATTTTCTAATTTAATTATAGATCATAATTCAATGATATGTCACAACTCAATAGCAGTATAGACTCTAAGAATCTTCATCTCCCCTTATTTATTTGATATGAGGAACCTCAAGTAAATACTATAGGAAACATTCAAAATCAACATGAGTGAAATGATAAGAAATAAATTTTACTTCAAGTGAACCTTAGCAACACAATATAGCATGAACAATTATAGTATCAATCAATGTAGATTCAGTCACATACTTTAATAGAAGAATTCACATAAGAATTTAACTAATCTACTCTTAGAATCAAATGACTAAAAGTAAAGTGGAACTCAACCACAACTATATCATGTATCATCTAAATGATGCATTCTAAATCTACATAGTAGAGTAGCATAAGTTTAGAATAAAGGGGTTGTGACTATGATATAAAGGGAGGGGCCTTACACATAAGATTATATCCTTTACTAGATAAATTTGTCCAATACTCGATACATTATGTCTTAAAACCTTAACATAGAAAAAATTATCAGTATTATGCTTTCCATCAAAACTAATTGAACCTTTTCCACATATTTAATTACATGTATCATCACCAAACCTAACTAGTCCTCCTTCATATTTTTCAAGTTTAACAAACTTACTCTTGTCGTCAGTCATATGATTAGACCATACACTATCAATAATCTATTAGTTATTCTCCTATTTAGCATGAAAAGTAAACACCAAAGTGCCTTCAGTATTAGCTCTTACTTCTTATGCACTTCCCTTTACACATCTATTAGATTTAGCATAATTAGTTTCATCTTTTAAAGCCACGAACAATAATTTACCATCCTCATCATGCCCATGATAAAATTAATCATTAGACATACTCTCATCCTCTCTAACATAATAATTTTCTTAATCATCCTATTCCTACCTTTGTTCTTATTTTTGTCATTCAAAGCTCTGCTTGGACATCTTGAAGCATAATGATGTATATTTCCACAACTAAAACATTTGAACTTCACAACTTACCTCTTTCTAGTACCATTTTTCATTCTTCTCACAAAGTTATCTTCCACATCATCAAGATCCTCTTGATATTATATCTTAGTCTTCTTTAATTTTCCATCCTTAAAAGCAGTCCCAACTTTTGGATTTCTTGGACCAAATTCTCTAATTTTAAAAGTAGTTTAAGAACTATACAACTGATCTCTAGAATATTTGCTCAAATCTTGAAATTCCTCAATAGAATTATTTTTATTACTATAATATTTAGGAAGAGTTATAAGTATCTTCTTTACCATTTCTTATTCTTTTAGTTCTCCACCAAGACCTTTGATGGAATTGACAAATTCATCCACCTTTTGCATGTAGCTTGTGATGTTTTCATCTTCAAAAATATGCAGGGTTTCAAACATGATGTTAAGGTTTTACATCTTAGCTTGTTTGATATTGTCATCTCCTTCATAAATTCTTTTTAACTTTACCCAAATTTCTCTACGAGTTTTCAGATTCATAGCTTTTACTAATTCAATATTAGTAAGACCACTTAAGAGAGCATACCTTTCTTTAACATTTTTTTCATAGGACTTGATCTCATCATTAGTTCTTGAACCACTTGTAGGTATAGTATATCTAGTATCAATAGACTTCCAAATTTAAATCCAAGAGAAACCAAAAAAATTTCATCCTTACCTTCCAGAATGCATAATTTAATCTATCAAATAGAGGAACATCTTTCTTGTGCACCATCCCAGATCTACCTCAAGCAGTTAATCTTTCTTCCAAGGAACTTAACTTTGATATCAATTGTTGAATGCACAAGACAATTGAGAGGGGGGTGAATCAGTTGTACCTTAAAACTTCAAAACCCTCACAAACATTCAAATTCACATTAATTCAATTAACCCTTAATCTATTAGAATGATTTATCATGAAAGCGGATAATAGAAACATAACCAAAGAAGCACCATGCACAGAGAAACACTAGATTTATGTGGAAAACCTAAGAAGGTAAAAACCATAGTGAGGATTATCTCACATTATAAATTAATATCAACATCAATTACAAAGGGCTCATTTCCCAGAAGAAAGAAAGGATCACTACCAAAATAGACAAGAAGATAGAGAAGAATGTTATAGTGAGAAATCCATCTCAATACAGTAGAAAATTCCACCACAACATCACCAACGCCTTCATAATGTTACTGAAGATTGTAGACACCTTCTACTCATTGCATCTAGTAATCTAACATGTGAAAGCTCACACTACACTACACAAATTCATACTTCAAAACTCTACAATTCACATCATTCACATCACACACATCTCATCCCTCACACATATTTGTACTATCTTCAACCTTGAAAACATTCTCTAAGGTTGGCTATGCAACTCAACAATGTAAATTCAAATTAGGTCAACACAAAAAAAATCCTACAATGGAAAGGAATGAAGGTGGACCACACCACACCTTATCTTAGACCTAAATCAACTCATACATGCCACACCACACTTCCATAGACACTGAAGAAACTCTACAATTAGTGTAAACACCTAATATCGACCAAACCCATGTAAACACCATTAAACAATTAATTACACACTTCCTTTGATCCAAAGAGAACTTATGAAAAAAAAATGTCACTTGAACATAGTTTGGAATATTCCACAAACACCCTAAAATCCAAAAAAAATGTTCACAACAACTTTCACCTAAAGAATGTACACACCCAGTACACTTAGATAATTATACCATACATTGTAACTCAAGAAACCAACTTTTGAAGCACAAAACCTCAAAAAAATTCAACTAAAGAAATATACAAACACTATCAACACCCTTCTAGATCTGCAAGACCTAAACCCACTCTGTAGAGAAATGCAGAGAAAAACCATTTCTCCCAGACACTTCTACAAAGAATAGTCCACACATTGGTGAACACAACTTCCTTTGCACAATGATCCAACACACCAAATTTTGGATGCAACACCTTTGAACACTTATGATCCACATATCTAAACCACACAATCAGATCTTCAACATAGAATAAATGTGGAGCCAAACTGAAATGCTACTCTACAACACAAAACACCATTGCAACACAATATTTCTTCTTTTTATTCAATTTTTTTCCAAAGAACTTGGAAACCAAGCACCATAGAAACATCCTCAACATCTTTAGTATTTTTTCATGACCACCAAGCCAACTGCAACTCAATAACTCAACCATACATCCATAGATAGAAGCTTATCAAAGAAACACTAGAGGTTGACACCAGTAGCTTACTAATGGAAACACAGTGCAACTAATCAAAGCATCATCAAAGAACACAACAATATTTTTGACAAAAAACATGAGCCCATTATCTTGCTTTAACCCCTTTCAATGTTGTCTTGATATAATGACTTCATTTTATCAATAATCATATTTTGAAGTAATATATAAGTGCTTTGAATTTTTACCCTAACTATGACAAGCTTTAGTTTTTAAATAAAAAAAATATTTTTGACAAAAACATGAGACCATTATCTTACATTAACCCCTTGTAATGATATCTTGATATAACGACTTCATTTTATCAATATTCATATTTTTAAGTAATTTTGAGTAGAACAAAGGTTATGGTTCTCACCAAATTAAGAATAATAAACATACGACTAGTTACGCTGAAAGCATTAAAAAGTAAAAGCAATGAGTATGTGAGTATGTGTCAATAAAAAATCAACAAATTTAATTTGAAGTTTTGGTGAAGGCTAACTTTATGTTTAAATAAGAATGGGATAAAGAATAATTTATTCACCTTGGTAACTTTTTTTTTATTTGAAGAACTTTTTTTATTTACTTAAGATAAGAGTTATTGTTATCTCTTAGAATTGCACCCTAGATGAGTTAAAAGTAACTTAGCATTCTAGAGAAACATGGGAAGACCTCTAAAGCTGTGGGTATCTTGTAAACATAGGTCAAACTTTGGAGAAGGCCGGATTCCTATGGTACTCACCTAAAACTACTGATTTTGTAGAGGGAAAGAGTAAACGAGAACATAAACTAAAATAATGTATCCCTATGGTGATGCACATAAACGTAACTTGGGCTTGAAACTCAGATTACATACACTTGTTCAAAATGACTGAGATAGGCTTGCACAACTTACTTTTGTATGTCTTGCATAAATATCTTATATTGAGGTCTTAGACTTCACAGCTAAAAGAAAAATTTCATTTTTTGACACAAATTATAACTTGCAAAAACACACTTTTTTGCAAAAAGGTTCTTAGCATGAGACAAAATCACAAGGAAATGAAATAATACTTAACAAGTAATTTGATCAATCAATAAGGTACACACAATGAAGGAAAAGGTAAGAAGGAAAAAATACTGAATTCATTGATATCCAAGGTTGATTTTGGCATTCATGTCCAAACTGTGAGTTACAAAAGTTTGCAAAATTCTGCCAAAGGACTTTCAAAAGTCACTAAGTTTGAAAACTGCATAATGAGAACTAACTCCAAATGAGTTACAAAAAAAAGTATATGTAAACATCTCCAAACACAACTCCAATAAAATAGCTCCTAGAAGCTTCATGAACTCGTATGCCTCCAAAAACCCTAAAATCTAGCAACTAGATTTCCTCCAAATGAGCTCCCAATGAATGAAAAAGTCAAACTTGACTTGGTCAAATTGATGACACACTAAACTGCCCTCAAAAAGCTCCTAATTGCTCCAAAAATCAATTAAACACCCCTATATGCTCTCCCTGTGTTTGCAAATTTTTCTCAACTCCCCGATATACTCAACATCAACATTAGTTCAATTAGAACTCCTCATTTATCATGCATTGAAAGCTTCCACCATTTTATTTTTCATTGAAGTAACATTTAAGCCTAAAAAAGAATGCTTTACATTTCAAAAAGAATGCAAAAATTAAAAAAGGCCAAGACTTGGCCAAATGAGAGTCAATGAGTCAAAGTAACCTCATGAAGTATACACAAGGCAAAATAAATGTTAAGGCATAAGACTTAGCAGTCTCAACCCATAGGAAATATCAATTAGCACATTTCCTTTTAAAATAAAAGGTAAAAAAAACCTTTACCACTGGCCTCTTAGGGTAGGAAACCCTAAATGCAAAAACAAAGGCAAAAATGAAAAAATATCATTTCATTTTGTATATCGATGATTCTAGTGGAAACTTGGCCGCTATCGAGGGTTTTCACAGTGACTTCTTGAAGGTGACTTCTATGGAGAAATTGCAATCACAGAGGCTTCTCAACAGATCTTTTGACAAAGAAAAACTCGAGGTAAACTTTTGAGATAAATCTCAACAATTTCATTTCATTCCCTTTGTGAAACAATGCTTGCTTCAAGCTTACTGCATGTTGAAATAATGAACACAAATTTATTTCCTCTGAATTTTCCTCAAGCTCGGGCTCTAACTGAAGAAACTATGATGTTTTACTCTATTTTATTCGGGTGCAACTCTTGTGCTTTGTCTTCAAGGAATGACATAGTCTCTCATGATTTTCTTCATCTCTCTATGCCATGGCATCATTTTTCTATGCATTCATTTGGCATAGAAACTTTTATTCACCATATTCTTCAATGAGATATAATATGCAAAACCCTCTGGAATTTTCCTAAAGCATTTTTTAAAAGAAACTTGAACATTTAATTTTTAAAAAACCAGAGTGCGGGTTTAATTGCCTCTTGCTTCATAAATAAAGAGCATTGTTTGTTGTTATATCTACGCCCATACATATTGCAAGCACCAAGAAACCTCCATAGTTGAGTACTTACAGAAAAAACCTAAAGATTTCCTATGTGTTGTTTTCATGACCATTCTCCATCAGATCATGTTAATTGTCACAAACCTTACCTCATGCATATCATCCATATAAATAATTCCTAATACATGATAAATCATACATTAATCCCAAAATACATCTTCCAACATCTGTAACTGATTTATTTGCACATAAATCTCAAACTACCATGTCCCTTATTGTTGCCCTAACACATTATATCATTGTTTTGATGACATTTAATACTGCTTGTCCATATGATTGAATATTCTTGACCTCTACAGTGGTATTTGTCTTTCATTTCCTTTTACTGTCCTTTGGGCTTTATATAGTGTTGTACCATCTAGTATATGGATTATTGTCATGAAATTTAATGGCCATCTCCGGTCTGTCTTTAACAACAATGCTATTTCTATTATATGTTGTAGTCATTCAATGATAGTCACTTGATTAGATTTTTCTACGACCATGCTCCTATAAATGTAAATTTATAATCATTTAACAGTGTTCACATCACTATCTTTAGGTCTAAGCATCATTTTTGTGTTACTGATATGATCTTCATTACTTCTTCACCATATGCAGCTCTATGTTTCTCTTTTATGACAGTGATTTTAATTCACTCTAGATAACAACAATGTGACCCTTAATATGACATGATCCTTGAGCTTGGTTTGATAAGTCCTTCAATGAAAATATCATTACTCGGTAAGTGCACCAATCCGTGACACAATTTTGGCTCTTAAGATGCCACTTTTTTTTCTGAAATCAGCAAAATCTGATTTGCATGAGAAAATGAAGATAGTTATGCTCAAAATTTCAAGATGCGGTAAGAACAAAAGTTGAAGTGCTCTGAGTCTAGTTTTCAAGATAGTATATTTTTTTTAAATTAATGAAGATTAAGGGTCTCAAAAACAAAACAGGTTCTATTTTTATCAAAAAAATTAGCATAGCGCCTGAGGGATCCCCCCTTTTTGATTAACTTTTTTTTAGAATTTCAAAAATCCCAATGGTGAGAAATTAGCTAACACCATGTAGTTTATCCTCCTTCTTTCGGATAATTTTTTTAATGAATATATAATATTTTATGAATTTTCAAAGTGGACACATCCTGAAAAGCTAAAATTTGAGCACGCTCCCCCCTAATTTTTTTGCAAACTAATCGAAAATTGATATTTTTTTTCATCATGTGTAGAATGGAGTCTAGTTTCAAAAAAATTAATTTGTTTCATGTTCCGATGAACCTGTAAAAATCTATCCTAAACATAGCACATGTTGGTTTTTGACCAAAAATGAAGGCATTTACAATAGAAGCCATGGATCAAAACCTTAACTAAATCAAAATGAAAAAAGAATTATATATTTAGATAGCTAAGAGAGAGGTTTATGCTATCACAACTTTTTTCTAAACTTGCATTGAAAGACATGCAAATGAGACGGGGAGCACAGATGAAAATATGAGAAAATTTGGAAAATCCTGTTAATTAACATGTCCAAAGCAGGCCATTTGGCGAGTGCCAAATGGCCTACTTTGCATAGAACTAGAATTTACCCTCTTTGGTGAAAAACTTTGATAATGCTTAGAGTGCACAGTTTATGATCATAGATGGATAGTCGAGGTTTTACCTTTCATACCTTCTCTAACTTGTTACCGTAACTAGATAAACCTTTATCCCTCTAAATTCTCTATCTCTTAGGTCTCAATCCCTCCCACGCGACCTAGACTACTCTCTCAGTCCAATCCCCTCTCTCAGGACTCTTTCCCTCCCACATAGCTACCTAAATAAATCTATCTCACTCCAACCCCCTTTCTCACTCTTTGTCTCTCTCTCCCTCTTTGGTATTTTTATCTCTCTCACTCCATTTCCCTCTCTTAGGTTGTTATCTTTCTTTGTCTCTCTCTCTCAAGTCTCTCCCTCCTACCCCCTCTCCCTCTCTTAGGTTTGTCACTCACTCACTCCCTCTATCTCTCTCACTCACTCTATCTCTCTCCCTCTCTCTCTCACTCTCTCTCAGGTATCTCCATCCCCCCTTTCTCTCTCTCTCTCTCTCACACACACACTCCCTCTCTCTCTCCCACTCCCTCTCTCACTCTCTCCACTCTATCTCTATCACTCTCTCTCAGGTCTCTCCCTCCCATACCCTCTCCCCCTCTCTCTCTCTCAAGTATCTTTGTCCTACCCCCTCTCCCTCTCATAGTCACTCCCTCTATCTCTCTTCCACTCCCTCCCTATCTCACTCCCTCTATCTGTCTATGTCTACCTCTCCATCTCTCTCAAGTATCTCCCTCCCACCACCTCTCCCTCTCTCTCTCAAGTGACTCTCTCTCGCATGCCCTCTATCTCTCTCCCACTCTCTCTCTCCCTCTCTCTCTAAAGTCTCTCCCTCCCACCCACTCTCCCTCCCTCTTTGTCTCTCAAGTATCTCCCTTATACCCCCTCTCCCTCTTTCAGGCCTCTCTTTGTCTCTCTCACTCACTCCCTGTATCTCTCTCCCACATCCTCTCTCTCTGTCTCTCACTCCCTCTATCTCTCTCCCTCTCTCTGTCCCTCTCTCTCAGATATCTCCCTCCCACCCCCTCCCACTTTATCTCTCTCCCTCTATCTCATGTATCTCCCCCCACCCCCTCCATCTCTCTCAAATCCCTCTATCCCGAGTACTCCCTCTCCCTCCCACCCCCTCTCCATCTCTCAATTCTCTCTCTCTCACACTCCTTGTATCTCTCCCATCCCCCATCCCTCACTCCCTCTCTCTCCTACTCTCTTAGGTATCTCCTTCCCACCCCCTCTCTCCCACTTTGTCTCCCTCTCCTTCTCTCTCAGGTGTCTCCCTCTCTCTTAGGTTTCTCCCTCGCACCTGCTCTCCCTCCCTCTCTCTCACTCTCTCTCTGTATCTATGTCTCTCCCTCTCTCTCTCC
>CM021108.1:282912889-282973859 GCA_007115665.2 Sequoiadendron giganteum | reverse complement strand
CTACCCCCTCTCTCTCTCTCTCTCCCACTCCCTCTCTCAAGTCTCCCCCCTCGCACCATATAACTAAATAAATCATTTCTCTCTCAAGTCTGTCTCTCTTGGGTCTCACTCCCTCCTATGCTACCTACACTAATCAGTGTCACTCAAATGCCCTCTCTCACAATCCCTCTCTTCCAGGCCTCACTTACCTCCCACCCTACTTTCTTAGGTCTCTCCTTCCCACCCCCTCTCTCCCCCTTTGACTCTCTTCCCACCCTCTCTCCCTCTCTCTCTCTTAGGTTTCTCCCTCCCATGCCCTCTCCCTCCCCCCCTCTCTCTCTCTCTCAAGTCTCTCCCTCCTACCCCTTCTCTCTCTCTCTCCCACTCCCTCTTTCTCTCATTCCCTCTATCTCTCTCCCACTTTGTCTCTCTCCCTCTCTCTCAAGTCTCTCCTTTTCAAAATAGCATATTTGGTGCTCACCAAATGTGTTTTACCTTGAAACAGTAAAATAAGGCTTGACCCCATGATTCAGGCCCACATTGTTGTGTATTTTTTTGGTTCAGCGCTTTATCTAAATCCAGAATGCCTTTTTTTATGCAGTTGACTTCATATTGTACCAATCTATGCTTGATCCATCACCTTTTTACCACCAATCTGCATGGTAGAAAATGTAGAAGAAGATATTTTGAAGTTTCTACATTATTTTACATTATTTGAGGTAATATATTCATTTTGGTAAAATTGAAATGTTTATATTTAGTATATTTGTTTGTTTTTGACAATATAAACTAAATTTCCTTAATTATTTTATTAATCATAACAATTGGACATAGAATTCAACATTGAATTAGATGGGATTTGCATAAAAAAGTTTAATTTTTATGAGTTTGAAGAACAAAAAAATTAAAAACATGACATTTACTTAACATAAATTTACTTGTGAATTCTATTTGCATTGCTTATAGTAGTCCATTTCCAGCATGGCTAGTGGAATTCACTGCATTTCATTCTTTTTCAACTAATTTGGAAAACCTAATAGCTTTCATCAATGTTAATGCAAGTATCCATTAATTTTTTTGTTCCATAAACAAATCACCTCCATTGAACATGTGCTTAGATAAATTCAAGTGATTTGACATAGTTGTTAATGCAAGTTTCCATTCATTCATACCATTTACCTTTCTAATAAATAAAAAAATGAGAAATTTTGTGCAATTGAGAATGCTTATTGTCTTTCTAAGTTACCTCATTGCCAAAGAAATAGTGAATAATTATAAGATATAGCATCACAAACCCTTCTTTCAATTCATATTCTCCATGACTTTGTTGACAATCAAAAATTTGGTTTTGAGAAAAATAAACACAAGAGTCTCTAGTTTTCATTTAGGTGGAAACAACTTATACCCTAGGTCAGTGATGCAGAGCAGGGAGACAAAACCTTCAACAATCATTTAATTAGATCAGTTTCAAACAATATTCAATCTCAAAAACCTCAATTCAATGTTGAACTGACCAATTCACATCTAAAAAAAAACAAAGATCATCCATAAATAACAAGCTATGCTTTTCAAGATGACTACCATTCTAAACCTCTGGAAGATATTAACAAAACCCACCATATGTAAGTCTATTGCTCAAAATATTGTATTCAAACAATAGTCACTCCTAAAAGAATGAAATAAACTCAATATTACTAGAAACTCTAATCCATGAATTGTTCATCACGACCTTTATAAAGTTCAAGTTCAATAATGCTAGTCAAAATGCCCACAACTTCAAAATCAACGTTCCAGGCCTCTAGTGTAGGAGCACCTTGTAAGCTCAATTTTGTCAAAAATGTCATCTTTAGTGAGCATGGTCAAATGCTAGGATTTTAGTTAATGTTGAGTATATTGTGTTCAGTAAGGTCAATTAGACCATTTTATAATGTATTTGGAGCTAAGGGGGTTCACTTGTGTCATAGCTTGCAATTTGGCTAAATGTGGTCAGAAAATTTGCTAAAACATGCAAAAGTTGTAGAGTTCGAGGGAGTTGGAATGAAATAAAAATATGTTTAATAACATTAAATTCCTCGAATGAGAGGTTGTTGGTTGATTTATACCCCTTTTTTTTATCAAGAAGAATGTTATTTTCTAGAAATTTACTAGTTTCTCTCACTTTTCTTGTTGTTGTATGGCCTGTACAGACTCTAAGATGATATGAAACAAGTTGGATGTTGTAGATTAATGAATTTTCTTTCATTTTCATCTATTTATAGGTTATAACTCTTTGCATAGCGAAAGTTATATTGTTTTTACTATTTCTACCTACTTTCACTGTGTTCTTGGATTGAGGGGATTCATTATGTAATTCGACCCATTACAAATTTTTTGCCTACTGTAACTTGTGGAATGGGTCCTCTAACTTTTAAAATACATGCCTAACCTATTTAGAATGTTGTGGGATCAAGGTTGGGTGTTCAAGATGATGTTCTAGGACTGTAGCACGATCTTTTCATGGTGAAAATTAGGGCTTCAAGTGGTGTTTTGACAAAATGTGGGAAGGACTGTCCATGTAATGTATTATTCACCATGTGAAGGGTCTGGTAAGTGTGTTTGGTGCTTTGTATGGGTCTGTTAGGTCTGGGAGATAGGATTTTCATTAAAACCCCAAGTATTTTGCTTGAAATTGAGGGTTTGGTGTATTAGAGGTCTAGAGATCTTGGACCTGGAAACAAATCAAGAAATTGGAGGTTTTGACACATAAAATACTTCTATTTGAGGATTTTGAGTGAAGATGTAGTGTTTAAAAGGTACTCTCTTTGTAAATTAGGCCAATTGAATATCCTTTTCCAAGGTGGGTCTATTGGAAGTCAATGTTGGTCCAAAGGAGTTGATGTTGGGGTTTATCTATGCTTTATAACTTGCAAATGGGTATCTTAATCATCCCTGATTTTGTCAAGTGTTTTGGAACATCTTGGTAAAAAGGCCCTCGAACCGGGTTACCTATGCTACAAGGGAAAGCTTGGTAGAAGTTGGGATTTTCAATTGAACATTTGGTTTTTCTTTGGAATCTGATTGATTCTCATTGATTTGCTGTATTGAATGGTTTCCACCCCTCTCTACATCAAAAATGGTATTTCTTGGTAAGTTAAGTGATCAAGTTTTGTGTAAGTCTATTAAGAGCCTCCTCTAAATCTTTGAACAAGTTCATTGTGGATCCCTACATGTAGTACATCAGCCTCTAGGTACTTTTCCAACTCTTCAAACAAACTCAAAATATCTACTCTAATATCTAACCCTACAGACATATAACTCCATCATGTATGAAAAATATTGTGTAGCATAGACATGCTTGATAATTCCAAACAACTCGCTACCTTCTTTCATAAAATTCTTTGGTGTGTTTCATATTTAATGTAATGTAATCAACGATATCAATATTTTTGTAAAATGCATTACTTACTTTTGTTCTATGTGTGTTTGTGAACATGTAGCATTCAAGGTCATTCTGAGGAAATGACCGAAGCCTCTAACACAAGAAGAAAGTGTAGCTAAAAATGCAAGGAGAAGAGAATCAAAAGATGTAGCTCGTGAAGCAAAGGAATCACAGCCCATACAACCACAAATTACCGTGCAATCTAAGAGAGATGTCAAATTGGAAAAACAAAGGGCACAAATGAGGAAATTTTGTGGAAGGACAAGAATGGATACAAAAGTTGGGGGAACATCATCAACCATAGGTGAAGCTCAATGCACATCTCTAGTTGAAGACACATTGACAACAACATGTGGCTTTCCAGGTGCATCGGAAATCACATCTCTAATTGAAGACACACCATCAAAAAAATTGCATTTTGAAATTACATCAGCAAACACATCTCTATTTGAAGGCACTCCACAAATGACATCTCAAGTTGGAGCTACAACATCATTTACATGTCAATCTCAAGGTATGTCATCAATTGCACCTCCAATTGAAGGTACATGATCTATCCCCAATGTTGTTGACCTTCCCAATATTGATACAAATTTATATTTGAGAACTCCTCCTAGAGTTTTGCATAGAAAACCTACATTTTTGATTGATATTGATTCCAATGTTTTGAAATGGATGCCTAATACGATTCCAAAATGTACATGTCAAAGATATGCACAAAGGATATGGAGTTTGTTTTTTGTGAAGCTAAGTGAGGGTGAAAGATGCCAACTATTTGTTGAAATGATGAAGAAACTCAAATTTAGGCCCACCATGAAGGCTCTTGGGCTAAGAGTTTTGAATGACTCAAGTGAAAATTCCATTGTAAAGAACTTGATGAGTGCATACGAGAGCGTGGGTTCCACCTCACGCACGAAGGATAGTTGTGCCACACGATGTGTGATGACAACAACACTATTGAGCATTCAAACAAGGAACAAGGTGAACCTTACAAAGGCAAATAAGTCTTTGAAAATAAGTAGATCATCTCTAATGAGAGCCAAAGGAAGGCGTGAAAGAGTGTAGGATCCAAATAGCAATGAGTTATGGGCATTTTCGGGTAGAGTGCCACGAAAAGACACAAGAATTGCTTAGGGCTTGAGATCTTTAATTGTGAATTATTGGAAGGATAACAAAAGGACCTCTCCTAATCAAAGAGATGTTTTAAGAAGGATAATTGGTAGAAAAAACCATGAGACACATCTAATGCATTATTTGGATACCACTCAAACCCAATTTTTTTCTGATTTTGTACAGAAGTTTCTTGAAATTAAAATATGTCAAAGGTATTTTGAAATGCTAAAGCCTTTTTATGTCAAAATAAATCACACACTCACTACTTGTTGTTGTAGGGTTCATATTAATTTTTCTAACCATTATGATTTTTATTGACGTATATGTGTAGATATGCATACTGAAAATGTTTTGCAAGAATGTAACATAATGCCTCCACCTAAATTGTCAAGGAAATTTTTGTCTTCCATTTTATGTGAAAGAGAGGATGGTCAATTTTTTTACAAAAAATCATGTTTGGATGGCACATGTGATCATTGTGGTGGCATTCAACATTTTCCAATTTTCTAACACATGGCTAGTACACACACAATTGGAGACAAAATTGTGGAATTTGGAAAATATAAGACAGTGGCATATAGTCTAAAAGATGGGAAAGAAGCAAAGAAGTCTGAATTGGTCAGTGATAAGATTATAGTGTATCAAGTTATGGGAATTTTTCATGATCAGGTGGTCTATTATTATGCAATGCATACACACAAAACAGAATGGTTGGACTCATAGTTCAATTTATGGAAGGACACATTTCCACTTTGTCATATCATTTCAGTTGTTGACTTCGTTGAGAACTACACACTACAACCACAGAACGAAGTGAAATCATAGTACTACAACTTTGTGCAGGTTGTTATATTTGTGGATATAAAATTCATTCATGGAAATGATAGTAAAGAGGAAAATAGGAAAGTATTGAGGGAGTATCACTTTTACATCAATGATGACCACACACATTCTATAGAGTTTGTTCAAGGTTGCTTTCATATGTTCTATGTTGATATGGCTAGCAGGGGCATATCATTTAGTTAGCATATCATATGGTTAGATAATTGTACAACACAATTCAAGAACACCAGAATGTTTTACTGGTTGAGTAGGATGCATAGGATTAGTGTTGTTCAGCATATGTGGAACTTCTCAGAGGTCGGGGCATGGAAAGGGGGAGCATGATGGAGCAGGTGCATGTATCAAAAGAGCCCTAGCACGAGAAGAGTTAAAGTACACAAACAATGTAAAGTTGATAGATGCAATATCAATTGTCCAGTGGTGCAATGGTGCAATGGGTCCAGGTAGTGAAGATAATTCTTTAGTTCGTAGATTTTTTCATTTAGTAGATGATACTAACATTGAAAAATATGAGGATTGTTGTACACTAATAGGATTGAGCGAGCTACACTCTCCAATGTAGGTACATGGACTATCCATACAAGGAAGATGGAATGCTTTTGTTATGCATGTACACTTCAATTATGGAATGATTGTGAGTCAACAGAGTGGGTTGAAGAATGGTCTGTAAGAATTCTAACACCACTTGACACTTATCAGATCTCAACGGCTCTACAAATCATAGAGATGTAATCATCCATTGACTTTGATCATGTATCGAACTTACTAGAACTAGGTAATATATCTTACTTACAAGTTTTATTATGTTGCTCAGTAAATAAATCTAATAAGATGAACATATCAATGCAGGGCATGTTTATGCGGTGATTGCAGATGAAGACAATGAAGAGGGTTCATATCATTACCCATGCCATTGTATCAAGGGAAAAAATAAATTGGAGTCCCTAGTTATAGACGGAGAAAACATAGAATATCCTACAGGTTCGGTGGTTGTTACTGGAACATGGCTTCGAAGGTATCCAGTTAATAATGTAGCAGTTTGGTTGTTTGAGGTCTTCGACAAGCATCGAAAAATTATTCACTATTTGAACCTTTTCATCACCACCAATGTTCATTTGATCAAATATAAGGGAAAACTTGCGAACAAGAACTTATGGAAAGTGTGTGAGTTTGACCACGAGGCAATACTCGACACAATAAAGAGTAGAGTAGACCCATATGGTTCCCTTGATTGATTTGTAAGTATGCACATTGAATTTTTAAAGTCATGTTTTGATCACTCTTTTGGACCAACACCTTGCAATAAGGCTTTTTCACCATTACTGTTTGATGTCATATGCATTTATGACTGTCAATGATCCTTTTCTGATTGTGACTGTAGGTAATATTGAAGTTTTTCAAAGTATATAAGAAAAGAACATTGGCCAGTTGTGCAAGTGTTCACTGGTATGAGACACATCGGTTGCTAGTGCATTTTTTGGTTGTCGATCTTCTCTTTCTTTTCCATCTCCTAGATTTATCGGATTCTTATATGCTACATGTTTTATGTTAAGCCTCTCAGTGATGTATTTGAAATTTATACGTAGGGTCATCGAGAGATGATAAAGTAGCAAAGGGGCACATCACCATTGTAGGAACTTCAATCGACCTCCTTATCTAGCATGCATGAAGGTGATAGTAGGTCTCGTCAGTTGTATGACTGACATTATTTAGTTATTTCTCTTTTAATGATTTTTATGTGAGCCTATGTCTAATATTGAAAGGCTTTTGCAGGTTTTTTGTGGACCAAATTCCTATGATACTACACAACCAGAAAGAGGCTACTACCCAAGTGTTTCATAGGGAGCAGGGGATGTAAATGTTTTGAACCATTTTGGAATGCAAATAGCTGGGCCAGTTGAGGTGGAATGGAAAAATGAAACTAGGCAGCAACTCCTTTTGTTTCTTCTCATGTACAATATATTTCATGATCTGTGCTGGAAATGGGAGGATTATTTCCCTGCATGTATTGCTACAAGTATTAACAAATGGGAAGATTTTCAAGATGTTCTTTCATCACTATTGTAATATTTGTCATTGACTTAGTGTATTTTTTGATATACTAAAATTATGAGAAATTAATACATGCAAATATGTATACTACTTAATATATGCCTCAATTAAATTTGTATATTACATTTAAAATTAGTTGTAATGATTCATGGTTTACATTTAAAGTTGTCTTCAAGGAAAAACATGTTTTATTAGTAAGAATGAAATAATGTTTAATATAATTGTAGAAAGGCATATTTTATTGCCCCTACTAATGTATATTTTTCAAGCCAAGGGATCATCCTTCCACACCTCCTACTCCTAAAATAAAATTCCCTAAACTCAACTACATCATCCCACTGAGTTACATTTGATGACAGTAGGTGGGATGATGGTTATACCTTTAGAATAACTTCAAACCCTTAAGGTTGTTTAGGAACCCAGTAGGAGCAATTTGATGAATTAAGGCACTAAAAGATTAAACCAAACCTTGCCAAGGAACCAAACACAAGTCAACTATCATGTGCAAGGATGAATATCATGATATGAAAACCACCTTCATGAATGTGATATGTCTTTGTCATTAGTCACTTGACTTCCCACTGTCAACTGTCTTCATGACTGTCTCTCTTATTTCTGAGTTTCTCTATTCTTTCAGTCATTATCCTAATCCAAGATAACTGCCATCTCCATTTTCCATGACAGTCATGTCATTGTATTGTGCTACATTTTTTAACAATTCTCCCTGACACCGAGTATCTCAAAATAAAAAATCTTGTAATCTCTCAACTATACAACCTATTTCATGAATTTCATGCCATTCTATCTTGTAATCTTGCTAGCAGGTACTTTCAAAACACTACTGTTGAAAATGCAATAAGTATCTAGTCCTTTAATACATCAACCATTATATAGTTACTATTCCAGATCTCCATTGTTGGTTGCTCTAACAAAAAACAAGGAACAAATAAAAACAAGAAAACTTCAAGTGAAAAGGGGAGTTCTTGAAAGATCCTTTTAAATGCATCAAACCTAAAGCTTTCCTTAACTCCCACAAACTTGGACCACTCTTTAGCTTATGTGTTTAAGTCTTTAAGATCACTGCCCTTTCTCCATAGTTTTTCCCTCCATACACAGACTTGTTTGTGTATCATGTTATGACTATCATTACCCCAGTTCACTTTGCATACCCAACCGTCCTGCCTCTTTCATGCTTTGCCTTCTACCCTGAAACTATGTACTATTCATATGTCTATTATTCTCATGTCATAAATGGGTCATAATACTATTTTTTCTCTAAACCACTATGAATGTTGTATGTGAGACCTAATCACTGTCCTATTATTATCTATGGTTTAAGAATATTAACTCTTTTTTTCTTCTGTAGAATTTCTGAATTTGAATCAAGAATTTTGAGTGGGGGAAACAAACAAGCCTTGTATCTATTGTGGAAGTATGTTGATTGTGTTAAGGGGCCGAAGGGTTCAAGTGGAACAACTAAAATATCATGCAAATTATGCCAAATGTCATGGCAAGGTACTTACATGAGGGTGAGAGATCATTTCCTTCACATACCTCGAAAAGGTGTTGATCCTTGTATAAATGAGGTGGAACGATACGAGGCTGTGAGAGATCAAGAAAGGGCTTATGGTAAAGTTTCTAATATGAGCTCTCACACTTCAACAACAAGGGAAATAGGGGCAACTGCTGCAAATCAAACTCAAATTAGAGAGGCGTGTCTTCAAGAGATGTAGCAATAGAAAGTTCTCAGTCTCACAAGAGGCCACACATTTGTAGCTCAAACCCCATTGGCAGATTATTTGATGTGCAAGGCTGAGAAGCAGTTGATGTAGAAATGGCATGCTTCTTTTATGCCAATGGAATACCATTTAATGTTGCTCGATCATCTTTCTATACAGAGATGGTCCAAGCAATCAACAATGACCCAGCTAGATATAGACCACCTATGTATGAAAATCTTTGCACTACTCTAATTGATAAAGAAAAAAATCAATTAGAGCAACAAACTGCACCATTGAAAAGAGTGTGGGCTTCAGAAGGATGCAACATTGTGATGGATGGGTGGACGGATACTAGAAACCATCCACTAATTAATATCATGGTAACATGCAACAAAGGGCCTTATTTTTTAGAGGCATTAGATTGTTTGGGGAAAGAAAAAAATGTAGAGTATCTTTTTAACCAGCTATGTGATAGCATTGAGGAGGTAGGGGCATCACATGTAGTCCAAATTGTTATAGATGATTCCCCTATTTGTAAAGCAGCATGCATGTTGGTGCAAAATAAATATAAGCATATATTTTGGACACCATGTTGTGTGCATTTGTTGAATAATGCACTCAAATATATTGGAAAGTTTGAGTGGGTTTCATCTCTCATAGAAAAGGGTAGAAAAATTCAAATGTTTATATGCAACCATCACCAAACACAAGCTATTTATCAAAAAATTGCCAAGGTGGAGCTTCTCAAACCAGCTGATACAAGGTTTGCTTCTTATTTTATTCTTCTTCACCATCTTTGTGAAGTGAAAGGTGCTTTGTGTTCCACGGTTGTTAGTGATGCATGGGCAGCTTGGAGGAAATCTACATCAAATGATGCAGTTGAGGTGAGAGGTATGATACTTGATGACCATTTTTGCATTGATCTTAGATTTGTTGTGGACTTTATTCAGCCCATATGTGAGGTGATCAAATTTGCAGATTCAGACAAGTCATGTTTGGGGGAAATTTATGAAGAAATAGATTCCATGTGTGAAAGAATTAAGAAGATAACAGATGCAAAAGATCCTTCACTATATCCTCTGATAGAAGAAAAGTTACATGGAAGATGGAACAAACTTAACAAACCTCTTCATTGTGCTTCCTATGTCTTAAATCCTAAATGGCATAATATACAAGAGACCAATAAGAGGGCTCCATATGAGGATATAGAGGTAATGAAGGGGTTTTGGGCTGCAATAAAAAAGATATATGGCTGAGGTGAGGAAGCATCAGTTATGAGGATTCAATGGAATAAGTTTTCACATGGGCATGGTGAATTTTCTTTCATGGAAGCTTTATATGATATGCGAGCACAAAAAGACCCTATAGAGTGGTGGTGGAACCATGGAGGTGAAACACCTGAATTGCAATCATTTGCTATAAGATTACTCTCACAAGTGGCTAGCTCTTGTGAGACAAATTGGAGTACTTATGGTATTATTCATTCACTAAAGAGGAACCGATTGGGGTCAAAGAAAGTAGAGAACTTGGTGTACATTCATAACTCACTTTGCCTTCTCTCTCATGTAGATCTTGCATACAATGAGGGTCCTTCAGCAAAATGGGACCAAATTTCACCCGATGGAGATGTTGTAGCCATAGTGGATGAAGTGGTTGAACCAGATGGCCTTATTGATTTACCCCCAGTTCTACTACCAATAGAGGAACCTGAGTTAGAGAGTGATGAGTATCTGGAGAGCCTCATAACTAAGGACCTTGACATGGATGATATTGATGTGGTGTAGATGATATGAGATATTAGATAGATTTTTTATTTTTGTTTTTTGTTTGCATATCAACCAATCGAACTATCAATATTTCTGATTTCAATATGTAATTCAATATGTAATGTCAAATGTGAACTTAGAAGTTAAAACTATGATTATGGAATTCAAAGTATGAAGTATGAACTCTTTGGCTCTTTGACACAATGTGACAATGACATTTGGATTTGAATTTTGACATTTTGACATTTTGTGTATTTAAATTTTAAAGTTAATGTTCATTCTTAAACTTTACTACTACTATTGTTTTGAAAGTTCAATGTCATTATATAATGTCAGATTTTCTATATATTATAAATTTTTATATAAAAAAAAAAATGGCGTCTCCAAGTACCCCCGTCTCCTATTTTCAAAAAAATGTCGTACTAGTACTAGTCTCACAACAACTATGGTAATTTCCAAGCTTTATTCTTTTCCCTCCAATCCAACAACAACAACTCGAGCCTCTCTAGGCTTTACATAGAATTTCTCATCCTCCTATAACTGATCAATGCCCCTAACCACCAAGAAACCAACTTTTCAAAACACATAACCATTGCAATTACAAATTTGCAAATGTATCACTTTTCCTACTAACTAAACTAATGACTCCATTATGTCATTGAGATACAATCTTTCATGTTTCCTTTTAGGCTTTCAAACTCACTTGTTGACACATTTTTAATGCAAGGGTGCATTCTCACCATCAAACATGGAGATTTGTGACTAGATGCGAAGGTGCTCCTGCACCACCTACCTTGTCAATCCTACCGAATTGGAAAGCTAGTGAGCTCACTGGCTTGCCAAATCCATAGGGTTGACAAGGTAGGGGCAGCATATGCCTCATAGAAATCGATGCAACCTAGGTCATCTCTAACATACCTTAGGGTATGACATTCAAACAAACAACTACTATGCACCAATCTACAAGGCCACAAGGGGACCTAATGAGGTTCTTCCAAATAGGAACCATGATGCAGAGTGGATCAAATAAATAGAAGAGATGACCCAACTTCTCTCAAATATTCCCACTTGGACATCAATTCACCAAACTCACAATAAGATAACCTTGCCACTTGACATGGGATTTTGGCCAATCAGAATGAGACAAAGGTTTAGACCAGATTTGTTACCCTAGAACATGTTTCTCCTAACCACTTGAAATACAACCAAAATATAACTAAAATGGAGTTAAGTCTGCTTCCCACCTAATTCCATTGAAAAGAGAGCACAATCGCTCTGAGACTGGTTCAACTGACTCGATCCCTTAAGGGTCCAAAGTGCAAAAGGGAAACAATATTTGATAGGGTATTAATCGTAAACCGTGGTGATTATGAAATATTTGTCTAAACCTACAAGATCATGTTGGGCCCCTCTACAATAACCTCTCTCAGTTTTTTCTATCTCGAAGGCATTTTCCTATGGTGGCGAATTTTCACTCGGGGAAAAAGTTGTCAAATGCAAGTAGTTGAAAGTTACAAAGTGGTGCAACTTTCATTCTGCATCTCATGTGAGAAAATGAACCATTCCAACACATCTGGGTGGGTACATTTACTCTAGGCATGGTCCTCTTTCGCACCCAAACACGCGAAATCGCTCCGAGCTACGTTCAACCGGATCGATCCCTTAAGGGTCCAAAGTGCAAAATGGTTGTAAACTTCAACATGCTATTACTCGAACACCATGATACTTAGAAACTTCTCATCTAATCCTACAAGATCATGTTAGGCCCATCTACAATAACCTCTCTTTGTTTTTAATATCTTAGAGACATTTTCCTGTGGTGGCGAATTTTTAGTCGGGGAAAAAGTTGTCAAATGCAAGTAGTTGAAAGTTGAAAAGTGGTGTAACTTTCATTATGCATCTTGTGTGAGAAAATGAACCATTCCAATCCATCTAGGTGGGTATTCTTACGCTAGGAATGGTCCTCTTTCACACCCAAACACGCGATATGCTCTGAGCTATGTTCAATCGAATCGATCCCTTAAAAGTCGAAAGTACAAAATGGCTGTAAACTTTAGCAAACTATTACTCAGATACCATGATACTTAGAAACTTCTCATCTAATCCTACAAGATCATGTTGGGATCATCTATAATAACTTCTCTCATTTTTTTCTATCTCGGAGGCATTTTCTCGTGGTGGCAAATTTTCACTTGGGGAAAAAGTTGTCAAATACAAGTAGTTGAAAGTTACAAAGTGGTGCAACTTTTATTTTGCATCTCATGTGACCAAACAAACCATTCCAACGCATCTGGGTGGGTAATTTTACACTAGGAACGATCCTCTTTCGCACCCAAACACGTGAAATCACTCTGAGCTACGTTCAACCGGATTGATCCCTTAAGGGACCAAAGTGCAAAATGGCTGCAAAATTCAGCATGATATTACTCGAACACTGTGATGCTTAGAAAATCTTCGTGTAATCCTAAAATATAATGTTGGACCCCTCTACAATAACCTCTCTTGGTTTTGGCTATCTCAGAAGCATTTTCCTGTGGTGGCGAAATTTCACTCGGGGAAAAAAGTTGTTAGATGCAAGTAGTTGAAACTTTCATTCTACATCTCGTGTGACGAAATGAACCATTCCAATGCATCCGAGTGGGTAATTTTATGCTAGGAATGGTATTCTTTCGCACCCAAACATGCAAAATCGCTCTGAGCTACATTCAACCAGATCGATCCCTTAAGGGTCCAAAGTGCAAAATGGCTGCGAACTTCAGCATGCTATTACTTGGACACCGTGATGCTTAGAAACTTCTCGTTTGATCCTAAAAGATAATTTTGGGCCCATGTACAATAACCTCTCTCAGTTTTGGCTATCTCAGAGGCATTTTCCTGTGGTGGCGAAATTTCACTCAGGGAAAAAGTTGTCAAATGCAAGTAGTTGAAAGTTGCAAAGTGGTGCAACTTTCATTCTACATCTCGTGTGACCAAACGAACCATTCCAAAGCATCCAAGTGGGTATGTTTATGCCAGGAATAGTCCTCTTTTGCACCCAAACACGCGAAATTGCTCTGAGCTACATTCAACCGGATTGATCCCTTAAGGGTCCAAAGTGCAAAATGGCTGCAAACTTCAACATGCTATTACTCGGACACCATGATGTTTTGAAACTTTTCGTCTGATCCTACAATATTGTGTTGGGCCCATCTACAATAACCTCTCTCATTTTTTGCTATCTCAGAGGCGTTTTCTCGTGGTGGTGAATTTTCACTTGGGGAAAAATTTGTCAAATGCAAGTAGTTGAAAGTTTCAAAATGGTGCAACTTTCATTTTGCATCTCGTGTGACCAAACAAACCATTCCAATGCATCTTTTTGGGTACGTTTATGCTAGGCATGTTCATCTTTCGCACCCAAACATGTGAAATCACTCTGGGCTACGTTCAACTAGATCGATCCCTTAAGGGTCGAAAGTGCAGAATGGTTTCAAACTTCATCATGCTAGTATTCAGACACCGAGATGCTTAGAAATTTCTCATCTAAGCCTATGGGATCATGTTGGGCCCCTCTACAATAACCTTGCTCAGTTTTCGCTATCTCAGAGGCATTTTCTTGTGGTGGCGAATTTTCACTTGAGAAAAAAGTTGACAAACATGATCTCTTTCACAGTTAAAATAATAATTTTCTTTTGACAGTTAAAATAATATCCCAACAAACATACCAAGGAACCACATCAGGGAACCACATCATCCCAAGTTTGTGTTTTCAACTTTCATTCCTAATTCATATCTTGTGATTCAATACCAACTTGAAAAGGGTAACAATCTAACAATCATTTCAGGCTGCATAGTAGGAAGTCTTCAAATTAATAGATTTATTTGGCATATAGGGTCTTGATGAATTCTTTGTCAATCAATTTCCAACACTATTTCAAATTTTTCTACACTTAATGGCCATATATAGGATTCATCATCCTAAGAAATTTTCTATAGAAGCTTATCAACTTGTTGTATTTCTCTAGGAATGGATCTATTCGTATCTTGTATACTAAAATGCATGATGAATGATTTTTTTCACCATTAACATTTTTGAATTTTACCAACATATGGTATCAGAGTCTCTATGCTTGTGATATGTTTTGATGTGTGTAACAGATCATGCCATCTAAGGTGCAGTTTTTTGATGTGAAATATTTGCAATCTACCGCCGTTGTTTCCCAAGTTAGAAACCTTGTACTTACATGGTGAAGTCTGTGAAGAGTGTGGTGTTGCAAAGAATTTTTTGAGAAGAGATTAATGTGCCAAACTCAACTACCTTAGTTGCATGCCACACAAAAGTGGCATTCTCTAGCATGTGAGCAAGGGCATGATCCTTTCTGAATGGATGAAGGATCCATAACACACAAGTAATGCATTGGTTACAAGCATCCACTACCTTTTGGGGCAAGCGAATGAGGGTTCTTCTACGACCATATCAAAGGAGTGGATGCCTAGCATTTTAGGCATGGAGTTTTGAAAGAAGATGAGAGTGGCCTCTTACATTACTTAGGCCAAACAACATGAGTGATATGTGTAGATTTCTTGAGAAACAAAAGTCATCCTCACCTATTTAGAGATGTTGCACAATAGTAGATAAATATTTTTTTGGAGCATGCAGAACTGGTGCTCAATAGAAAGGCATGAGAAGAAATCAGGACACAGTAACTTCTCAGTGTTCCACAGGGTTTTGGGGACGGTAGGGGACATGTTTCCGAGATGTGGGGATGGGGAGCCTAAGTTTGGGAATGGCAGGGGGATGGCGGGGGGACGACAGTATAAGGGCTAAACATGAAGAATATGAGAAAGAAATGACTGGTAGGTATTTGAATGGTTTAAGATTCAATATTTGGGACGAAATCAGCTTGATGGCACCAACATCAGTTAAGAAATTATTTCAAATGGCAATGAGGTCTGAAGAAAAGTTAAAAAGGAGACAAGAGAAGGTAGCAAGAGGAAGAGGCAACACTTCTAGGGGAAGAGGATTCAATCCTAATTCAAAGTCAAACAATGAGGGCCAAGGAGATGACAAGAAGGACCAAGAACATTCTGATTCAAGAGGTGGATGGAGAGGTTCAAGAGGCAGATTTAGTGGAGGAAGAGGTTCCTATTAGTTCTTTGGGAGATTCTACACTTGTAACCAGCTTGGACATCCAACCTTTAAATTCCCTGAAAAGAAAGCTCAAGCTCTTATGGTGGAGAAAGGAGGAATCAACTAGTGCATGAAGATGAAGAGGGTGTGACTTGACCTGTAATGAACCTTACATTAGAAGAAGGAGAGGCACTCATGATAAGAAGAACTATGTTGCAAGCATCGAAGGAGGAAGATTTGAGTCAAAGAAGGAGCCTATTCAGAACTACATGCAAAAGCAAAGGTAAAGTGTGTCAAGCTGTCATTGATTTTGGTTCTCAAGATAATCTAATGTCTAGGGAAATGGTGGACAAGTTGAGTTTGTAAAAATTACCTCATGAAGCACCTTATAGAGTCTCTTGGGTCAATGATAATCAAACTTTGGTGGTAAAAGAGAAAGCATATGTTGAATTTCAGATTGGGGAATATAAGGATAGGGTTCTATGTGATATTTTGCCAATGGATTGTTGTCATGTTCTCTTAGGGAGGCCTTTGCAATTTGATAGGAGGTCTATATATGATGGCTAGGAGAACACATATACCATCAAGAAGGATGATAAAATTTCTAAGTTGCTTCCCTTGAAAACAAGTGGAAGGGATAAGGGCAAGTCTAAGGTAGTGATGTTTGGGAAGAAAGAGCCTTTAGGGCTTGAGGGTAGCAAGACCAATTTGTTTGCAGGTCTAGAGTATGTTCATGAGGATGGAACAGTAGGAGGAGAACAAATGAGTAATGCTCGAATAGTGGGTAAGAAGAAAATGTGTGGTTTGCATGAGTATAGGGTGAAGCATGCCTTTTTATGGCATAAGGAGTTGAGTAGCCAAGTGGTTTAGACTGGTAAAGGGTAGAGTGAGGGGAAAGAGTATTTGGAAAGGCAAGATGAGGCTAGTAATGTGTTTGTAGGGACAGTTAGATGTCTTGTGGTATTGCAACAAGTCAATGGATAGTTAGTAGGCATTAAGACAGAGTTTGGTGGAGTGGTGAACAAGAAGATAGTGAGTCATGAGACAAGGAGGATAGAGGACATGAAACTTGAAGGTTCGATCACAGTAAAGGAACAAAGGTGCAAAGATCCGATGGAAATAAGAAGAGGGCATAGTGTACATGCTAAGGTGGATGGGTACAAGCATGTAGGTGGAACAAGGAAGAAGGTAGGGAACCATGTTGCTAACTTTTGTTTGATTGTAGGTATGAGGAGTGGAGCAGTACCAAATTTTGATCTAGGGGTCAGGAGAAACCCCACATCAAATTTGGACAAGTATGGAGCAGGAAAGTGGAGGTATGGAGCAAGCTTTCACTCTTGGTACAAGAGTCTCTGCTTTTAGATTGATCACTTCCTATTCAAGCCTACAACAAATATCATATTTTCCTTGTATCATTGTTTTCAAATGAGATGTAATGTAAACAAGTTGTCCAGTTTATGCCATGTTGGCAATGTGCTCCAGATGGATAGCGTATAGTGTAGGCTTCGGTCTTATGTTTTCCCTTATAATAAGGTCTCAATGACCATTTGCAATTGTATTTAAAAGGCTTAATAGGCCAGTTAGATGGTATTTGCAAAATCAAGTTGTGAATGAATGGTAATTAAGAGAAAAAATGGCAAATTGCCATCTTAGAAGTCTAACAAAGGGTGGTTATGGTGGTTGATCAGCTCAAGGGGTAGTTGGAAGGTGGTATCAAGATATATTGTTGTAATACCCTAAGTTGAAGGTTGGTTTTGATCAGTTTATAATAAGAAAATATACCTTTGAAAACCTTGATCACTGGTTTTCTTTGTTTTCCTAAATTTTCTTTACCTTGCACAGGCCCGTACAAGTCTATCATGACTTGAGGCTTTGGATACTTGATTGCATATGTGTTTACTCTCTTTGCATCTATTCTAGAGGTTTAAATCCACCATTGGTGTGTGTGGGATCAACAAACTTGGTTACTACTTTGTTTTCTGTGTTAGGGGTTTTGAGGGCAACACGATGACACATTAGCCAATCCACCTACTATTCTAACCCTATAGCTAAGTGGATTGGCATGTACCATGATTAGTTTGGTGTATGAATACTTTGGAGGCCGAGAGAATGAATAAAATCAATGGGGTGTGAAGTTCTAATGTTGTTCAAGGGTGTTTCCACCATGAAAGTAAGGAACCCAAGTAGTGAATCTGAGAAATACTAAAAGGAATGGGATTGTGAGTGTCTTTTAAGTTAGAGAAGAGGTATTGTGGGGTTTCTGGACCTTTGGAAGGATTGGGGGAGGTCTGGAGTTATGATTTTCTTTAAAACCCTTGTTTTTGTGAAGGTTTAGGAGGGTTTGTGAGTAGAGGAATAGAACAAGTTCTTGGGGCTCTTCAAATGGGAGAATCCTAAGTTTGGTGAGAATCCCTAAGATTGTTTCAAGTTTCCTTGGTTTGGAGGTGAGTTTGTGAGGGGTTTCCTTTGGAAATTAGGCCTAATTGTGAATCCTAGAGCGAAGGAGGTGTATTGAAAGTTCATGTTGGTCCAAAAGAGCTACTATTGGTTTTGACATATGTTGTGTAACCTTGAAAAGGGTATCTTAATCCACCTTTAAATGGTCAAGTGTTTTCGAAAGGTTGGGAGAAATTATGCTTGGACTGGGTTTTGAGTACTACAAGGGTGGATTGTTGGGTAAGGTGCTGAATGAAGAGTTTGGTTTGATGGGGCTTTGAGGCTGTGTAGATTGCTCAAAATAGGTTGTATTAATCTTGTGAGGAGCCCTTTGAAGGCAGGTTGTCAGACTAATTGGGTTTGAGCCTCCTTGCCTCTACATCAATGAGGCACAAGTAACTGAAGCATTCCAAAGGATACAAACCACCACAAACGGAGCTTATTTATACAATACGCTTTAGATGGGGCTTATTGAGTATTCGACAGTAATTAATTAAGCATTAGATGTAAACAAAATCCATGCATACAACATTCAAGCATACAACTTACACGATATGCATGATAACATCATCCAAGAATGGCAATAGCAAAATAAGAGTTTCTTTAATCAAAAATCTGAAAGGCTATACAATGATATATATTGATAAAAGTAGATACAATATATCCAAAAAAACCATATAGGCTTAGTACAAAGGAGCCATATGGACATAAAATATCACGTATATATATCAATAGTATAAAACATATGCTCCAAAATGCCACATAGGCATAGAACAAACAACAATAATACATAGTCATTTCCCTCTAGGGGAAGGAAACATATCACATGCTGCCTTCAAAATTCAACTAGATGGAGTGACTGTTGCTTCTCTTGTCTTTCAAACATGCTCGCTAGTCCTCCTCTCTTCACTTGGGACCTTCAACTGATACAATTAAAAGTAAAGATGTTAAAACATAGAAATTGAATTGTGGAATGGCATATAACAAAATATATAATCATTTACCGCATACATATAGTCATAATGCACATTTACAACATCACCATGTCCATGATCTAGAGTGACAACCACCTATAGAAACCATGAAGATAGAAATTAAACTACATAAAATTATCGTGATTTTTTTTATAATAGACCATAAAAGAGAAAATATAATGTCAAATCGACTAATCTATTCCATACCTCTCTCAATGGATAAGAACTGGCTATTTCTGCAGCAACTCCATGGTCCATCATGCCACCAACATCACCAGGGATATCTCTTGTCAACATCTGCAAAAAAAACAATATCTTAGGTATCATGTTGATATAAAGACCAAGAGGGGATAATGGAACATAAGGTGAAATAAGAGAGGGTAATGCGATGGGAATAGAAGGGTGATGCAGAGAGGGGGCTAAAACTCATTCAAAGTGACAACTTGCATTCAATAGACATCTAACAAGATTAAAATGGCCTATTAGAGTTATCCAAAAAATCCTCAAAGCTTGACAACAATCGGGAGTCTAACTTCTCACTTTCACCCATGTAACCTAGTAGTAGTGCAAACTCAGTTTTTGGCCTTTAACTCCCATGCTTTCCAAAACACTTGACAATCAGAAGGTGGATTCAAATACCCATTTCAGAGTTATACATTATATTTCTTAACCAAATACAAGTCTTTTGGACCAATCCCTTGAAGTTAGACCCTCAACGCTGTCCTAGGCCATGAATTAGGCCAGATTTATAAAGCAACATACCTTTAAACTTAACATAGACCCTTGAAACTTATTGTCAATGCTTCAAACTTCAAGCCAACATTACAAAATGATTTTTCATGCCTTTTTAAAGGCTTCTCCTCATGAAACCAACACCCAACTGCCTTACATCTACTTTTTAAACCTCTCGTGACTGCTGCATTACAAATTTGTTGCATTTATGCAACTCACAAATTTAGCACTTTCAAGTTTTGACTCTTTATATTTTCCTAGACCCTCTTAAACACCTAAACTATTACAAATAGTATAATGAGACCTTATTCAACTAAGAAATCATGACTTACTCAAGAAAACATCATCCTATCTACCTTGACACCCCTTGTCAACTTTGAGAATTCCTTCCACATGATTTGCAAACCTTACAATATGAATACAAAAGCCCCTAAAAGTTGATCAACTACAATAGAATGGTCACATTGGGCCTTATTAAGACTCAAGGACTCAAATCAAACATCCTAACACACCTTGCCTATCTGATGTAGAGTGGCAGGGAAGGTAAACACACAACTATGATGGCAAATATAATCTAATTCAATTCTTCTCTCAAATACTCTTACAAGGAGTCATAAACTCCATTATTCTTTAAATGATCAGCCCCCACACACCTAGGGTTCACAACTCAGACCACCCAAAAAAATTGAAAGCATTTGGATCATGTCACATTAGGACAAAACAAGGTTCAACAACCCTCTAGCACTTAGGTTTCAACAAAAAAATATCAATATGGTGATTTAGACCTCACTCCCTCTTAATAGTATAGGAATATACTTTCCATCCTACCAGGATTTAGCAACTCTACAACGTGTGGATGGAAGAAACACCCATAGTTCACTCAAAACCCTGATTTTGAGGGTTTTCATACCACCTAGGAGTAAAATTAATATATGTCCCTTGATAATCAACGAAATCTCATCACTCCAATGCCAAAAGAAATATTATTCAATTACCTATCCAACCATTATAGGCTTGGAGCATGAAACAACATGTACAAACCGTACCAAGTACGGGATCAACAATTTCTTCAAGAAAACATAGAAATCAGCAAACTCTTTATTGAAAACTTCTTCCAAACTTCAAGAACAGCCTTGCCTCAACAAACAGAGGCATATATGAAGCCTTCCAACCTCCTCCAACTTCCTCCAACTGAAATTTGAATCAGTTGGCCATTGGAAACACAAAAAGACTTCATTTTTGACTCTTTAATGCCTAATTAAGGCAATTTTGCCAATTTTCACCAACTCGACTACAAAGATACCTCCAAATTGTGTGAAAGGCATCCAAAAATCCTCAAAATAAAAAAGATGAGTCCCCTTAGGTGTCTAGCTACATGAAGGCGTCCTTTTTGCTTAATTTTCCAAAATGCACTAGACTTACAAAGAAGGATGGAGACCTTGTTTGTACAAGAAGTTGGTCATCAAGACCAAAACTCCACAAAATCCCTAGGAGACCTATTACAAAGAAATGAAATGGTCCATGAGACCTTATTTCAAAATTAAACAAAGAAACAAAATGGAACAAATGATTCTAGGTCCCTTAGACCCATGGGTGCTCTTGCATCACTATCAAACACTTAATGAAGAAACATAGAAAAGAGTGGTGCCCCTGCACCAAAGGGATTAATGGAACATAGGATGGACTAGTATAGATTGATGGGATGGGATAGGATGGGATAAAAAAATATAGGGTGGAAAATTTGAGGTTAATGGGATGCAATTATTAGGGAATAATGCAACATAGGGTGAATTAGGAGGTGTCTAGGGTTTGACTATAGTATGTACGAAGTGCGAACTTGACCTGTGTGTAGCAATAATAGAGAAGAGTTATCTAGGATGAAACGTGGATGAATATGGTATGACATAGGATGATATAAAGGAACATAGGGTGGAACATAGGGGATCATGGAACATCTAGGGTGATATAATAATGGGTACAATAAGATGGGAGTAGGACATAATGACATAGCATGGACTAGAAGATATTAGTGGGAAGGGTTAGGAGGGGATCATGGAAAATAGGGTGAACTATTAAATGTTAATGGTAAGGGATTAGGAAGGAATAAAGGAACAAAAAGTGAATTAGAAGAACATAATGTGACACGATCAAGGAATACTTGAATGCAATGTTTGTGTTTCTCATCAATTTTTTGAATTTGTATATACGCAAAATTATGAAAACTAGATAACATAGATTTACAACACCATTAATGAATAAAGGCTACCTAAGTGTATGTTGTTTGAGGATATGAATCGCAAGGTGTGGAGGAAGAAGGTGCACTAGGAAACTATTTGAAATCCAAAGCATGTTATGAGACAAACATTCAAATATAACATTCAACTGTTCAAATGCAATAATAATATATTTAATACTAGTTTCATACCTATGGAATCATCGTCGAGGATGTATAAGGGTCTATAGGAATAGAGCATCCCTCATGAATAGTGCGACCCTGAAATTTCATCATATCAAAATTCTACTAATTTAGTCATTCTTCAATTTCAAAATATATTTTAATAAACAACATTAAAATAACTTGCTAAATTTTACCTATGTCAATGCCAAATGTATCATTTAGAATATCATTTGTGAAATTCATCGCCTTTGCAGCTGATGTAGGTTGTGTAGCAGCATCACAAGCACCCTGATAATCATATGTGCAAACAACACCACAAGCGCCACAATGGTGGGGTGGAGCTCGGGGCCTACATGTCTCCTCCACACCAAGCTCTACTAGAGGACTCACACACTGTAAAATGGTCTAAGTGAGTGAGCCAATCGATTTCATCGTGTCCACCTCTACACTATCCTTAACAATGGAAGGAACAACGACATGCTCCACCATGGGTTTGCCCAAGGCTTTAGGTGCCAACTATGGATTACATCGTGCAACGGGTCTATTATGTGTGGAGACCCCACCTCTACCTTGAAAGTATAACTTGTCAAAATAGTTTGGCATTTTATTGAGTACAAACTTGCAATAGAGTTTCCTCAAAAAGTATTGCGGCACCTCATGGTTATTGCATGGAGGTTGGTCAAATACCATCCACCACCACTCCCAAAATTTGTTTTTAATTAACTCATGGTGGCACCAATTGATGGGGAACCTCTTGCATGCATGGGACAAAGGTTCATTGATTTTTGGGTCTATAAATAGGGCACACAACTTGGCTTTGCTAATTTTTAGTTTTTTGACATCTGCATATGACAAACCATTAGCATAAAATTGTCTCATCCCATGCCTCTTAGTTGATCAAAAATTCATTTGCTCGCTCATTTCTCCTATATGAGTTAAAATTGACTTCAATGATTCAACAATCCCTCTCCTATAAGGGTGGGTTTTGGCATGCTCAGTTAATCTTGCAATTAATTTTTGAATGTCTCTTTTATTGTTTTCAATTTGATTTTGAATATTTTCTTATGTTCCTTGAGGATGCCTATGAATTGATGGAGGGGTTTCGGGTTGTTCTTGCATAGGAGGCTCTTCATGAGGGGGTGATTGTGAATTCTCAATGTTTTGAGGTGGAGATTCATTCCCTAAGAATTCGAACAAAGTTTTATTATAAAAATCTATTTAAATTTGCATTCTAAATCAAATTTGAAATAAATAGAATAAAAATACACACCTCTTTGCAATCTTCGACCTCTTTGATGTGTTGGCAACATCCTCATGGAAAATGGAAAGCCAAGGAAGCAAACAATGGAAGATATTTGGTGAGTGCGAGTTGCACACCTGAAATCCTCTTCCTCAAGCCATGGGTTGAAGACAAAATGAGGGTTTGAAACCCGATTTTTTCTTTCTATGTCAAATAAGACATTTGGCACTTGCCAAATTTGGTGTGCGCCAAATGTCTTATTTCAGGGTTTTTTCAAATTTTTTTCCAATTTGGCACCTAAATTGTGTCACAAACTGGTGCACTTACCCTACTGTTGTCTTATTTTTAGTGACAACTCTGGGAAGCCTAATGATACTACTAATAATAGTACCCTTTGCAATATTATCATGATTACTAATAGCTATCATGACCTTGCTACATGCATAATACAATCCTCTTCATTGAGTTGTTTGTCCATTGCAATGATGCAACTCCATTTAGCATTGTCCTTTAAAACCAAGAATATAGATAACTCTGTTTGTTGGATAGTGAATGATGTATTAGTTTTTTTTATTTAAGATTGTCATTGTCATAACATTATTGTCATTCATGTCATGGTGACCATCACCTTGTCACTAGCCCCTGTCTTTTCCTCATAGCATTGGCTGTCCCGCATGCTTTCATCACTAAATTGGTTTCTATGTCAAGTCTCTGCTATCTTTGAACTATTTCATAACATTGCTCTTTAGGATAGAAAATGCATTTTTTCCTTTATGGTTTCATCTATAGCTGCCCCAGGTAGCTAATGATATGATGATACATGTTTGATATCGTTCCTTCATGGATTAGCACATTAATGCATTTCTGTAATATGTTTTGATGCAAGACATTGAATTCATCCTTCATGAGTTCCCTAAGCAAGTATATGTCACTTATGACAGAGACAAATAAATCACTACCGTAACTGACACGTGCTCATTTGAGTAGGCCCAAAAGAGATGAATCACCTTTATATACCTCTTTTAAAAGCATAACAAGACAACATGCTGAGCTCAACCCTCACGGAAACCCATTTTACTCCACATGATGAAATTCTAAACATATTTAACCTGAAACTGCACATGAAACAAACATGTTAGGAAAAATAAACGCATATTTTGGATATGTTATATGACTTAGTTATTTTCTAGGACATCCAAAATTTGCATGTTTATTTAATGTGTTTGAAGATCATTTTATATGTTCATGGGTGCTTCTACATGTAATGTGAGAGACCTTCATTGCTTAGAGCACTGCTCTAAAATCATTGTTGTCACTTAGATGCAGGAACTAGGAGCAAGGAGCTAAGGAGGACACGAGGCAGCTCAAGATAGAAACAAAAGCAAGGCAACCCAGATTGAACAAGTAATTTAGGCAATGACCAACCTCTTTCCTTACATGTGCATTATGTTTTCTTACCTATCAATGTATTTAATTTTCTTCATTACATTGAATAAGTTAGTTTCATGGCTTGTGTGAGACAAATATGCACTTTTGTATCAATAAAGATTATTTTTCAATAAAATTTGTGTAAATATTTTCTATGTTATATGCAATTGTATAAATGCAATGATCTATTGCTGTAATCTTGTAATCTTTCTGATTTTTCCGTTTATACAATTGAATGTAATGCAGGAAAGTTAATAAAATGTACCTCATATCCTTAGTTTTTAAGACCAACAAACTCCACCTGATTGAGCTTAAGTGAAAATCTGGTATTAATAGTTGTTTTATTTTTGCTTAAGATTATTTAAGAATTAATATTTGTAGTTTATTGAAAGAACTATTTTTAGAAGTAGGTTTTATTATTGCATCAATAAAATAATAAATTATACATAAATATATAATATTTATTGTACTTTTATTATAAAAAATAAAAAATAAAACATAGAATAGTTAAAATAGTATTTAAAAAAAAAAAAATTGTTATGTAATATGAAGTATTTTTCCTACTCTTTAATAAAATATTTGTAAATCTAAAGTAAAATAATATAATACATTGAAAACTAAAAAAATAAATAGAGTTCATACATTTTATATTTAAAATTTAAGATGAACAATGTTTTTGATAAGATAAGCAACATTTATAGGGTGTTATACCCTTTACACAAAAATCCCAAAGGGCCAAAGGAAAGCATAGTTCAAATAGAACTTGAACTAGAAGAACACACAAAAATAGCTGACCGTCAGCTATAGAACAACCAAAAAATTAGACAACCCCTGAAACAGAGGGATCTAAACAAACTCCCCGAACCCGAGGCCGAGAAGAGGCAACAAATTTGGGGAGACCCTTCTTCTTCTACAACACAACTGACCAAGAAGGCTCAAAATCAAGAACCAACGAGTGAGGCGAGCAGATGCACAACAACTAACCCAGGAGAGGAGCCACCACGCAGCAAGGGAGCCGACAATGAAGCAACAGAGATAGGAGCTAACAAAGGTCCAACAGAGTCGATCAACGAAGGATGGACAGGTTCTGACAAAACAACAACATCAGAAGGTTCTGACGGAACAAAGACAGCAGAAGGCTTCATAGCCAAAATAGTCAGAAGAGGGTCCTTGGTAGGCTCGGGAGGGTCATCCTCCTTAGAGGAACTAATTGAAGGGGGAGAACCAACAATGAGGTGGTCTAAGGAAGCATTCTTCCACCAAGTAGTAGTGCTCTTGCGGTGAGAAAGAGGGAAACTAGAGGCCAAATGACCAGTGGAGAAGTACCTCCCTCATATTCCAGCAGTTGCATCCAAGGTTTTTCCTCCACCATTAAAATCACATCCCCATGGAGAGGTTTGGAGATGTCCAAATCTACTAACACCCTAGCCATAATAGTACACCCTAAATCCCAAGTAGTGGAGTCCACCATCAGGAACCGTTCAATGGAGTTTCCAATAGCTTCATAACATGAATCCTCCCAGAACTGGAGAGGGAAATTCGATAATCGGACCCAAATAGGTCTGATATTAAATGACTTAGTAAGTGGATTGAAAGAACGAGACCAAGGCCTGATAGACAGCGAATGAACCCCCCACATCCACCCCCTATCCAACACATAATCCCACTCCACAGTGGAGGCAAAGGTAGCTAGGAAAAAACCCCTAGCACAGGGATAAAGCCCAATTTTCCCAAAAACAACAGGCTTCCAAGAGGTAGAAATCCAATCATGGAGATCCGAGAGGGAGGGCCACAAGCCATGGAACCTACAAACCACACCCTGTTTCAGATAGTAGTCCTCATTTTTCAGGAACTTCAAGTCCACAGACCACGGCTGGGGAGGCACAAGCACAAGGCAGAGGTTTCACCCTAGTCGGAGCAGGCAAAGATCGGGCACCATCCTTGGAAACAACCTCAAAGAAAGATTTCTGAAGGCGGCCCGAAGGCGAAACACCACCAACAGGGAGAGAAGCATGAGAAGAAGCCGGATGCCCCCACATCCACGCAACCCCCACACCCACACATAGTTTTGGACGAGCTCCCACAACAAATAGGGGGAACCCCAGATGGAGGAGCACAATTTACTTAAGATGAACAATGTTAAGTAAAGAAAAAATATTAGTTATAGAAAATTTATATTTATATTTTTTTAACATTTAATATTTATTTTTACAGAATTATCTTTATTTTGAAAAGAAATAATGAAATCATATATATTATTTTTGAAATTAATGTTAATGAAGATGTAAGCATTTTTCCTCAAGTCAATAGGTGCCTGATAATGATAACTTTCAGCGTTTTTTATATATATTATTAATTAATATATGTATGCTAGTCATATTTACAAAGAAAATCATTGACGTGGTTTCATACTATACTTTTTTTGGTGTGCTTTACCTAAGACCTACCTCCAATATAATCCCCATTATGAAAGAAAGATTACACAATGGCTATGTTGTACTCAATACATGCCAGAGAAAATATTTCCAACTCTAGTTTTAGAATGCTAAATGAATTATATATTTTTGAAAGTTTATTATCAATAATAATTATATGGTTGTGGGATTTTTAAAATCTAAAATTCATAATATTATATGGGATTATGTTGTCAACTATCCTATTTTATTACAATAAAAAAACATGTAAAAATGGTCAAATGCATATGTAGTTATCCTAAATAAATTTTCAATTCATGTTTTTCATGTCAAATAATTATATTTCATATAATGATGTTGCTTCATAGACTAAGATGTATGAGAAATACAACTATTGGATATAATAAATACCCATTCAATGGTATTCAATCATCTATGAATTTATGTAATGAAGGGCATAATAATGCTTGTTATCCCCAATGTTTGTGTTTCCTATAAAGAATTGGTATATATCAATGCTCACATGTTGTAAATAAAGATTCATAGAGGGATTAAGAATGATATCCACAAATCCCACATAAACTCAAATTAGACATAACTAGTAAGACCATTATCAACAAAAAAAAATCACTATTTGAAATACCATATTCATGTAGAAGATGGATGCATTATTCCTCCCAATAATACTAGGCTTGCTTTGTGGTTAAGATTTTCTCTACACAAATTCTGAGTACACTTTCATCAACTTTATATGTAATCAAAGTACTTTATCTTAGTAGATCAATGCATTTGTATACTTTGAAACAATGATCCCAAACTAGTAGATCATTTTGTATTTGAGTGAGAGGTGTATTACAAGAATAGAATTTACTATAGAGAAAAACATGGTTCTCTATGATATCTTATTTATTGTGAGAATAAAAAATGTGTAGTTTTACTCGTAAAAAAAATGACCCATCAAATAATCCATATTCTTAAAAACCATCAACATAACTTTTTCATTTCAACATACAACTTTCAAATTCTGATCTTCATTCTCAATTTTAATAACCAAAATAAACACATTATAATATATAATTTATTATTTTTATACAAACATTAATATAAAACTAGCTTTCTTAAAATACTAATAACAATAGTATACAATATTTCAAATTTCAACTTTAACCGTCATTAAAGTTAGAGAACCTAAATCTTCATGGAAAGGCTTATCAGAATTACAAAGGAGCATACGGACTATGGACCACATCAGTTCAGTATACAAGATGACAAAATAAAATCCTCTTACAAACTATATATTAATGCAAGTGGAAAATAATTAAAAAAGGTTGTGCAAAAGTTAATTTAGTGCGAATAAACACAGTGTCAAATAGTATATTTGTGAAGTATATTGTCAGATAGAATAATGAGGATGGACTATATCAGTCAAGTAGGGAGGAAGTTCTTATCTGAAATCACTGTTCTTGCTTTTAATTATTCATCAATAACTTCTATCATAATTGTTTTTAATATTTATAAAAGGAAAGATTCAATAACTTCCTTATCTGAAATTACTGTTATTGCTTTTAATTATTCATCAATAACTTCTATCATAATTGTTTTATACATTTATAAAAGGAAAGATTCAATAACTTTGCTTGTACAAAACCTTAAAATATTTCAGGAGCGTCAGCAGATTTTAGCATTTAATCAGTGAAAGTGATGATGTGACATACTTCATAACCAATGAATGAAAAACCTTATTTTCTCTGCAACTCAATTCCAAGCTTTACAGGACTAAACGATAGCATTGGAGAAAATATAGGAGACTAATGTAACAATAATTTATTCAGGGAATAGTTTGTCCTTTTTTATATGTTTTTATCTTCTTGGTCACGGTTTTGTTGAGAAAATGAATTATTTGGGAGACAAGTAAAATGCTGTTTTCTTTTGACAGAATTGAAGTGGTGTTCTATCAATCAGACAACGACCCAAAATCAATGTGTGGATAACATTTTTTTCTTTAAATTCAAAAGACTTTATGATTTGTATCTGCTTTATTGAAGATTGCTTGACACAAGATTGAAAAATTAAATTATAAATGACAAATTGAAAAAATATAATTTGTACTAAATCTTTTTGGTCACGAGGTCTAGTCTCCCCATCTCCATGGTACCGGAGGGCGTGTCGTGCGAGCACCGCCAGTCACGTTAAAAAGTTTACTAGGCACACTACAGTTTATAAGGGATCGTGCTACCCAATTCCTGCAATGTAATATATATATATATAACTTGTTTGTTTGATTGAGAAGTATATTTGGTTTAATAATTTTTTTTTTAATTAAAAAAATTGTGATTTTTTTCTTGTACGTTTTTGTTCGTATTTGGAGCTAGAGTTTGCAATTAGCGCTCATATATTTTAGCATTCTTTTCACACTTATTTACAATTTTTTTTTATCAAAGTCTCTGAACGTAAATCAATAGGTTGAGCCATTGAAAGGCATGGGCAATCAACACGGGTTAGAAACCTAATTCAATGAGCCACATTGGGAGTGGGGCATCCTTTGGTATTCAGGTGGCCCAAAGGATCAGTCAGATCACCCCAATGGATTGTAAACCATGGGTGTTGAGTTGGACACCTCTAAATTATCAAATAAATAAATAAAAATTATTTACAATATATAGTAGCAATATAATCATAGACTATACTAACCTCTTGTACAAGACATTTCTAAACTTAGATCTATTTTCATTATCATTCAAATTCACTAGTAATCAAGTTTCTATGACTATTGTAGGTCTTTAATTAGTTTGAAAAATATTTCCTTACATCTATATGAAAATGCAAATCTCAAATGCATCTTGATAATTGCCTTATGCATCATGACTTCTATGTTTCAAACCATCTATACTTTTTGGGGGAAATAATAGTTTTAACTCCACATTGTTTCATATACTATGTGACATATTAAAAAAAAATCTACACATTTTCCACAATATGTTCATAGGAATGCAATGATTGATTATTATTTTTTTTTTTTTGTGTTCTATTGATGTTTTGAAGATATATATAATAATTTTTTATGTTGGTATGGTGGATATCTTTTCTACATAGAGATGAAGATCTTGACATGCCATTCAATACTATATCTAGGGTTTGTTTTCTTATTTCATTGATTGCACATACCAAATACCTAAGTTAATTAATTGGGATCATTTATTTATAGTCAATCATAGGTCACTAGCAAGGTATTGGGAAGTACATGGAAAATATGTTTGCACATTTTTGGTAGTTTTAGAATCACAACAACCACTAAAATAGTGAGACATTTCATTATTTCATGGCGTGTTTGTGGAATTTTTAGACAACTATTGAGGGGCTTGATTTCTAGCAAGGGGTTCCCATATCTTCTCTCTATCCTACAATAAATCTCACTATGATTGTAGTGATAATGCTTTACTCAATGATAGATTTAGAAAACACAAGAATATTGCAAAATTTGTATCAACAACAAATAAGATCATAGTATGAAAAAAATGCATGATTCAATCCTATTGCAAACCAAGGTGCCATGCCTTAATCCACATCAATACAATATTTGATCAAAATTCACCACAAATTATGCATTCCATATATAATACTAAAATCAAATTATGATAATTAATTACACCTCTCAACATCAACACATCATTTTCTCATAACTAAACACACTTTGTCCTTAGGCTTTCTTTTTGTTTGAGATTTTCTCTAGAGTAATTGAAGTATGATCTTATTAGCTTTCCATGTAATTAGAGTTCAATGCATTTGTATAATTTACAAGAATAATTCATAATTTGAATAGTATTTTGTATTTGAGTATGAAGTGTAAAGTGAAGGTACAATTTACTACATTTTAGAAAAAATGTTTCTCTATAAGATTTTTTTTATTATAAGAATAAACAATATGTAGTTCTACTCTTAAAAGAGATGATCGACACATAATTCACATTCTTAAAAATCACCAACATAATATATATTTTTATTTTTCTAATCTCAATTTCAAAAACCCAAACAAATACATTAAAATTTATAAATTATTTATTTTATACAATTTTTCTAAAAAACTTTTCTTTCCAGTAAAAAAATTAAATTTTCAAATTTTAAATTTAACCCAACTCATTAGAGTTAGAGAACTTAAATGTTCATGGAAAATCTTATCAGTATTACAAAGGAGCGACAAGGTTATGGACCACATAAATTCAGTATACAAGATGACAAAAGAGAATCCTCTTACAAACTATATACAAATGCAAGTGGAAAACAATTAAAATAGGCTGTGCAAACGTTAATTTAGTGCGAATAAAAGCAGTGCCAAATAGTATATTTGTGAAGGATATTGTCAGACAGAATATTGAGGATGGACTATATCAGTCAAGTAGGGAAGAAGTTCTTTTCTTAAATCACTGTAATAGTTTTTTTATCATTGAATAATATTAAAATATAATAAAATAAATAATAAGGTGTGAGAATCAAAGTTTTGAATATGATTAAACAAATGTAAATATACAAATTGACATTACAAGACAATATAAAAAGGAAAAATCTGTTTATAATAATTATACAGACTTCATCTGTAAATGCTTTTAAAACTTCTATCATAAATGTTTTTAAATATTTATAAAAGGCAAGATTCAATAACTTTAGTTGTACAAAAGCTTAAGCTATTTCTTTTAAGCAGCCAAAATGATGATGTGATGTACATCATAAACAACATAACCAATGAATGAAAACACTATTTCCTGTTTCATCCAATTCCAAGCTTTACAGGACTAAACAATAGCATTGGAGAAAATATAGGAGAAAAAGGTAAATAATAATTTATTCAGGGGATAAGGTCATGGTATTTTCTTTTCCAGAAATATATCAACACTTGATTTATTAAATGAATAGCTGCCGAGAATCAATGTATATACAAAGAATACTATTTTTTTGTCCTCCCTTACATCTTTTTATCTTTTTGTTTTTGGTTTTGTTGACAAAATGTATTATTTGGGAGACAAGTAAAACGTTATTTTCTTATTTTATCAATTAGACAAATACTTTATTATGTTATTTTATCAATCAATCAAGTGTGGATAGCATTTGTTTCTTTTAATTCATAAACTTTTTTCCATGCCTTCATAGTTTTTTATCTGTTTTATTGAAGATTGGTTCAGACAAGGTAAAAAAAATTAAATTAGACATGACAAACTTTTTCTGTAATTTTGTGAGAAAATATGACCTGTTTGATTGAGAAATATATTTGCCTTAATTAATTTTGTATTAATTAAAAATATTTTGTGATTTTTTTGGTTTGTATGTTTCTTGTGCGTATTTGGAAATCAAGTTTGTAGTTTTGTTTATATATTATCATAAAATGATCTGGTTGTAACATTATTTTTATTCTTATTTACAAAAATTTTTTATCAAACTTTTTTAATAGTTTAATTGTTTACTATATATAATACAAACATAATCATAGACAGTGCACATTAATTGTATAAAAAAATTCTTTATCATTCAAATTCACCGGTAATCAAGTTTTTATGATTATTGTAAATCTTTATTTAGATGAAAAAAATACTTGTTTACATCTCTCTGAAAATTCAAATCTCAAATCTAATTTGACAATTGCTTTATGCATCATCTATGTTTCACACCATTTGTATACTTGATGGGAAATAATGGTTTTAACTTCACATTCTCATATACTATGTGGCATATAAAACATCAATCTATACATTTTTCTTATTATGTTCATAATAATACAATAATTTATTATTATAATTTCTTGTAGACTATTGATTTTTTAAAGATATATATAACAAATTTATGTGTTGGTATGGAGAATAACATTTCTACATTAAATGCGTGCATGATTCATGTAGATTCACACACACATTTAATTGATGGGGAAATGTAATGGATAAAAGAGCACACCTTTCAAATTTGTACCTTTGTTTTACACCCGTTTGCAAACCATCATAATATTGAGCTACAACTCATATGGACTAGCTAGGAATCAAACCTAGGACCTCTCATTTGTTGTTGGAGTGATATACCAACTAATCTACTCGCTCCTTTGTGGCTAATCTATCTTTTGTACAAATGTGGCTTATTTTCAACACCCCTCCAAAAGCCACAATATATATGTTTGGGGGTCATAGCCTACCTCTAATACCATATGTTGAGTTGCAACTCATATGGACTAGCGATGGCTCAAATCTAGGACCTTTCATTTGATGCTAGAGTATTCTATCAACCGAGTTGTTGACCCCTTTGTGGCTAGTCCGTCATCGGTCAAGGTGTGGCTTATTTCCAACTGTAGTGCTCAATTTGATGTGTTTGACACACAAACTAACTCCTATCTTGAACTCATCAATTAAAATATCCTTTTCCACCTCCTTAATCATGAATAGTATAGTCCTCTACATCTCCTCCAATACTTGATTAAGAAGAATGGTGTTCAACTCTATCCATGAACTAAGTTGAACCATAATATATAGTCAACTTAATTGAGCCTTCATATTTATTGCTCTTAATTAGATCTTTTAATAAATTTGACCATTAACTCATCATTCCACATACCAAATACCTATGTTGAGTAAGTAGGATCATGTATTTATAGTCAATCATAATTTTCCAGCAATGTATTAGAGAGCACATGAAAAATAAGTTTGTAAATATTAGATAGTCTTGGAATTGCAACAATCACCCCAAAAGTTAGGCATATCATTATTTCATTGTGTGTATATTGATTTATACAACTCATAAGTGGTTTGATTGCTAGCAAGGAGTTCCAAGGTGTTCTCCCTATCCTACAATAGATCTGAGTATGCTTGTTAGCACAATACTTATTCGATAATAGATATAAAAGACACAAGTACAATATAAAATTTGTATTAACATATAAAATCATTATATGAAAAAACTACATGATACAATCCTATCTCAAACCAACACACATGACATGCCCTAATCCTAAAAATACAACATAGAATAAACATTGTATATATACTATTAAAATCAAATTATGATATTTAACTAAACCTATCAACAAATCATTTTTCCCTAACTAAACATATTTTATCCTCTTTTCAATCTATCAATCATACCTATTTATAATTGAAATTTGATTATATGCATTGTTTAATCACTTGAATTACAGCTAGTCTTTACACTCAATTAATTACTGTTAATTACTGGTCGTTGTCTGTATTCTATCCACAAAGGCTCCCAGATTTAAGCGCATGGGACAGTCTTGATTAGATTTTAGGGTTACCCTTTTCTAAGATGATCATCTCACAATATTTTATTGTAGGTTATATCTATTCAACTTTTAATACAATATTTCCACGTTTGAATTGGAATGTTACAAGACGTAACTTCAAATCAGTTTGCTTTACTTTACGTAATATAAGAGAATCCTTATCAAAAGGCCGTCTACTCATGCTTCAATAATCTGGTTCACAATAGATAGAAATAGAACCATGGTTTATTCTATCTTCTATACACAATTGTTTGAAGATATTTATGAGTTGGCCTCAGTTTTATAAATGTATGTTGCAGAAAATGATTTATTCCGTGTCAATAATGATACAGAATTTGAATGATAATACAAAAGCTTTTCAGAAGGGGGGGAATATTGTGGAAAAAAAAGGATCTTCTTACAAACTATATATAAATGCAAGTGGAAAATAATTAATGGAGGTTGTGCAAAAGTTATCTGAGTGCTAAATAGATATTTTGTGAAGGATATTGACAGAGAAAGTATTGAAGATGGATGACCCATCTACGCTAGATCAGAGTTTGCTGTAACCTATTTAATTTATAAAGGTATTCTGACTAGTATATTGTTACGTAAGACAATCAGATATGAAAATGATATGCATAATATTTTAAAAATCATTCATCAGTAAAATGGACGTAGAAAATGAACTTGAAACATTATGAAGATATTATAGGAATGATATTCATAGACTTAATTTTTTAAGTCATTAATTGAAAATTGCAATCGCAGCAAATAGATTGCTACAATATCTACCTTTGATAGCTGCTAATATTATGTATTCCCTCTTATTTCTAAGCTTTCCAAACATCTGACCACCTTTTCCTACCCTTGAATTACATCGACATACTTTTATGAAGCCTGCATCTCCCTAACACTCTTTTAGAATTATAATCATGTGCGATTGTGAATATTAAAGAGTTCACTATGGGTCAAGAATATACACTTTAACTTGGAATATGGTCCACTTTGTTCATTTAAATTAGTCAAATAATGCCATTGCATTGTGATTATATATAATTATATATATATATATATATATATGTTAGATATAGAGTATTTGAACATGTGATAAAAATATCGTATTTATCTATTTGATTTATTTAAAAAAATTCAGTAACATTTAAGTTATCCTCTAGTCAAAAAAATTCTTATCGAAGTTTAATATCATCGAACATTTTGTTTTGCAGTAGAGAATCCATTATCTACTAAGAGTTGACAATGTCTCATCCAATTTCTATGAATTTCTAATCACCACTAAAGTAAATGTTGTTTTTCTTGACTTACTATTGGGTATAATAGGATAATGTCGAATGTCACTTTTTAAAGTTTGTAGCAACAAAAGAACATGGTTTTAGAACCCATCAAAGCTTATTGTATGATGTGCTTCAAGATTCATTAATCCATCATCACCATATTCATTCTAGAAGGTTCCTTTGACATATGATACTTAACATCAACTTTTATGTAACTTTTTACAGCCAGCAAAGGTCATCCCTAAGGCTAATTAGTATTGTCTATGTTTATTTGAAAGTAAATGCTAATTAGAATATGGATTATTAATAAGTATATTAATATTATTTGTCTATATTGTAATGTGAATACAAGAACATATATATATATATTCAGAATTAGAATATAATTCTATTATTTATAATTATTCCTATAAGTCTCTTTTGTAGTGGAGATTAGTTTAATCAAAAGCAATAATCAGAATGGTATGGTAATTTTATATGGATAATGAGATTGTAGAATGTGTTAGTTAACAAAAATAAAACGGTGATATGTTGATGGATTTATTTAATTGTATTTGGTGTATGAGAATTTTGTTATTAATTCTATAGATGCTTAATTTTAACAATTTTTTTACTATTGAGATTAAGAGTTAGTATGTTAGGTACCTTTTTGATGAAATGGTTTATTGTTAAATTATTATTGTAGTGAATAAAAAATGGGGTTACAAATTAATTAATGATAGAACCTTGCGTTTTCTCAATTAAATATAAGGATTAGGTATTGTATTTGAATATTAAGTGTTAGTAATCTTGGGTTGATCTTATACATGATAGTGTGATAAAGGTATTATGATTGTAAGGAAGTAATTGTGACCTTATTACTCTTTTAGTTTTGTTATATTGAGAGTAATATATCTTTGAAGTCCTTAAATAAGAATAGTGGATTATGTTTTGGAGGTGTTCTTGCTTGGTGTTATCCCTGCTTTGTTTTGAGGTTGACTTTAGTATATTGTTTCCCTAGAGGCTTGGATATTGTCATTTATTGTGATGGAATATGTTTTTTTTTGTGAGGGTAAAGGCCATGTATGTTGAGATACACATTGAGATATTTGATGTTTTGTTAGCTCTAAGGACTTTGAGTGTTCGTGTTCATTTAACTTACAGGATTAATTTGGAAATGTGTTTTTGAAATTCTTGAGTAAGATTTGAGTAATACGTATAAAAGGTCCAACTTGTGATTATTACTTGTATTAGAGTTTAGTGTTCAAGTATATTGTTTCTCTAGTGGATTTGAATTATCATTTTTGAAATATGCTATGTCTAAATTATTATGGAGACCTTATCTTGATCATTGATTTGGAATGTGGACCACACACGTTATGTCATTGTGTTACTATTTTGAGCATTTTTATTCCATGTTATGTGAGCACACATTTACGGAAGTTTCGCCATGCATGTTATGTCATTATGGTTATTTATTGGATCGATTGACTATAAGTCCTTATGTAAGAAGTTCATGTTGCATGCATGTTGTCTTATGGTTTTAATCTTTTTGAGGAGTTGTACCTTAGGAGGAGTAGCTTCCGTTAGGGGCCGGACCTGAAAGTGGTTGCATGGGTAACCTCTCGGATGTTGGTATTTATGTGAAAACCTTAACTAAGGTACTGGGAGTTTGTCAGTTGTGATGTCATGATTGTCGACCTTGTGTTGTATGTTGTCACTTTCGTGGTCTATATGACTTGAGGAATTGTTCTATCTCCTAGCACGGGGGGTGGGCTTTCGAGCTCCACACGGTTGGGAGGAATGTGCCACATTCTCCATTGGGACCCCTACAGATGTGTTGTTTGTGATAGGATTTCTTGGCTGGATCTAGAATGCATAGTGGTTGTCGAGCATAGTTCTTTTGATGAGTTCATGGGCATGGTTGTCTTCTTTTCTACATCTTATTCCTTATTGTATTACACTCATGATGTACATGAGATTCTTTGTATCGATACTTGTATTATTCTAAGATTTGTCACAATCTCAATTATTGTATGTAACTCTTATTGTATATGTATATCTGGTCATGAATTCTCATGAGTCTATTTATTTATGGTTATTGTGGTATTTTGAGGTTATTACTTAGTAGTGTAGTCGTGGAACCCTTTAACGTTTATGTTGTTGTTGTCACATGTTATATGTTTAAAAAAAAAAATTAATCAGTTGTTTTATGAGAATGTCATAACATTTTCCAGGTTCCACGGCGAGGCTTTACATGCACATATAATGAAAATGGAGAATACTAGAAAAAATAATAGGAAAGTGTAAAATATGCTAATGATGCAATGGTATCGTATATTTTTTAGCACTTCCTTTTCTTCTAACTACCACTATGTACAAAACTATTGAAATTCAAATTAGATTTATTTTGATTATTTAAGGTTAAAAATACCTATTATAAATATTACATTAATGAATAAAAACATGGAAAAAATGAAGAAAATTGAGAAAAGATTTGAACCCAAAATAAGTTGTGCATTTATGATAAGATTTTAAGTGCTACAAATATTTAAGGTGGGATTCTATAGAAACTTCTATTTTTTTTTATGGATTTGGATAGAGAAAATAGAGAGAAAAAAAGGAGAGATAGAACAAAGAAAAAAGAGAGGGAAATAGTTTGGTGTAGTCACAGATGGAGGGATTAGAAAGATAATCCAAACTATGTAGCTTAGAGTTAACATAGTAGAAATAACACAAGTAAATGATCTGCAAATATGATTCTTTATTGGATTGATAATCTAAAATGCAACATATCCCTCATAGGCAAATATCAAGGGCTCATAGGCCTACTACAAGGGCATCCAACAATACAACTGGCCAAAGGCCTTATTACAGTCCCCCAAAGGGTTGATGTGAAAATCTAACTATCAATATATCTCTAACTTGATAAATTTCTTCCTATGAATTATAAATGACTATAAATATGCTTCTCAAGCTCCAATAAAGGTCCATGTCAACCACAAAGGTTCATAAACCCAATGAATGATCAAGCATGAAAGTTGGCCTCATAATATGAAAGATAATCCTTTATGAAATGAAATAACTTGTGAATCTCCAAGATAGATCTCATTAGACCCAAAATTCTTATGTGATGTCCTATTAAGCTCTGGACAATCTGGAATAGGTCCACACTAAGAAATCTAGACAAGGTCAGCCCCAAAATGCTATGATTGTGGATTATAGTGAATTATAATGAAATTTTGAGTGATAAATTTCTAAAAACAAATGAAAATGATCTTAGATATAGATATGTGATAGATGTCGATGTGTAGATACTATATCCTGCTCCATGAGCTAAGAAACTATAATGTGGTGGAATATTGAATGAAATTTTGAAACTGCTACTAAATGAAATGCAAGAAAAAAAATGTTTTTGGTTGATATAGGATTACTTTACAACCAGGGATGCTCCTGCATTAGACACCCAGGGTTGGAAGAAAAGTGAGTCCCTCGCTTTCTAGGGCTAAGAGGAAAACTAAGATAGTCCACCTTAGCCTAAGAAATCCATGATGAATCCTCCACTAGTTTTTCTTTCCACTTCACTAAATACTCTTTGTACTTCTTATTCCTAGTACTCCTTATGATTATGGTATCCAAAATTTTCCCAATCTCCTCTGGTTCTTAATGTGGTAATTGGTTATGTGCAAGATCATGATGGGCCAAAAAGTGGCCATATGTAAGTGATATGATGGCCCATGTGGCTGACGACTTTTTTTTAACCCAAAATTGATGAAACGAAAAGGGTTTTTAAAGGAGATTCTCATCTTTCCACCAATATAGATTATGCTTTACTTTGAATTTAATAAATTATTATTATTCATTTTCCATTTGAATTACGACTAAAGTCCTGATTGATAGGCTGATTGAAAAACATCTATAGCTTTCAAACGGTATCACAATTTTTGAATCTGAAACATGTGTCACATTCTATGCTTCACATACTAAAGGATTAAAAAAATAAAAAATGAATTTCATGAAGTTTTGACCAAGTTAAGGTGGTTAGACACACAAGTTTTTATATATTTTTTAAAATTTGTAATAAAAAATTCATAATTAATTATTTACTTGGAAAAAAATTACAAAAAAATATGCATCACATTGGTACATGAGTCCTCTACTTATACCTAAAATATTATAAAAAATATTATCATTTTATTGTGGTTAGGGTGGTTAGACAAACACCTACTTCTTATTTTTTCCATGAAATTTAAATACTACTACATTAAAATTTCTAATTTTCACCAAATAGATTTTTTTCTTTTAAAAATAAACCTAGTAGTTTAGAAACTACATTCAATTTTATACACATTATATTATTACATATTTTTGAAATAATATAGATAACTTATTCAAATTTTTAAGTCAAGTTGCCTAACTCATATTTTTTTGAATTTTATTGCCAATTAAGGGCCTGTTTTTTCCATGATGATCCCGCACATACCCAAGCTCTTCTCCTTCAAATCAACTTCTTTGTCACTACCACTTGACTTTTCTTCATGATACTCATATATATCTTTAATATTAAAAATAGGTGATATACCCAATGTCTTTGGTAAATCCACTTCAAATGCATTTCCAAAATCAAACTTCCTTAGAATCTTCAATGGTCCCAACTTCCTCATCTTCAACTTGTATGGTCCCACTGGAAATATTTTCTTCCTCATATAGCCATCTCTTCATCTCCAACAACAAACTCTTTATGTCTCCTTTTCTCATCAGCCTTCTCCTTATACTTACTATTCATATCCTCCAAGTGCTTCCAGACTTTTCATGCAATGTCTCTATGAATCCTACAAACTCTTTTTCCTCTGCACTCCTCTTGTTCTTCATATTAATGTCTCTTAGCTCTACAAATCCTCTTAGATGTACTTCGGTTACAATCTTAAATATTTTCTTTCCTGTGCTTGAGTTTATTGAATTATTGTATGCAAATTTATCTTGCGGTAGAACTATATCCCAATTTACTACCTTATATCCAACCAAACATCTTAACAAGTTACCCAAACTTATATTTACCACTTCGATTTTCCCATCTATCTGTGGGTGATATGCTAAACTGAACTTCAGGTCTGTCTTCATATTTTTCCATAATATCCTACAAAAGTATCCAATGAATTTAGTGTCTCTATCTAAAACAATACTATTAGGTAATCCATGCAATCTCACAATATACTTGAAAAATAAGTCAGCGACATGCACATCATCATTAGTCTTCTTGCAAGGAATGAAATGTGCCATTTTAGAAAATTTGTCTACTACTACCATTATAGAATCGAACCCTCTCTATGTTCTAGGTACTCCCAATATGAAATTCATGATTATATCCTCTCAAGGTCTCTTTGGTACTATCAAGGTTTATACAATCCAGTACTTTGATTGATCCCTTTTGTAACTTGACAAATCTTGCAATTTTGAACATACTTCCTGACATCCTTATATATTTGTGGCCAAAAATCAATTTCACTCACCAAATTTAATGTCTTATCTACTCCAAAATTTCCTACTGGTCCTCCACTATGCATCTCTTTGATCAAATTCTCCCTCATTGAACTTCTTGGAATACACAACTAGTTTCCTTTGAACAATATGCCTTCTTGAATGAAATAGTCCAACCATTGGCTCTGATCTATTACTATTTTTTTATATGCTCTCCAAGACTTAGTAAAATTTTCTTCATCTTTATACATGTGCTTCAATTCTTCAAAACCAAGTACTTCTATCCTCATCTTTGTCAACAAATTCCTTCTCCTACTTAATGCATCTGCAACTTTATTTGACTTGCCACTCCTATGGTTCAACATGAATGTATAACAATGCAAGAACTCAAACAATCTCATATGTCTCTAATTCAATTTCCCTTGACTGTTTAATTACTACAAAGCTTTATGATCAGTGTACAACACACATCCCTTAAGAAATAAGTAATGTATCCAGTTCTTCAAGGCTTGAATTATGACATAAAATTATTGATCATAAACTAAATATCTTCTTATAGCATCATTCAAATTCTCACTAAAATAAAGCTATAGGTCTTCCTTCTTGACTCAAAACTGCTCCAATTGCATGACAATCAACTTGTAATACTTTGTCAAAATTCGGTAATGCTAAAACCGGTTGCTTTGTCACCCTTTACTTCAACAATTCAAAACTTCTTTGTACTCTGGATGTCCACTTAAAGTCCTTATATCCTCTCATTGTCTCTATAATGGGTGTAGAAATACTACTAAAGCTTCTGATAAACTTCTAGTAAAAATTGGCTAATCCATGGAATGATCTTCTCTAATGCTGACCGGTGTAGGCCATATAAATATTGCTCTTACTTTCTTAGGGTCCATCTTCAATCCTTTAGCAGAAATAACAAAACCCAAGTACACTAACTTCGTCTTCATATAAAAATATAGGTATGTGCAGGATCATGATGGGCCAAAAAGTGGCGATATCTAAGTGATATGATGACCCATGTGGTTGACGACTTTTTTTTAACCCAAAATTGATGAAACAAAAAGGGTTTTTAATGGAGATTCTCAGCTTTCCACCAATATATTATTCTTTACTTTGAATTTAATAAATAATTATTATTCATTTTCTATTTGAATTATGACTAAAGTCCTAATTGATAGGTTGATTGAATAAAATCTATGGCTTTCAAATGGTATCATATTTTTTGAATCTGAAACATGTGTCACATTCTATGCTTCACATACTATAGGATTAAAATAAAAAAATTGAATTTCATGAAGTTTTGACCAAATTAAGGTGGTCAGACATATGAGTTTTTATATTTTTTAAAAGTTGTAATAAAAAATTCATAATTAATTATTTACTTGGAAAAAAATTACAAAAAAATATGCATCACATCGGGACATGAGTCCCCTACTTATATATAAAATCTTATAAAAAAATATTATCATTTTATTGTGGTTAGGGTGGTCAGACAGACACCTATTTCTTATTTGTTCCCTAGAATTTAAGTATTACTGCATTGAAATTTCAAATTTTCACGAAATAGATTTAAATAAAAATAAAATAAACCTAGTAGTTTAGAAGCTACATTTAATTTTCTACAGACTCTATTCTTACATATTTTTGAAATAATATAGATAACTTATTCAAATTTTTATGTCAAGTTGCCTAACTCTGATTTTCTAAATTTTATTGCCACTTAAGGGCCTATTTTTTCCATGATGATCCTACACATACCCATACACTTCTTGACATTAATCAACAAATTATCTTCTCTCAACCTAAAAAATACTTGTCTAATGTTCCACATATGTTCTCTAGTCTTACTAAAGAATATCATCCAAGTAAACTATGACAAACTTACCCAAGAATTTCTTCAGTACCCCATTCATCAATCTCATGAAAGTGCTCAGTGCATTGGTTAATCAAAAAGGAATTACTAACCACTCATATAATCCTTCATTAGTCTTAAATGTAGTCTTCCATTCATCTCCTTCTCTGATTCTAATTTAATGGTATCCACTCTTGAGATCAATCTTTGTGAAATACTTTTCTCCACTCAAACAGTCCATAATGCCATCCATCCTTGTTAATGTAAATCTATACTTGAGAGTGATCCTATTGATTTCTCTTGAATTTGTACACATTCTCCACTCCCTATCTTTCTTTGGTGCAATTATAATAGATACCACACATGGGCTCAAACTTTTTCTAATCATTCCTTTCTTCAACAACTCTTGTATCTATTGGTTCAACACTGCATTCTCTATCAGTGTCATTCTATGTGTTGCCTTGTTTTGCAAACTTGCTCTCAGCATAAGATCTATATGATGACTAATACTCCAGACTGGTGGTAATCCATCTAGTACATTCTTTGACATGATGTCTTCATACTTCACTAATAATTATGCTACTTATTCATTCTTTGCGGTAGGGCTCTCTAGCTCCAAACCATTACTTTTATTTGGAATCAATGCAAAACACATGTTCTCATGCCTCAATCCATCCAAAATTTTCCTTCCATCTACCAAACATAGTTTGGCAGTGCCACAAACTTTAGCCTTCTCCTATTCTTCTAAAGGTATCAACTTAAGTCTCTTTTCATTTGAATTCATATTATAAGTGTTCCTTCTTCCATCATGAATTTATTTCTTATCATATTGTCATGGTCTTCCTGATAGTAAATGGCATGCATCCATAGGAATACAATACCTCATCCCTATATGATCCAATATGAAATTTCACCAAACATCACTCATTCACCAATATCTTATGCTCACCCTGAATCCATAAGCTATCCTATAGGGGTTTGGATGTTTTAATCTCCTCAAATTCAGCTTGGTTTCCATTTCCTCTGAAACTAGATTAATAGTGTTGCCACTATCAATAATAAATTTGCATACCTTTCCTTCAAACTTACATCCAATTCTAAATAGAGTCTTTCTTTGTAGTGGTTCTTCAATCACTTCTTCATGCATCAAAGATCTCCTCATCACCAATTATTCACCTTTCTCCATTTTCCCAACTAAATTAGGGGATTCAACATGTTCTTCATCCGCATAAGTTACTCCTCTAGTATGCTCAGGTTTCTTTCCGGTACTTCCTTGATGACACTCAAATGCTCTATATCCTTCACCTCCACACTTGAAATAGGTTCCTCTAAATGGTATTTTCTTAGAAATTCCTTCATCTCTCTATTATACATCATTAACTTAAGAATTATGACCTCCTCTATCACTACGTTAGGAATTTCTATCTTCTCTTCCTCTACGGTATGAATTGTGATCCTTTTCTTCACTCTGATAGGATTTTACTTCTTTTTTCTATTATGAATAGAGTCTTGTTTCTCCAAATTGTGATCCATTCCTCTGGAATCTTCCTCTTGCACTTCTCTATCTTTGTTCAAACTTTTTGTTCAGCTTCTCTTCCACCTTCAATGCAAATTGATATGCTTCTTCAACTGATGTCATCTTTACTAGGCTCAGTTCTTCTCAAATGTTTGTTCTCAATCCATTGATGTACCTTGCAACCTTTTCTTTTCTTTCTTCACTATGACCGATTATAATTATCATCTTGTAGAATTCTTCAGTATACTCCTTCACAAAACTTTCTTTTTCAGGTTTTGTAATCTTTTCAACAATTCTAGTTCATAATCAATAGGTATGAATTGATTTTTCTATTTTGTCACCATTCTATCCCATTTGATGATTTTCTCCCTTCCTCTTCTATTTATATCCAATTGAACTTATTTCCACCATAAAGTAGCATGACCTTCCAACTTTTTTTCCACAAATCTAACTCTTTTTGGATCTTCAATATCTTCATATTCAATGTATTCCTCCATTTCATTTATCCAATCAATCAATTCTTCAAGATTCAAATTTCCCACATAATTTTGAATTTCAACTCTAGGTCACTTACCATTTTTAGAGATTTCTTTCAATATCTTCATTTGATCTGATGCTTCTTCTTCACTTAGGTCTTTTGGCTTTTGATTTGCTTCATCATATCTTTCATCCTCATTCCGAAGGTTTAGACCTCGCCTTCTATATTCATCTATTGCATCTAATCAAACTTGTATCACATGCATCATTTTTAACATCTCATCCATTCTTTCAGCAACATTCATCATAATAGTTGCTCTCCTTGGTAGAATCTCTACCCTCAAATTTGGTGCAATTGCCTCAATTCAATGATCTAGCTACAAGGGTTTCAACTGCATCATAGTTGATGATCAGTTGAAAACACATATAATCTTCCTCATGTCAGTGATTTATTTACCTCAACGAATGTATTTAGGACTCACAAACTCACTCTGATACCACTTGGTGTAGTCATAGATGGAGATTTTAGAAATCTAGTAGTCCAAACCGTGAAGCTTAGAGTTAACATACTAGAAATAACACAAGTAAATGATCTACAAATATGATTCTTTATTGAATTGGAAATATTACATGCAACATAGCCTCATGGGAAAATATCCAAGGCTCATAGGCCTACCGCAAGGGCATCAAACATTACAACTAGTCAAAGGCCTTATTATAGTCCCTGAAGGGTTGATGCAAAAATCTAATTTTCAATCTACCTCTAAATTGATAAATTTCTTCTTGTGAATTACAAATGATTATAAATATTCTTCTCAAGATCCAACAAAGGTTTTCATTGGCCACAAAGGTTCATAAACCCAATGAATGATCAAGCATGAAATTAGGCCTCATAATATGAACGATAATCCTCTATGAAATGAAATGTCTGTGAATCTCCAAGATAGATCCCATTGGACCCAAAATGCTTATGTGATGTCCTATTAAGCTCCACACAATCTGGAATAAGTCTGCACTAAGAAATATGGACCAAGTGAGCCCCAAATGCTCTGATTGTGAATTACAGTGAGATTTTGAGAGCGATAACTTTCTGAAAACAAATGTAAATGATCTAAAATCTAGATATGTGATAGATGTTGATGTGAAAATATTGTATCCTACTCAGTGAGCTGAGAAATGATAATGCAGTGGAATATAGAATAAAATTTTGAAACTGCTATTGATTGAAATGTTTTTGATTGATAGAAGATTGCTTTACAACCAGGGGTGCTCCTACATCATAGTTAGGAAGGAAAAATAGAAATAGAGAAGAGGAAGGACAACAAAGAATAGAGGTGCATGTGTTAAGAAAAGAAAGGAAAACTAGGGGATTCTTGAGTTTTTTCCCACTGTTTTGAAGAGAAGTAAATTATGTGTAAATTATTGCTATTATGAGATAAATGAAATGATAATTTTCCTTTTAAAAATATTATAATTTTTAGATTGTGTGTTTTACATGTGAATGGTAATAGGATAAAAGTACAAACCCTTCTTACACTTTTATAAAGGAATTGGCTAACAGAAACACAAATTTTTAACTTTACCACATAAAAGTAGTATTTATGTTTTGAATTTAAAAATGGTGTAAAATAATTAAACATAGAACTCTTGATGAAGTTTATGCTTGTAATTTTTCAATTTTCTAAAAAATATATATATATATTTTTATAAATCTAATAGTTGATTTTGAATTGTTAAAAATTTCAAGAAAAAGTGGCCTTGAGTCGATGTCATAAAAAAAAAGAAAAAAAAAAAATTCCCTAATTTTTTCCCAAATAGAAGACTTCAATATCTAGTGGAAAAAATTAATTTTCAAATTATATTTTTGTCATAATAACATTTTAAATTCAAAATTACTAGAGTTTTAAAGTTTTCACTTGACGTAAAATTTTGTTTATTTTTTATAATTTAAAAAAATTATACCCTTTTGTAGAGGATTCTCTCCTCTAGTGCACCATATATTTGTTCAATTTTTTTAATATGTTTTAGTATTTTTTAAAATCTCTAATCAGCCTCATTTTAATTATAATAACCTACCTATATTATTTTAAAAACTATTAAAAAACCAAAATATAAAAAACAATTATATATAAATAGATTCTTGACTTTGAGTTCTACAAAAGGGTATTTTTAGTTTTTTGAAAACAAATATTTTGACTAAAGAAATATCATGTTCAAGTGGAATTTTTATTGTTTTTTTGAAAAAAGACGAAGTGGTTGCCAACAAGGATGCCACATAGATGGTTTCAACCAAAATAGTTTGAGTCAAAAGGCTTCTAGTCGAAAATGTTTAGGCCAAAACTTTACATGTAAATTGAGGTGCATTTTAAAATTATAAAGGGAAAAAATTTATTGTATATTTTCAAGAGAAAGTGTTTCACCCAAAACTCTATGTGCCACATATAGGCCATGTAGTTTTAGGAAAAATTGTTTAGGGTTAAACTGTTTCACTCAAAACTATTTAGTTGGCCAAAAGTGTGACATGGGTTTGTGCTTTTACCCATTATTCAACCTAGACAAAAAAAAAATGAACCTATCCAAAGAAAAACCTTATTTAGTATCATATTTAAAGAAAAACATAAATTCAAAGGTTATAATAGATAGTGGGAGTAATGATAATTTAGTCTCATTTAAAATGGTAGATAAGTTGGTGTTAAAAAGGATAGCACACCCTACTCCTTACAAGGTGTTGTGGCTACAAAAAAATACAAAGTTTTGTTTGATTACTAATGCCTTGTGATTTTTTGAATAAGAACTTATTAAGATGAGGTGTGGTGTGATATAATTCCTATGGACATATGCCCTTTTCTCTTAGAAAGACCATGGGAATTTGACAAGAAGGAAATCCATGGTGGGATTTAAAACACTTACACTTTGGAAAAATTGGAAAAAAACACTCTTACAACATCGATAAGTTTAAGGAAGAAGAGGTGTTAAGTGGTCCTAGGATGTTGCTCTAGTGGTACAAATATTTTTTCAAGGATTTAAATAAGAATACAAAAATATTTTTGTATTAGTTCCCAAGTTCCTACAAGCAGGTGCAACTATTGATAGTAGTGACATGTTTTTAGAAGTAAAGGGGCTGCTAGAGTAATTTAATGAAATTATGCCCAAAGAGTTTCCCAAAGGAAAATAACTTGTGAGGATAATTTTTCATCATATTGAATTGATTCTAGAAGTAATTTCACTCAAGAAAATTTATTATAGTTGAAAACTTGTAAGGAGAATTGGCCATCATATTGACTTGATTCTAGAGGGAATTTTACTCAAGAAAATGTGCATAAGTTATTTAAAAGAGAATTTATTAGAAAAAGAATTCACCCATATATAGTACTAGTTGTGTTATAAAAAAAGTGTGTGCATGGAGGATGTATGTAGACTTGATAACCATAAAAAATATAATTTATTGGTTTCCTTTACCTATAATGGATTATCTCATGGAATACTTGAGGATTTCCCAATATTTTACTAAAATTGATTTAAAAATTTGGTGCCACCAAACTAGGATAAGAGAGTGAGATGAGTGGAAGACCGCTTTTAAGACCAAGGAGGGGTTTTATGAGTTGTATTAATTCCTCTTAGATTAAAAAATTCACCTAGCATATTTATGCATTTGATAAACAAAGTGTTGAGACCATTTTAAGGAAAATTTGTAATTGTTTACCTTGATTATATTTTTATTTTTAGAAATAGTAGGGAAGAAATTTATTTCATATTAGGGAGGTCTTATAAAGGCTCAAGGAGAAAAAATTATTGTTGAACTTAAAGAAATGTAATTTTATGAAGGATAAATTGGTCTATTTGGGATAGTCATCTCACCTCAAGGGCTACAAATGGATCAAAAAAGGCATGAGAAATAATAGAGTTGCATACATCTAGGAGTGTGCTTGAGGTCTTAAGTATCCATGCTTAGCTATACTTTATCATAAATTTATATAGAATTTTATTGGGATATATGCACCCATAATGAAACCATAAGGAGAGATAAAAAGAATTTTAAGTGGATAGTAGCAATGGGAAAGAGTTTATCAAGCTCTTGAAGATGGTCATTGGAACCAATGTTAGCATTAACTAATTTTACAATAAGATTTTCAAGTGGATTGTTGAACAAGTGAGAAAATCATAGGAGAGGATCTTAGCCAAGAGAGAAGAATCATTGCATACTTTGTTGAAAATATTAATGATTCCAAGAAAAGGTATCTCATTTATAATATCAAGTTTTATGCCATAGTTCATGCCTTGAAGAAGTGATGACATTATTTTCTTCCTAAGGAGCTTGTGCAAACATAGATCATCATGCTTTATAACCTAGTAATAATTAGGCCAAGATTAACCAATGACATATAAAGTGGGAGGAATTACTTCAAGGGTATATTTTATTCTCAAGCATCCAAGTGAAATTGCAAACAAAGTAGTATATTCTTTGAGTATGAGAGTAGCATTATTGACTAAAATGAGAATTGAAGTAGTTGGTTTTTAATGTTATGAAGGAGTTATATGAATATGATTTAAACTTCAAAGATTCATTAATAGAATGTAGGTATCTTACTAGTATGGATGAGACAGCATGGATGGATTACTTCATATAAGATGGGTTTCTATTCAAAGGACAAAAACTACGTATTTCTCAAGAATTGATGAGGAAATTTTTTGTTACAAATATTTTATAGGTGTTGTAATTCATGTCAACAAAATGAAGAGTGTTGATGGTGTTGTCATTGATGTTAGAAAAGTGGTAGTGTGTGGATGGTTGCATATGTTGCAATTAGTATGTTGATCAAAAGTATTATGTATGATTTTGGATGTCATGAGTTGCTATAACAATTTTTCTATATTTTTGTTGCTCATGAATAGGTGAATGATTTTTTGAATGTTGTATTCACTTTCTATTGATATAAAATGTATAAAATAATTTCTTACATTTAGTGGCTTAGGAAGTTGCACTAAAAATCTCCATAGAATGCTTTGAATTCTTTTGTATTTGAATTTATGGTCTTGCATTTTAGAAGATAGACAATCAAATATGAAGCATGTATGTTCCTATTTTTAGAACATAGTAGTTACCATAGAAGTTTCCTGACTTAGCAGGGTGAAGATTGTGTTGTTACAGTCATGGAAGGTTCAAAAAAATGTTGTGTTTCTCCACTATTGTTGTTGTGATCTTGTGGTTTGGAGGATGAGTTTAACATGCCTATCTATTTTCTCCCTTTGAGTTTTAGTTGTTTATATGTACCTCAAGTCAAGTTTTCAATGTTCTATCTCAAGAAGTCCTATGTTGTCTAGGTTTGCAAGAGATACTATTTTTGTGCATGTTTTCTTACACCAACATAATGTTGCATGAAGTTGTGAAATAAGGGCATGTAAATTTTTTCAATATTATTTAATGCGTGTAATGCAATCCACATGGTGTTATTTAATCTCTCTGGAACCACTTGTGGTATGGAGTTAATATTTTGTTAGTTAAGTGTTTGGTGGGTTGTCTTAGTGCATTAAGCTATTTGTGCCAAGATTTTGTGGCATGTGCCAACATGAGATTACGTGAAGAGGAAAAATAGGTCATGTTTATCTCCTATCTTGGATTGCATTGATTTTCCCTTTCTCGTAGATGTTTCAGATCTGACTCATGATGGTTGTTGCATGTTCCATGATTATATGTTTCAGTTTGGTCAACAAGGAGAAACTTTTTAAATCTTGCAAAAGGTATAAATGAAGGATCAAGTGTGTGATCAAAGTATTTGTGAACTATGTTGTGTATTTAATGTAAATACTGAAATCAGTGCATTGAAGGTAGAGGAATGAGTGTGAATGTGTAGAGAAGTGTTTGATGTATGCCAAAGGTAGTGAGCTAAAATCAAAAGAATATAAGTAAAGTGTTGAAGGTAGTGAGCCAAATCAAGTGTGTGAGTAAGTGCTATAGGTAGTGAGCCGAAGGTAGAAGTGAATTTGTGATTATTGGAGGTAGTGAACTAAAAGTAGAGGAGTGTAAGTTAATTTTTCAAGGAAATGAGCTAGAGGTAACAAGGTGTTGCAGAGGTAGTTGTGTATCTGATTCATCAAGTGTTGTATTATGAGGTTGTAGCCTCTTTTCTGTAAGTGTTATATTTCGGTAGGGAGTTGTAAAATTCCTTTTGTTGAATCCATAAAACTATTGTAAATATTTTTTTTATCTTTGTGAGGATGGATTTGGATAGTATCTCCAAGCATCTTTCTCACCATGGTTTTACCTTGTAGGATTTTTCAAATAAATCTAGTGTCGTGGTTGTGTGTTTGTGCTTTGAATTATTTATCTAGTTAATAAATTAAATTTTTTTGATTGATAAATTTGAATTGGATTAAATAGATGGATATATTGATTCACTTTGCCCCCCCTCAATATATCTATGTGTTCTAACAATTGGTATTAGACCTAAGTTCATTGGTGCAACATAACAACTGAAGGTAGATATTAGCTTAGAACGTCCACACATATTAGAAGGAGTCATCTTCTAAGTCACCACAATTTGATGGGAAAAAGTATGCCTTCTAAAGTCTGATGATGGATGCATATCTCTCCTCTCTAGGTTATGATGTTTGGAGAGCTTTCAAGGATGATTGCACTGAACTTTCTCATCCTATCATTGATCCCAATGTAAAGAAGTCTCATGAGAACAATTCCAAAGCCAAGAATGATATCCTAAGTGGGTTATAAAATTATAAATTTGTTAAGGTAGTGCAATGCAATACTACCAAGGAGATATGAGATAATCTCAAGAATATTTATGGAGGAAATGCCAGTGTTAAACAAGAAAATTTGTAGTCCTATAGATGTATTGTTTGAGAATTTTAAGATGAAAGAATAGGTCGGCATATCTAGCTATATGATCCTGGTAGATGAAGTTGTGAATAGAATCGAAATCCTTGGAGAATACATATATGACTTTGTGGTGGTGAAGAAATTTTTAATAACTCTCCCTCACTAGTTTGACTTAAAAGTCTCTGCAATTAAAGAAGCCAAGGATCTAATAAAGCTTACAATGGAAGAGTTTTCTAGATCCCTCACAACCTATGAAATAAGAATGAAGTTCAAAGTATACACAAAAGATAAGTTTCATTCAAAGTTGTGAAGAAAGAAGAAGCATCCAATTAACATAGTGATTCCGAGGAAGAAGAATAAAAAATTGTTAGAAAGATCAAGGAAGGATTGGGTAAGTACAAAGGTAAATTACCATTCAAATGTTTTAATTGTGGAAAATTTGTTCATTAAACTTCTAAATGTCCCTTTGAAGAAAATAAAAGTAGTAGCAAGGGTTTCAAGAGAAATAATTTCAAGAGGAACCTTCTCTCCAAAGAAAAATACTACTCCTTGAATGAAGGAGGTCAATGCACATAAGATGATGATGGAGTTGAATCCCTATTTATGGCCATTGTGATATTTGGACATTCAAGAAAAATCATGGATGAACAATAAGGTGAATTTGACTTCGAAGGTGAACTTGTCTCTACTCCTAAAGATTTGGAATGTGCAAGGAAAGAGAAAAAAAGTCAAAAGGCTCTAATTGAAGCCAAGATAAGTGAATGTAAAAAAATTGAGAAGGAGACCGTTTAACTCAAAAATAAATTGGAGAAAGCTATGTCAAAAAATAAAGTTGATATAAAACCTAAAGAGAGATCAAATCATGCATTTTTTGTTATTATTTCATTTGCAATAAGTATGGTCATAAGGCTATAAAGTGAAAATCTAAAATGAATAGAAGAAACTTTGTGAGTAGAAATTATCTTTCTTCTCTAGTGGATGTAAATGTGAGATGTCATATTTGCAACAATGTTGGACATACAACAAAATATTGTAAAAATGATTTTGGAAAATCCAAAATCCAAAAGGTAGATGGTGCTAAGCAAGTAAAGGAAACAAGCAATAAAAATTCAATGGTTTTCCAAATAGCATTTCATGCTTGGGGACAAACAAATATCTAGGTAATTGATAACAATTGTTCAAGTCACATGACTAGTGACAAAATAAAATTCATCAAGCTAGTTAAATGGAACAGTGGATGAGTAAAATTTGAGATAATTCATCACCAAAGATCTGTGGAAAGGGAATCATAAGCATTGACGAAAAAATCCAAAATTGAAGATGTTATCTATGTTGAAGGTCTCAAGCATAACCTTCTCAGTGAAATCATGATGTATAACAAAGGATATAATCTTATATTTCATGATCACAGGTGTGAAATAAATAAAAAAACCTCTTGAAAGTTGGTGGCAGAAGGAGCTAGAATGTTAAGCAATTTATACAATTTAAAGGGGTTTAATGGAAGAAGTTATCTTTTGGGATAGACAAATGAGTGTTGGCTATTGCACAAAAGGATGGGACATATTTGTAGACATTGAAAAATGTCTCGGTTTGTAAAATCCATTTTTCCGCATTGATCTCTCTTCTCCCATGCATAATTAAATATTTTTTATTATTTAATTATTTTCTTTGGTCGCATTCCTCTATTATATAAATAATGTTAATTATTTAATTAATTCATTTCATTGTCTTTATTCTTCTTTGATTAATTAAATAAATTAAATATTTATTTAATTACGTCGCTAACATTCTCTTTCTTTCTATAGTTAAATAAATTTTCATTTATTTAATTATTCACTCTTCATTATTTGTCTATAGTTAAATAATTATTTTTAATTATTTAGCTATTCATTAATCCTTTTTGTCCTTCTATAGTCAAATAATTATTCAAATTATTTAACTACCCATTTATCACTCTTCCATCATTAAATAATTAGTCTTATTTCATTATTTAGTATCGCTATCGATTTCCCTCTTATTCTAATGGTTGCACAATAATTTTAATTAAATGCACATTTATCTTATTCTCTCATAAATAAATAATCTAAATAATTATTTAATCACTCACATGCTTCAACATGAATTAACTAATCTTATTATTTAATTCCTTCACTTTCCCTCCACTTCCTCTTTTGAATATTGGCCATTGATTACTTTTGGTCTCCTTTCAATCTTGACCATCTATCCTTAGCCATCCCTAACCCTACCACTCTATGGTGCATGAAACCTCAACCATTGATCTTGGAATCTTCTAAAATTTTGATCGTGTTTGTCTGTTTGACAAGATTTTCTATAAAATAAGGTTGTCTCCTTCATTTTGGCTTTACAACCACATTTTCTCCAAAAATTCTTGTTATCATTCATTATCATTTGCATTTACTTAGACACACCAAAATCTGAGGGAAAGCTTGCAACTTGAGAAGAATGGAGGAGAAGCAAGGAAGATAATCAAGTTCAACATGGGGATTTTAGATTAGTTTTTCTATTTATTTGTGTAAGAGAGGGGGACCAACCATGTCAAGGCCCTAGGTCATAGAGGGCCGAGAGCAGTAGGCTACCCTAACTTACCTCGGTTCAAGGGAGTGTTAGGAAATATGAGTAGAGAATGATGAGGACTATAAGGTCCTTCGATCACTTTGTAGACCCGGGATTTGAGAGGGGACTAGGTGAGTTGGTTTTCAAGGTCAACTCTGTGTCTTAGATAACTCTCTATCAGAGGACAAAAGCACGGTTCTGGGATGACAGCATGGTGCGTTGGCATCTCTCAGGTGCGCTAGCATTTGTACGACCAGAGAACCAAAAAGACAAGGTGTAACCTCTAGAAAATGAACTAACAGCCTAGTTAATGGTTCTTAAGTGAACAAAATAATACTATGAAGTATGAAACATATAAACGGATATTGTAAAACAAGTAGATTAATGCTAGGGTGACAAGAATGATCTCACACAAAATCTTGTTCACCAGCTAGCTCCACGAAGCATGTCCACGTACACGCAACAAAGAGGAAAATTATTGGGGGGCTGTATAGGGGTCTGCCTCAGTCGAATCCCCATTTTGGTTTTTCCACCTCCACAGATAGCCATGTTTGCAACAATAGAGAAATAGTATGATAGAGAAGGAGATAAGAAAAGAACACTAAAACACTACAAAATAGTAATGTGCTTACTCAACCAAATAATAGAGGAGAGGAGTAGAAAGCTTACCACCTCCACCAAGAGTGCTCAAGGCTAATGGGGGAGAAAATGAGAGGAACTCAATCCTCTATTGCAATAGTGTTGTTCTACACTTGCTTTACTGAGTTGATGGAGTGATGAAATTGCTACTATGGAGTGCAAGAATGTTGCTTGAATGCTTAGAATTCTTGGAGATATTGTAGATGGATTGTGAGGAGCTCTAGAGAATTTGAAGGAAAGAGTGAAGAAAATGGCCACATTCAGGTCGGTTAGCTGAAGGGGGCGTTAAAATTTGACTTCCAATGGGAAGTGTAATGCCTCTATAGGATCCAACCACATGAATCTGCTAGGGATGTAAGCACATCGTGCAGACATCTACACATCGTGTGGGTGTCCCCAATAGTTATTCTTCTACCGACGCTCAAAACAGGCGCCAAGTGGAACAAAGGTAGCGGGATTATGTGGAATTTAGCCTTCGAATTTGGTTTTCTAAAGTGAGGAAGGGTAAAAGTTGAATTTTCCTAAGGGGTGCAAATTCGCTCCTATACATTTTTCCCCCACTTTAGTGAGCACAAATATTGATGAGTGCTTTAGTAAATTAGGTCGAAGAAGTAGTAGGGTAAGAGATGGATACCTGAACCATTGAGGAAGAAGATGACAATCTGGAAAACCCGAGAGTGCAGGACATGAAAAGGACTTCATAGCTTCGTAGAACTATGAATCTAAAGAAAGAAAGTTCCTTACAGGCCCACGGACTTGTAAGGAAGGTATCCTCCAAGAAATCTCACATGAAGGAAACCAAGGAAAGCGCCTTAAAAATACGTAGACTTGCAAGGAAGGTATCCCCCAAGAACTCTCACAGGGAAACCAAGAAAAGTGGACTCCACAAAGTCAAAAAGAAGCTTCACAGGCACACCCATGAAGTGACATGTTTACCCATAGATATAACATGTCAAGAAGTAGCCACGAAGGCAAGCAAGCAGATAGTCATGCAAACCATCAAAAAGTTAGAAGAATTTCAAAGGGGTCCCTTGGGAACCCTTCAAAAGGAAGAAGGGTCCACTCAAGGGACACACTATTTGAAAGCGAGGTCTAGTCAGGCTACCCCCAAGCTAGACATAAAGATTTGAAGTAGGTCTAGTCAGGCCGCCCCTGAGCTAGACACCATAGAAAAAACTTTCAAAGGGATCCCTTGGGAAGCCAATGTGAAAAGAAAGGGTCCACTCAAGGGATGCACTGTTTGAAAGGGAGGTCTATTCAAGTTGTCCCCAAGCTAGATGCAAAGATGTGAAGAATGTCTAGTCAAGTTGCTCTCAAGCTAGACGCCATAGAAAAAAATTCAAAGGGGTCCCTTGGGAACTTGGTATGAAAAGAAAGGGTCCACTCAAGGGACACGTTGTTCGAAGGTTGGTGTCTTCTTTCTTGAATCGATTCATCATCAAGGAATTCGAAAGGAAGAATATGCCCCCACATGAGGGGAAGATCAAACCTATTCCTACTTTAGATGAAGGTTTCCAAGTCCTTTATTTATGAACCCATGATGAAGGAAACATGTTTTGTTAGGGTTTCAAGTTGAGAATTCAATTCTAACAAATAAGTGTGCAAAAAATATCTTGAGAAAATATTTTTTGGCAATGAATGCACTTTTTGAAGATCAAAGTGATGTAGAGGTAGGATTGTCACACACGAGAGGGAAAACTCAAGCAAAGAAGAGAGAAAGATAAGAGAAAGAAAAAGGAAAGAGAACACGAACAAAGGGAATAGGGGTAGCTTGATATTTTGGGGTCAGAATTGCTCATAAATATATATGTATAAGTATAATAATAATATATAAATGAGTTGTCATCAACCCCCTACTATATCAGACCATGTGAAGAGTGCACGAGAAGATAAAGTAAAAATAAAAAAAATTGGGTCAACATGGAAGGAAGCCTAAATGCTCCCAATGCTTTGCATTGTCCCCAATTTGCCAAAAGTCAATCACAAACATGGAAGAATGATGATACAAATAGAATAAGTTTTACAACACAAAAAGCATGCCTATATCCAAGCACCAATAGGGGTGATGAGGGTCATCCAGGAACATATAGCATGATCATGGGGGAACACATCACAACATACACACATCTAATCTAAAGATAATGAAGAGATCTCCCCCTAACACTGATCAAACAAGAGGTTGTTAGCTTCCCACTCTAGATCATCATAGAGGGAAGGAGGATGAGCCCGCAGTGGTGGAATGTTAAGGGGAGGAACTTTCGACCCTCTCACAATAAGCGCTAAGGAAGAAGGACCTCCAAGGTCTCTGTCACTCAACTCTTGTGGGTCTAAGGTCAACGACTTTGCGAAGATTGCTAATAAGGTCGGAACTTCATCCACCAAGTTAAACATGCACTCAAAAAGAGTTCCATGTTTCACTTTGACAAACCAAAGATTTTGCGCCCGATGTTCACCGCTAAGCTCACTGAGAGACTCGGGAGCGATGACGAACTCAGGGGAGGTCAAGACTAGTTTTGTTACTAGGATAGAACAAGTTAGTGTGGGGCCACCTTTCAAAGAAGGTGGGATCCTATTACATGCTTCATTGTTGGAAGAACCACTCTCTACTTTCTTCTTCATCGAAGGAGGTGAAATCCCTGCAAACAAGGCAAGAAAGATGGAGGAAGAGGAAGAAAGAACTACAACAGATACGACTGATGTGTTAGTCATATCTATGGGCTTTAGGAAAGGTGGGACATCCAAATCAAATTTCAGCAAGGGTGGCTCCACTAAAGGAGCAATGAACACCTGTACCTTTCTAAGGTTAGGCACATTTGCACTCGTAGCGGAAGCCAAAAGTGATACAAAGCTGGTTTGGATGGGAACAGAGGGGAGGAGAGAGGAGGATGCAGTAGAAGGCCCTAATACAAGGGTGGTCATCAACTCTTCCTTCCTCTATGAGGTGGCATGCTCAACCAAGAGGGCCTTTTGCTGGTGCTTGCACTTGTGCACAAGGCAGTTTCTCTAACTCTTAGAACTAGAGGCCAAAGATTGTGAAGCAACAAAAGGCTTCTGCTCTACCATGGGAGTGTCCTCCATAGTTTTTTCCAGTGGAGGGATAGAATATTTCATGGGAGAAGGATGGGTAGGTTCAAAAATAGTGGGGGGAGTCGGCTCCAATACCTCAGCAGCAGGCCTTTTCCCATTCACTACTTTAGAAGTAGGGGTGGTAGGAGGCCACGGAGGCCGAGACACAGAGGATTCCCCATGGGGGGCTTTCTGCCTGCCATAGAAAATGCGACTAGGCTCCATGGGTAGGAAAGGAATCTTGAACATGGGATGCTTGGACCTTCACCAAACGAGCACCATGGGATTCTCTTGCAAACGTGAGGCATAAGCAGATGGTACCACAATAGAGCGAGGAGAAGTGTTAGGCTAAACAACAAAAGAGGAAGAAGGAGGATCTTGAGACTGCTTCTCTTCTTCCCTTCTACGTGCCTTGGTGGCATCACTGTCGGCTTTCAAGAAAGCCCTATATGAAATAGCATAAGGAAAAGGAGGGTATATTACTTTTTTCCTAGAGCACCCTTTCTTGTAATTTTGATATCTATGATATAAGAGGTCCTTCCTAAGTGGGAGAGGACCAACAGGTGTAGGCTAAAATTAATCTAAGGAGTAACTACCATGAGCGACCAACGGTCTATAGCCAGTGTTATGGATCACATGCACGAAACCTTCCTGAGTGAATTTCAAACACTTATGCACAACTGAAGGAACTGCATTCATAGCTACCAGCTAGGGGATACCTAGCTTCACTCTGAAGATTTCAAACCCTGGGATAATGTTAAACATGAGGTTCACGGACTTAGGTCTGACGAGAACCGATAGGACAATACTACCTATAGGGGGTACAAAAATTTTGTCATCTGTGCAGACGGTACTCACAGGTAAATAATATCCATCCTTATGTAGGAAGTTGATTAACATGATCTCCTCAATTATGATATTCACTTGAGATGCTGGATCAATGAGAACACCTACTATGGTGTTTCCATTTATCCTCGTAGGAATGTAGAGAGGAGATTGTTCTCTATTGAAGCCCATCGGCAGGTCTTGTGAAGTGAAGGTTATACCAATACCACTACTCACAGGCTACACAGAGAGAATAGGTTGATATAAGAAAGAGGCCATCGCGCACACTAAACAACACTTCCACAAATCCTCCTAAAGGTTACAGGATAAGGCAGTGACCCAATTCTAGTTTCATTGCACAACACTTTGGAACCTTCCAACTATGCCTACTAGGGGTTGTAGGCTGGGTTGCAAGGCAAAAGCCTCACAACACTCACACCTACAATGCTCTGAGGATACAAGGAAAGAAACTTTCAGTATTGCAAAATGGAACCAAAATGGTTCACATCGGGTTCACCAAAAATGTAAGAGAGGGGGACCAACCACGTCAAGGCCCTAGGTCACGGAGGGCCAAGAGCAGTAGGCTGCCCTAGCTTACCTCAACTTAAGGGAGTGCTAGGAAATGCGAGATGAGAATGATGAGGACTATAAGGTCCTTAGATTACTCTATAGACCTAGGATTTCAGAAGGGACTAGGCGAGTGGGTTTTCAGGGTCAACTCTATGTCTCAGATAGCTCTTTGTCAGAGGACAAAAGTGTGGTTCTGGGATGACAGTGTGGCACACTGGTGTCTCTTAGTTGCATTGTTATTTGTACGACTAGAGGACCAGAAAGACAAACCTATCTAACCACTAGAAAATGAACTAAATAGCTAGTTAATGGTTCTTAAGTGAACAAAATAATACTATGAAGTACGAAACATATAAAAAGATATAATAAAACAAGTAGTTTAATGCTAGGGTGACAAGAATGATCTCACACAAAACTTTTCCAGCTAGCTCCACGAAGCATGTCCACCTACACACAAAAAAAAGGAAATTTTTTGGGGGGATATATAGGAGTTTGCCTCAGTCAAACCCCTATTTTGGTGTTTCCACCTCCATCGACATCCAAGTTTGCAATGATAGAGAAATAGTATGATAGAGAAGGAGATAAGCAAAGAACACTAAAACACTACAAAATAGTAATGTGCTTACTCAAACGTCTGTGTGTTGTGCGGGCATCCCTGATAGTTATTCCTCTACCAACGCTCAAAACAGGAACCAAGTGGAACAAAGGTACTAGGCTTATGTGGAATTTAGCCTTCGAATTTGGTTTTCTAAAGTGAGGAAGGGTAAAAGGGTAATTTACCTAAGGGGTTAAAATTCACTCCTATACAATTTTCATTTCATATTGATTTTACTTCCTTATTTTGGATTTGGTATTTGGCTTAGATTTATGGTACTTGGTATTAACCTTTTTACTTACGAATTTTCCCCTTCCTTACATTGGTGAACCTAACATGAACCTAATTTTTTTTACAAAAATCTATGTTCTTGTTTTCTTTGTTGTTTTGTAGGTACTT